>CP139504.1:73128834-73257444 GCA_021014915.2 Artemisia tridentata subsp. tridentata
AAATCTATATCTATCTATATATATAATAAAAGAAAGTTTTTTTGAATTCCTGCCACCTCATTAAAGCCATGTTGGCAACAAATGCCACCTCACAAATGCCACCTCATAAATGCCACATCATAATTACATTAATTTCTCCCATCCATTTTTATTCTCGACATCCTGTTCACTTTCAACCTTATTCGGTATGCTTTTGACTTTCACAAACCCTCATTCAATAGCAACCGAAAATCAAGCAAGATGTTTTTTTTTTTTTTGTAAAGCAAAAATCAAGCAAGATGTTAACATCTATTTCTACCTTTCCCAATCTCAATAACCATGTAACATCCAATTGTTGTTTGAGATACCACCTATTTCACTGCATCATAACTCTACAAGGTATAATCCAATCTTTATTTTTATTTTTTTTATAAGTTGTTAGACCTCGAAAATCAAGCTTATTCTTTTGACTTTCAACCTTTTATTCAGTTGCGATCACGTTCTCAAAAAAACTGGATGTCAATTCCGAAATTTAAGCACAACATAAAAATCGCAATTAGTATCAGGTAAAGATTTTATTACCAATTGAAATTACTGCCAAATGAAATTCAAATCCGGGTTTTGTTATTATTTGTTGAATCGACTACCATTTTGAATGTGTATATCACTTGATAATTAAATATGATAATCTTGGCTGTATGTTTCAATTTTCAAAACGAATAAGGCCTTTAAATCATTTTATTAGTTATCTGCCTCTTTCATGTTAGTAAAAAATTACTCTTCTAATGATCATGGTTAATGTTTAAATGGTGTACAAGAATCGATGAAACTTGGTTAATTGGGGGTATAATTATGATGATGTTCAGGTTTTGTATGTGTTGGCTTCTTACAAGTTATGTGATCTTAAAGACACATAACAAGTGTTTGATGTAATGCCCAAAAGAGATGGGAGTCGTGCAAATGGGGTAACTCTCAAAATGTTGGTATTTAGTTTTTCACTGTTATGCATTCATCATAAAAATCTATAGTGTTGATTCTCTATTATTCTTTGCTATTGCAAAAAATGTGTATCAGTTGTGGTTGTGCAAGTGAGGTAAGGTAGATACGTAACTTCAATTATAAGGGCCAAAGATAAATGAATGCAAATTTACAAGTAAAATGTTGTGACCCGACTAGATAAAGTAAGCTTTGTCCAAAAGTCTTATATAACGCAACACTTGTAATGGTCATATCTGTGATTTGTTTAGTTAAGTAGATGTATATATGGTATAAGATGTCACTCTTAAGCTAAAACAACTATTTGGTTCATATAGTTTTTATAGCTTTTCGTAAAGATAGCTAATGGAAATACACATGGGGTTGTTGCTCGAAGTAGGAATGATGCCGTAGTGTGTAAGTTTATTTAGTTTCCAAGAAATAAAGTTGGTGATATTGATGTAAGTTTAAGTAGGTTGGTGTTTCATATAGATTACAAATGGATGTATATATGTAAGTTTATTTGATGTTTTTCTTGGTAAGAATGATTTCGGTTGCTCTTGCCTTCATCTGGAATTACAGTATAATCTTGTACTAGCATAAGTTAGTCTTGAAAGTATATTTGGTTTTTGAGACATTAAGCTGGTGTTTATGATATCATACCAAAGTGATCATAAGTAGATGTTTAAATTAATCATGTTGTGCTTCTAAATTAATGCAAAGATATGTTGTTATTATTTAGATTGCAAAAATTTTGGTACTTTTAGGAAAGGCATAGATAGCAGAACTTTGTGAATGGCAATATTATTAACTATTTACAGCTGATAATAAAACTTTGACATGATCATGTTTAGTGGTTCAATATTATTAACTTTTGGCATACATTTTGTCGGTCTTGAAATTATGAAGAGATAGTCAACTTTTTCATTTTGCTGCTCTTAATAATTATATTTCGCCCTATGGCTTCCTATTTTATCAACATGCCTTGGTTTCAATAACAAAAGTTGCCTATGGTAGTTCTTAACATGATAATTTTTCTAATGGTGTTTTTAATCTCCTACTGCAGCTTGTACTTAAGGGGAACTTTGTTACATTTACGAGCAAACCAGACATTCGATCTTCACTTCCAAAGTTTGATAACTAACCATGTTTCATATTGTTTGTTGGTGATAAGTTCAACCCATTTATTATGAATGGGTCAATTCAGACCATGCTTTATTTCTTCTGGTTGTTGAATGGGCAAAATAAACAAAATCATATTAGAAAGCGGGTCTAAAGTTGGCCAAAGTTTATTTCTATTACATACAACCTCCTAAATCAATTTTGACCCACTATAGTTATTAATCATGCATAATTTTGTATCATCTACAGCATATAGTTAAAAGTGATGCTCTAAAAGAATTACTTCCTTTTAACCATTGGATAATGAATTAGTCCGTATCTATTTACTTTGGGAAAACAATTCAAAGTAAAGTTTTTTTTAACACAATTGCGATATTATGACTAACATTATCTAATTGCTTATATTACAATTTTAATGTGAGTGCCATGTTTCGAATAATGATTTATGGAACCACCTCTACATGTTTATTGATAGCATATCCTCATTCACAAGATAGTTACATCTTAAACCTGCTATAGATAGTGAAAGATGTTACTTAAAGCTCATTTGTTTCTGGCTTATAGGGAATTCAGGGAACATGTGAAGGATCTTTCCTGTATATCAATGAACTTTTGCAGATTGTAATCGTTGACAACAATCCATTCAGTTTCTTATTACAACCGGTTAATGGAATCCCATGCATACCTTTTTCAGCTGGACAACCACATGATGACCAGGTACCCTTGAATTGTATTTAACAAAGGTAACACTTTCCATCACTATCATGAGTATAATGATGCTCTGTGCAATCAGAAAGCCAACAAGTTGATGCGATATATGTGCTTCTTGGGTTTATGTATTGTAGAGGTAGTAATTCCGACCCATATTCATATGAATGGCCGCTTTGGGTTGTGATGTATTTCAAATAATATCTTATTGCTAAAAACAAAACAGGTCAAATGGGTCAAAACGTGCTCGAAGCGTTCACTTCATATTGGTATGGTATATGTACAAGTTTTAACACTGCCTGGGTTACTACTAAAACTTAAAACTAATGTCATTTCGAATCCGTTTCAAATTCATATGGTATATGTTCAAGTTTTAACTCTGCCTGGGTTTAGTGTGTACTCAGCCGGTCCCAAGCCCGGATAAAAAAGAGGAGGGTTGAAGGAGGTAAAATGCCTCCCGCTAAAAACTTGTATTCATACTTATATAAATGTTATCTGAAGGAAACCATTTAGTCGCTTTGAATGGTCTTATGATGCTTTTTGTGTTCAGGTAACTCGAACATCAAACATGCAAACTAGAGACTTCATATGCTTTCTCAATTCATGTATCTGAAAATACCATATAGTTTCTTGAACGATGTTCACCACAAAGTGCTACAAAAATTTGATCCGACAGTCTGCAAACTATTTGTTTCATGTTATTGGAGTTTTATAAGTAATGTCATTTTTCAATATTTGTTTAATCTTTTCACATGTTTTGCATACCCTTTGAGTTGCTTTCCTAATTGTTTGGAAATTAACATTTGTTTCTATAGATGTTTCACTTCCTTTTCAACTTTTTATAAGCCACCCGTGATTTATCACGGGTTTATAGGCTAGTTGAATATATAAAAAAAAAAGATAAACAAAAAATCAGGCCGAAATATATTCTGTCCGGTTCGATTCAATATGTCCATTGTCCTCAATCCTAGTTCCAAGTGCAAATGCCAAACTTTAACATGTATTATGTAATGCTCATTTATCTCTTTGATTACGGTCGCATAGCAATCGTGGTATATAACTTTTTAAAATTTTTGGTAGCGTTGATCTATGTGAACATATGTGTTTATATTTTGTGTATACATGGGTGCGGGTTTTGGTAAAAAAAAAATACATCTATGTGTGTGAGTGCCTTTTAAGTTATTTGTAAATAAATTATTATGACGATAGTCAAGCAGATTATTAGTGTAACTGTTTTCATTTGTTTGTGGTTAAGCGGCAGTTCAGTGTAATAGTTCAAGTGTATTTTTTATATGTGTGTAATTTGGTTTTATGTCTTATTTACTTATGTAGTTAAAGGGAATCTTTGTACGTTCTTATTAAGCAAATACTTAAATTTATGTTTAGGAAAAAATAGTGTTTGAACCATTATTACAAGTTTTAGTTATAGCCCGTGTAGCTTGAGACAATTTAAAAAGATATCAACGATCATTTTATGAATCACTATCTGAAATATTGTATTTTCACGAGATCTTTTATATAATAAAACAAAATCAAAGGTGGGGACTTTTTCATTTTGAAAAACTCGACTTTCCCTTATTAAGTAATATTTTTTTAATTATTATTTATTTATTTAAAGTGTATTTAATTAAAAAAAATTAAACATTTCTTTATTTGGTATAAAACTTTAAAAATTCGTGATTTATAAGAGATGTATATAAAAAGGCTATGTGGTTTTGGACACCACTGTTTTAAGAATTACACACCACTAACATAAGTACAAAAGTGCAAAGATAAACAAACAAAAATGAAACATCTCTTCTCTTTTCCCTAAGTTATTTTTCTCAAAGCTCTCTCTATCTCATTCTCTTTTACCCAAATATAATCAATCATAGCCATCACCAGCCATCGGCCGACGTCGTCGCCGTCAGTGATGGTAGCTTTTTGAGGTAGCTGGCCGCGATCTTCGAAAACATTATTTATTTATAATCCAAAAGAACAGGGGCTGCGTTTCTCGTTTTCGGCGAAACCGGGAAATTCTGGGAACCAACCATGGAGAATAAAACCAATTCTTGTTTGATTCGTTGTTGTTGACGTACATTCTGTCACCCGAACTCGTTGTTTCTTTATAAGTACAAAAGAAACATGATGAACAGATAGATAAATAAGTAATTTTGTTTTATGAGGAATGAAAGGATGTTTATGATCAGTTTATGAGGAAGGTAGAGTGGCGGCGATGATGGTGTGTGTTGATGGTGATGGTGGTGGTGGTGGCTAGAAATTGATTGGGTGCGGAAGATATAATAAAATGAGAGAGAGAGAAAATAGAGTGTGCATGTATATTTGGGGCCCACCTTCAAAGTAATCTATAAATTAGTTTTTGGTGTGGTCAAAATGGGGTCTATACCTAGAAAAATTCTTAGAATACGAATGTACTTAAGATTTAATAATGAATAGATTGGGATCAAATTGTAAAATTAAGAGAAAATACGCTTTTATCCACGAAAGACCAAATAATGTCAAACATCATATGTTTTCTTCTCTCCATCTCTCCCTGCGCATCCCCATCTTAACAAACAAACCCACGCCATCACTATTCACCAACAGATTCATATTCTAACTATAACAATTCAATAATATTGTAACAACAACGTAATTTTATCACTCATGAATGTTATGGTACTTTAATGGATATGGTTTAGTAACTCTAAAGTTGAATTTTGATGATTTTTTTATGTTGGTCTGCATATGATCCCTCCAAAACTAGTTATCTTTTATTTCTCTATCACACAAGTCAACCACTTGTGAATGGTCAACCGTAATAAATGATAAAAGGCAAACAATCTCAGAACGAATGCTCGTGTGTAGTGTGTGAAACCAGGCAAGTGATCACCCGGATCGTTTCCCAACGAGATGTGAATGGAAAACTGTGAAAAGCTAGGATTAGAGTGATTGATGATTTAGATTGCTTTTGATTTTGCTTTATTTAACAATTCTAAATAACAAACAAAAACAGATATACACAGGAAAATAAAACGCGAATTAAATAATCTGAAAACGCGCAACGAAAAATCTAAAATGGGACAAAAAATAAAATTTATAAAATTTAAAACCTAAAAATGTAAAATAACTTAAAACTTATTTAAAAACTTAAATTTATATTTTTTTACACTTTTTATCTATTTATTATTAATTATTTATTATTTAATAACTTATTAAACTATTTAAATTTATAATAAATACTAAATGAACTAAGAAAATTCTAAAAATTTTTCTAAAAATATTACTAAGTAAATAGAAACTAAGAAAATTATAAAAATGAAAATTACTTAATTAAAATTTAAAAAGATAAATTCTATTAAATAGAAGCTATCACTTTATTTCTATTTTTGATTTTCTTAAGGTCTAAAAATATATTTATATTTTTCCTAGATTAAAAATGATAAAAGAAAATTATGAAAATTGGATTTATATTTTTCTGATTATTTTTCTATTTATTATGATTTAAATACTATTTTAAACTAATTAAAAAGATTAAAAATATCAAAACTAATCAGAAAATTATGAAATTTTCTGAGTAAATCTAAAATATTATTAGAAAGCTATGAAAAATAAAATGAAAAGTTTAATAAGCCAAATAAGCAGAATTGGGCAGATAAGCAGTTTGGAATAAGCCCAAAATAAGCAAATAAGCACACAAATTCACCAAATGCTCAGAACAGGTTTGATAGACTTATATGAGCTTAAAACAACTTATTTCAGACAACCAATCCAACAAATAAGCACAATCAACACCAAAGCAGTTGCAAAGCTTAAGACAGAAATAGCAGGAATAAGCAAACTTGCAGAGTGAATTAAGCAGGGAAATAAGCTACTGAGATGCAATCTTAGGGGGGCAAAAGGTAGCCTGAACTATGAACTATCTTAAAACACTAAAAGCCCCATCAGAAACTAACCAATTGAGGTCCAATTTAAGCCTAGATCAGCAGTGTGAACACTCAGCATACACTGAGTTTTGACTTTTGCAGTAAAACAAAAGATTTGACTTTGGTGAACTTTGCTTGGTTCTAATGAACTGAATATGATGTAATAAGCTACAATGAGATGATATTAAGCTATTTTAACAAGTTTAACACAACTGTGATGGATTTCACAAGTTAAAAATCCAACAGTGATGAGCTTATGAGGGATTAAAAGTACTTTTGACTTTTCACTGAATAAGGACTAGTTTTTAATGCTTTTCTGAGTTAGTATTACTTAATATGACATGCAATGATAACAAACAACAACAAGTAAGCAAGTGAATGATGCTATATCAGCAAATCCAAACACCCCTGATCAGGACAGTTAAACAAGAAATTCAAAGCAACTTGATGTTTTGATCCTCAAATCTGTTCTCAAACCTTATACTATCATCAACAAAGATCAAAGAAACAAGAAACATCAAGAACATAAGCCTCAAACACAGAAATGACCAAAGTGGTATATTGACTGATATGAAGAGATTTTTTGCAACTATCAAAATCACTGAACAAGTTACCTAGATTAAGCTATATCATAACTTAATAACACCACAGAGATTTGAAAACACAAAGATTTTAAGCAATAAACTACTGATGCAGTAAAATGCTAATTTAGATCAAAAGCTTACAAATGAAAGAGTGGCTATAGGGATAGCATGCATAGGACAGAACCATCTAGCTTGTTAAAAGCAAGCTAGAAAACCACAAACAACTTTCTTGATCAGCTTATACAACTCATGGTAGCTTTTAAGAGCTTATGTTGACCATGGTTGACCTTTCTTGTATTTTGAGATTTAGAACTGAGGTATACTAAATAAGTTTATAGTAAGCTATATTAAGCTTATATAACCTTATTACAAGGGTGTGGGAGCTTGTGAGAGCTTTTAAGTGATGATTCGAACTTAACTTCTTAACAGAAACATACAAACTTGAACAATATTGAATTCAAACACAAGATGACTTGAAACAAGATTCTTATAGCTTAAATAAACTTGGATTACAACTGGAAATAAGAAATTACAAGATTACAACTGAATAAAGTAGAATGCGATTTAAACTAAATTAGCTACTGCTGAATTTCCTATTACATTGTTCTATTTATACAAAATACAATTGGGAAACCCTAATTCGACATCTCTGAACACATCTGCACCCTTGAATTGCTTCCAATGATCTCAGCTGTCCACTTGGCATTTTGGCGGGAAAATTGAGTTAGTGGATTGAGCAGGCTTAAGCATTTAATGCTTTTCAGGGAGGTGGAGAAGAAGCATTCAATGCTTCTTGGCATTGTTAGGTGTGTGGGATTGGATGGGGGGTGGTTTAGCAGAGAAACCATGGGCTAGGTGGTATTGGCGGGGTTGTGAGGAAGAAGAAAAGGTTGACCGGGTTTGACCGGTATTTAAATACTAGGCCGGGTTTGGGTTTTTTAAATAAAAGGGAAGTGGGCTTGGTTGGGCTGGGTTTAGATAATAGGGTGTTGGGTTGGGTTATTTTTATTTAAGGGTTAAGGGTTTAGTTTGGATCCGGTTTGGTTTGTAGCATTTTAATCACAAGGACCAATTATGTAATTTTCTGAAAGTTGAGGGGCTGAGTTTGTAAACTTCCAAACTATCTTCAAAGGACTAAACCTGCCACAAATCAATAACACAAGGACCATATTTATTTTTCTCAAAGTTATTAAATCCCAGGGACCATTTTTGATATTTTCCAAACTTGAGGGACCAAAGTTGTAATTTTATGAAACTTTGCACCAAAGGACTTATTATGTAATTTTATGATTCTTAAAGGACCTTTGATGACTTTTCCTGTTTTTAGAATAACCAGGGACTAGTTTTGACAACTTTTGAAAGTTGAGGGACTGAAACTGCCAATTATGCAAACTTTGTTCATTTTTCACTTGTTTTTAAATATTTTGCATCTGAAACATATAAAACACAATTCAGGGATAATTTCAGTATTATGATGCATTTCTGAGTGTTTTTGGATGTTTTGGCAGTTCAGATTAGGTAAAAATGATGAGTATTTAAACACTCATCAATCCCCCACACTAAACTATTGCTAGTCCCTAGCAATATTTTATGAAGATTTAATGGATTTGAAAGACTCTTTACCAAAAGCCATTACTTCTGGAGTAGCCAAATGTTTCAGTTCAAGTAAGAACTATGGTACACCGATAACCATATGATTTTGAGCAAACCATCAGCTGTCAACGGTTTTGATTTGTCTTTACCAGAAGCCGTTTGCTTCTGGACTAGCCAACTCTTAGATAAATTATCAATATTATCTTTGGTGAGCTGATTACCAATCATGGATTTTCACTGCCTTTACCACAAGCCATAACCTTGCGGGCTAGCCAACTCTTCACTTATGAAGATATGGGGAGTTGAATACCATACAATTTTCGGCAAATTGTAAGCCATCAACGGATTTGAGACATCTTTACCAAGAGCCGTTTGCTCTTGGATTAGCCAATCCTTATGTGGGTTAGACATGGCGGACTGATAACCATTTATTGAGTTCTAAGTGAGAAAAAAATTTTAAATTTGGGCTAAAATGGGGGTACTAGATGGTACATTTGCTCAAATTCGCTAGAATTCCCCCCCCCCCCCACGCTTAGAAATGAATATTGCCCTCAATATTCAAAGAACCGGCTGTTAAACCAACACTTAGAACGTGAAAGGGAAATACTAATAGCCATTATTTTATATACACACACACACATTTTTTTTTTTTTTTGATTTTACATATATACAACATGTGGGGTATCTCCCCCACACTAGATGGTAGAACAGAGAAAGAAAACAGAGACACGGGTGAGAACCCATGTTTTGCTAATGTTTTTGATCACCGAGTCACTAGCTTGACTCGATCCCCGCATTCATTGGTTCATGGGGAAAGTTTGAAGATCCGGGACAACCATGAATGGTATGTCCTCTCCAAAGTAGTGTTTTAAACGATGACCATTCACTTTGAAATTAGGACCGTCATTTTGAGATAACTCAACGGTACCATACGGATAAACCTTTGTGATAGTGAATGGACCAGACCATCGGGATTTGAGTTTGCCTGAGAAGATCTTTAATCTTGAATTGAAAAGAAGGACTCGATCACCAACGTTAAAAACGCGGTTCTTTATTTTTGAGTCATGAATCTTCTTTGTCTTTTCTTTATAGATCAAAGAGTTCTCGTAGGCCTGATCACGCAGTTCATTTAGTTCATTCATTTGAACTTTACGGTGATCACCCGCAGTTTGGAGGTCAAAGTTAGCATGTTTCAAGGCCCAGTAGGCTTTGTGCTCTAATTCGATCGGTAGATGACATGCCTTTCCGTACACAAGTTTGTAAGGCGTACACCCGATGGGTGTTTTGTAAGCTGTACGGAAGGCCCATAATGCATCATCCAACTTATCCGACCAGGATGCACGATTTTCTCCTACAGTCCTTTCCAGAATTCTTTTAATACCCCGATTTGAAACTTCTACTTGTCCACTTGTTTGTGGGTGATACGCAGTAGAAAGACGGTGAGTTACACCATATTTTTGCATGACTTTGTCAAATTTGTCATTGCAAAAATGCGTACCACGATCACTGATTATAGCACGTGGAGTTCCAAAACGGGCTAACAGAGCTTTCAGGAATTTTACAACTACTCAGGCATCATTAGTGGGTAAAGCTTTTGCTTCAACCCATTTTGACAAATAGTCAACAGCCACGAGAATGTATTTATTTCCTCGAGATGATGGAAATGGCCCCATAAAGTCAATGCCCCAGACATCAAAGATTTCACAAACTTGAATAGCATTTTGTGGCATTTCATTTCGTTGTGAAATATTTCCGTGACGCTGACAAGCTTCACAAGTTTTGATCAGATCTTGGGCATCCTTATAGATTGTGGGCCAATAAAAACCGGAATCAAACACCTTTTTGGCGGTGTAATTTGGACTATGATGGCCCCCAGTGGGCCCAGCATGGCAAGCTTTGAGAATGTCAATAGCTTCCTGTCCGTAAACACACCGTCGGATGACTTGATCCGCACAGATTTTGAATAAGTAGGGGTCGTCCCAGAAGTAATGTTTAACATCCTTGAAGAATTTATTCTTCTGTTGGGTCGACATCCCTTTCACTATAAAGTTACCCGCATGGTAATTTGCGAAGTCGGCAAACCATGGGGTAGTAGAATCTCCATGAAAAGCAACCGCACTGAGTGTCTCAAGAGGAAATGTTTCATTTATTTCCTTTTTCTCGAAAACATCTTGGTGTGGGTTCTCTAATCTGGATAGATGATCAGCAGCTAGGTTCTCAGCTCCTTTTTTATCACGTATTGTGATATCAAATTCTTGCAGGAGGAGAACCCAACGGAGTAATCTCGGCTTTGCATCTTGTTTTGCAAAGAGATATTTGAGAGCCGAGTGGTCCGTATACACTACACATTTTGTCAAGATCAAATATGGCCGAAATTTCTCAAAGGCATACACCACAGCCAACAATTCTTTTTCTGTAGTGGTGTAATGAGTTTGAGCTTCAGTCATGGTTTTACTTGCGTAGTGGATAGGCTGAAAATGTTTAGCTTTTCGTTGCCCCAAGACTGCACCGATAGCAAAATCACTTGCATCGCACATGAGCTCAAAGGGAAAATCCCAGTCGGGGGCAACCAGAATGGGTGCTTCAGTAAGCTTTTTCTTTAATGTTTCAAAAGCTTCGATGCACTCGGGTGAGAAGATAAAAGGAGCATCCTTTTCAAGAAGATGAGTCATAGGCCGGGCGATTTTAGAAAAATCTTGTATGAATCGACGATAGAAACCGGCATGACCCAAAAAACTCCTAATACCTTTGACGGTAGTGGGATGAGGTAATTTACCAATGACATCAACTTTAGATCTGTCAACCTCAATCCCGTTCTTTGATATTCTTATGGCCGAGGACAATGCCCTCTTTGACCATAAAGTGACTCTTCTCCCAATTTAGACAAAGATTGGTGTCTTCACACCGTTTCAACATGTTTTCTAAATGGGAGAGACATGTTTCGAATGAATCCCCAATGACTGAGAAGTCATCCATAAAGACCTCCATCGTTTTCCCGATCATGTCGGAAAATATGGACATCATGCACCTTTGGAATGTGCCTGGAGCATTGCATAAGCCGAAAGGCATACGTTTATAGGCAAAGGTTCCATAGGGGCATGTAAATGTGGTCTTTTCTTGATCTTGTGGATCAATGGGGATTTGAAAGTAACCCGAGAAACCATCAAGGAAACAATAGTACTCGTTTCCCGCTAATCTCTCAAGCATCTGATCCATGAAGGGCAGAGGAAAATGGTCTTTTCGGGTGGCATCATTTAACTTACGATAGTCAATGCAAACACGCCACCCAGTAACCAATCGAGTTGGAATCAACTCATTCTCCTCATTTGTGACAACAGTTATGCCACCCTTTTTTGGAACACAGTGAATGGGACTAACCCAAGGACTATCAGAGATGGGGTAAATCAATCCTGCATCAAGAAGTTTGAGAACCTCTTGTTTGATAACATCGTGGATTTTGGGATTTACCCTTCGCTGGTGTTGGACTGCTGGTTTGAAGTCATCTTCCATTAATATTTTGTGAGTACAAAATTCAGGGTCGAGACCCTTTATGTCGGAGAGTTTCCAAGAAATTGCTTGCTTGTGTGACTTCAAGACCTTTATTAGAGCAGTCTTTTCCTCATCACTTAAGTCTTTAGCAATAATGACGGATAATTTATCATCACCCTCCAAAAATGCGTACTCAAGATGAGGTGGCAAGTCTTTGAGTTCGACCTCAGGAAATTCATCGTTTTTCTCAACCGATTTAATTTCCTCATTATGAAGTTCAACGGGAGGGAGTGGAGGAGAATTGTCCTGATTTAACAATGTCTCAAGAAGAAGAATATCTCCCTCCAGATCGATCTCAGCGTCATCAATTCCTTCCAGAAATGAATCACACTCGAGATAAGCCTCGATCTCTTCCAAATTGAAATTGCTTCCCTCAAACGGAGTGAGAGAAGGGGAAGAGTCGGAAATTATAGGTAGAGAAGATGTGGTGGTATCCCCACTCACAGAATTATTAGAATAACCAAGAAACTCTTGCGAGTACTCCTCTGAAACAATATCAATGACATCGATTCGGTTAACCGATTCAGGATCTTTATTTGAAGAGTACTTCGAAGTTTGATCGAGGTTAAAAGTAACAGCTTCATTATCCACACGTAATGTGATTTCATGCTCAAATACATCAATGAGAGCATGTCCCGTTTTTAGGAATCCTCTTCCAAGAATGAGAGGAACCCTAGGATCAGCATCGAAATCGACAACCACAAAGTCAGCCAGAAAATGGAACTTTCCCACTTTCACAAATACATCCTCAGCAATGCCGCGAGGAAGAGACGTGGAACGATCTGCAAGCTCAAGAGTCATGC
The DNA here is from genome assembly GCA_021014915.2 of Artemisia tridentata subsp. tridentata. NCBI lineage: Eukaryota > Viridiplantae > Streptophyta > Magnoliopsida > Asterales > Asteraceae > Artemisia > Artemisia tridentata. The sequence goes on from CP139504.1 coordinate 73,142,053, forward strand.
AGGTAGTAGTGAGTGCAGGAAGAGAAAGTTTTTCCCAGACTGAATAAGGCATCAGGTTAATGCTTGCACCAAGATCGGCCAAGGCATAGCATTCAACCATTCCTGGAAAGACACAAGGCAGTAAAAATCTTCCAGGATCTCCAAGCTTCACCGGAAGCTTTTTCAAGATAACTGCTGAGCAGTTCTCATTTAACGGAGTCTTTGCCATTTCAAACAGTTTTTCCTTGTTGCTTAACAAGTGTTTGATTGTGGATGCAAATTTGGGCATCAGAATGATAGCATCCGCGAAGCTTATATCAAAATGTAATTCCTGAAATATTTTGAAAAACTTTTCCATTTGTTGACTAGCTTTTTCGCGGAGCTTTTGCTCATGTAAACGTGATGGATAAGGAATAGAAGGTTTGGATTTAGGGTTTTCAACAGGGATTTCAAAAACAACTCCTGGTGTGGGTTTTGGTTTCTGGACAACTTGAGGTAGGACATTGTCGGCACCTCCGTTATTAATAGGCAGTTCCTTGTCCTTAGTCACCTCAGGTTCACTTTCCACTACCTTGGGGAGAGGAGAAGAAGTGGTAGTAGAAATAGTGGGTCCATCGTAAGCTTTACCACTGCGTGTGGTGACAGCTTTCAGTTCACCCTTTGGGTTCGGAATGGTGTTACCAGGGAGACCTCCCGAGGTAGAAGGTGGATTGATATGATTCATGAGACTGGTAAGCATATTCTTAACTTCGCTTTGAGAATGATCAATTTTATTTGAAAGCTCATTCTTAAGCTCAGTTCCTTGCTTGTATATTGAAGTTTGAAATTCATTCCTCAATCCAGAGATCTGATTTTGTATTGCCTTCATTTTATTCTCATTAAACTTGATGTAGTTATCAAGTTCATTTGGGAGAGGTCCTTGATGATTAGGAGCTGAATACCCTTGATTACCCCTCTGGGGTGGGTATTGATTGTTTGGGGCAGTAAATTGATTTTGCATGTTCTGCCCTCTATGTTGATTAGGATTAATCCTGTTTGGATTGTTGGGAGGAGGAAATCCGGGTGGTCCAAATTGATTGCTAGCACGGTGATTTGGGTCCACTTGAGGACGGTATTGATTACCTCATTGATTGGATGTTCCGGCTATAGCATTGACATCAAATGTATTGCCATCGGTGGCAGTACAATTATAGTAAGCGTGAGGACCACCACAAGTAACACAAACTTCTATTTTTTTGACTTCAGCAGTGTGAGAAGTTTGCTGAGCGGACTCTTTCTTTTGTGTGGAGAAAACCAAAGCTTGAATAACCTTCGTGAGTTCAGCAAGCTGAGTATCAGTACTGGACTGACTCACGGGAGATGAAGTGGAAGGACCAGCACTAGCCTGGGAATTATATGTCCTGTTTCGTGTAGTGCAGACCTTAGACTTATTTTCAATGAGTGCAATGGCTTCCTTAGTGGATTTGCTCAGAAAATTACCTCCAGCTGAGGCATTAAGAGAATCTTGATCAGATGGGTTTAACCCACTGTAAAAAGTGTCCATCTGCATCAAATCGGTGAAACCGTGATGAGGACATTTGCGGAGCAATTCTTTGAAACGATCCCATGCTTCCCCAAATGGTTCATCAAACCTTTGAGTGAATTTCATGATTTCATTTTTAAGATGCGTGGTTTTGGAAGGAGGAAAGAATTCATTTACGAATTTTTGAACTAAATCTTCCCATGTTCTAATTGACCGAGGGGGTTGTTTGTCAAGCCAAATCCGGGCTGCCCCATCTATAGAAAATGGGAAAAGAAGAAGTTTGATTGATTCCTCCGGGACATTTTTACATTTGATGGTGGATGTGATTTTATTAAACCATCGAACGTGATCTTGAGGATCGTCCCTCTCAAAACCATAGAATTGACGTGATGTTACCAGGTTTATCAACCCAGTCTTGAGCTCAAAATTCTCAGCCACGATGGCTGGAACAATAATGGCGTCTCCATAACCCTCGGTGGGAGCCTGGAGAAGCTCATTCATAGGACGGTCTTCTGCCATGATGACAGGGGTTTCGGGATCAGTCCGTATCTCGGGTACGACTGATGGAGCAGAACGTCTACGACGTCTTCGAGGTATTTTTCCAAGCTCACGGAAAGGGCTTGTAGACCTAGAAGAACGAGTGCGCATGCACTTAGCAAAAATTTTTAATTAAAATCAAGATCGAGAGAAAACACAAGTGAACTTAAACCAATAATCAACAAGCGTACGGTAGCTCTCTAAAAGATAAACGCACAGAGTGGCGGAGAAGCAGAGGTGGGCAATTAAATGCTCCTTAAAAACCCGCTTCTTTCAGTCCGACAATTTAATGTCAGACTATCCTAGAACCTCCGTTAGAGTTTGTTTATCAATTAAAGGTGAGCCGATATTCGCAAGTGATACAAAGGCAAGTTTTTATCTTAGGTTTGGGAACTTATTATGGCCGTACCCCCAGTTAGGTAGTACTCAGTCTTGGTTCTCGATGGTTAATTTTATTTGTTTATTATTAAAGAAAACGGAAAATATTTTTGGGTTTTTAATTTTTATATGATAATTATAATAATAATATATATAGAAAAGAAAAGAAAAATATTTTTGGTATTTTATATTGTTTTTGGAAAATAAGAACTTCTTGAAAGAAGGATCTCGAATCACTAATCGCTAAAACTTAACACAATAGTCGCAGCACACCTCCCCGGCAGCGGCGCCAAAATTTGATCCCTCCAAAACTAGTTATCTTTTATTTCTCTATCACACAAGTCAACCACTTGTGAATGGTCAACCGTAATAAATGATAAAAGGCAAACAGTCTCAGAACGAATGCTCGTATGTAGTGTGTGAAACCAGGCAAGTGATCACCCGGATCGTTTCCCAACGAGATGTGAATGGAAAACTGTGAAAAGCTAGGATTAGAGTGATTGATGATTTAGATTGCTTTTGATTTTGCTTTATTTAACAATTCTAAATAACAAACAAAAACAGATATACACAGGAAAATAAAACGCGAATTAAATAATCTGAAAACGCGCAACGAAAAATCTAAAATGGGACAAAAAATAAAATTTATAAAATTTAAAACCTAAAAATGTAAAATAACTTAAAACTTATTTAAAAACTTAAATTATATTTTTTTACACTTTTTATCTATTTATTATTAATTATTTATTATTTAATAACTTATTAAACTATTTAAATTTATAATAAATACTAAATGAACTAAGAAAATTCTAAAACTTTTTCTAAAAATATTACTAAGTAAATAGAAACTAAGAAAATTATAAAAATGAAAATTACTTAATTAAAATTTAAAAAGATAAATTCTATTAAATAGAAGCTATCACTTTATTTCTATTTTTGATTTTCTTAAGGTCTAAAAATATATTTATATTTTTCCTAGATTAAAAATGATAAAAGAAAATTATGAAAATTGGATTTATATTTTTCTGATTATTTTTCTATTTATTATGATTTAAATACTATTTTAAACTAATTAAAAAGATTAAAAATATCAAAACTAATCAGAAAATTATGAAATTTTCTGAGTAAATCTAAAATATTATTAGAAAGCTATGAAAAATAAAATGAAAAATTTAATAATCCAAATAAGCAGAATTGGGCAGATAAGCAGTTTGGAATAAGCCCAAAAATAAGCAAATAAGCACACAAATTCACCAAATGCTCAGAACAGGTTTGATAGACTTATATGAGCTTAAAACAACTTATTTCAGACAACCAATCCAACAAATAAGCACAATCAACACCAAAGCAGTTGCAAAGCTTAAGACAGAAACAGCAGGAATAAGCAAACTTGCAGAGTGAATTAAGCAGGGAAATAAGCTACTGAGATGCAATCTTAGGGGGGCAAAAGGTAGCCTGAACTATGAACTATCTTAAAACACTAAAAGCCCCATCAGAAACTAACCAATTGAGGTCCAATTTAAGCCTAGATCAGCAGTGTGAACACTCAGCATACACTGAGTTTTGACTTTTGCAGTAAAACAAAAGATTTGACTTTGGTGAACTTTGCTTGGTTCTAATGAACTGAATATGATGTAATAAGCTACAATGAGATGATATTAAGCTATTTTAACAAGTTTAACACAACTGTGATGGATTTCACAAGTTAAAAATCCAACAGTGATGAGCTTATGAGGGATTAAAAGTACTTTTGACTTTTCACTGAATAAGGACTAGTTTTTAATGCTTTTCTGAGTTAGTATTACTTAATATGACATGCAATGATAACAAACAACAACAAGTAAGCAAGTGAATGATGCTATATCAGCAAATCCAAACACCCCTGATCAGGACAGTTAAACAAGAAATTCAAAGCAACTTGATGTTTTGATCCTCAAATCTGTTCTCAAACCTTATACTATCATCAACAAAGATCAAAGAAACAAGAAACATCAAGAACATAAGCCTCAAACACAGAAATGACCAAAGTGGTATATTGACTGATATGAAGAGATTTTTTGCAACTATCAAAATCACTGAACAAGTTACCTAGATTAAGCTATATCATAACTTAATAACACCACAGAGATTTGAAAACACAAAGATTTTAAGCAATAAACTACTGATGCAGTAAAATGCTAATTTAGATCAAAAGCTTACAAATGAAAGAGTGGCTATAGGGATAGCATGCATAGGACAGAACCATCTAGCTTGTTAAAAGCAAGCTAGAAAACCACAAACAACTTTCTTGATCAGCTTATACAACTCATGGTAGCTTTTAAGAGCTTTATGTTGACCATGGTTGACCTTTCTTGTATTTTGAGATTTAGAACTGAGGTATACTAAATAAGTTTATAGTAAGCTATATTAAGCTTATATAACCTTATTACAAGGGTGTGGGAGCTTGTGAGAGCTTTTAAGTGATGATTCGAACTTAACTTCTTAACAGAAACATACAAACTTGAACAATATTGAATTCAAACACAAGATGACTTGAAACAAGATTCTTATAGCTTAAATAAACTTGGATTACAACTGGAAATAAGAAATTACAAGATTACAACTGAATAAAGTAGAATGCGATTTAAACTAAATTAGCTACTGCTGAATTTCCTATTACATTGTTCTATTTATACAAAATACAATTGGGAAACCCTAATTCGACATCTCTGAACACATCTGCACCCTTGAATTGCTTCCAATGATCTCAGCTGTCCACTTGGCATTTTGGCGGGAAAATTGAGTTAGTGGATTGAGCAGGCTTAAGCATTTAATGCTTTTCAGGGAGGTGGAGAAGAAGCATTCAATGCTTCTTGGCATTGTTAGGTGAGTGGGATTGGATGGGGGTGGTTTAGCAGAGAAACCATGGGCTAGGTGGTATTGGCGGGGTTGTGAGGAAGAAGAAAAGGTTGACCGGGTTTGACCGGTATTTAAATACTAGGCCGGGTTTGGGTTTTTTAAATAAAAGGGAAGTGGGCTTGGTTGGGCTGGGTTTAGATAATAGGGTGTTGGGTTGGGTTATTTTTATTTAAGGGTTAAGGGTTTAGTTTGGATCCGGTTTGGTTTGTAGCATTTTAATCACAAGGACCAATTATGTAATTTTCTGAAAGTTGAGGGGCTGAGTTTGTAAACTTCCAAACTATCTTCAAAGGACTAAACCTGCCACAAATCAATAACACAAGGACCATATTTATTTTTCTCAAAGTTATTAAATCCCAGGGACCATTTTTGATATTTTCCAAACTTGAGGGACCAAAGTTGTAATTTTATGAAACTTTGCACCAAAGGACTTATTATGTAATTTTATGATTCTTAAAGGACCTTTGATGACTTTTCCTGTTTTTAGAATAACCAGGGACTAGTTTTGACAACTTTTGAAAGTTGAGGGACTGAAACTGCCAATTATGCAAACTTTGTTCATTTTTCACTTGTTTTTAAATATTTTGCATCTGAAACATATAAAACACAATTCAGGGATAATTTCAGTATTATGATGCATTTCTGAGTGTTTTTGGATGTTTTGGCAGTTCAGATTAGGTAAAAATGGTGAGTATTTAGACACTCATCAGTCTGTGTTGTGGTAAAATCTTACCCCTGGTCCTTTATGCCCGAGTCTTGAGCTATGCGAACCTGAAACAAAGGTAACACACGTTAGCCTCGCCTTGGATTTTATCCCAAGACCAAGCTCCGGTGTGAAGATAAGTGTTCGTTCGGTCGGGTGAGTTGCAATAAATATGAGTTATAGTGAGAGTGGTAAATGCAAGTAATAAAAGAGGGGGAAAAAGTTAATGCATGTGCATTGAATAAGTTGGGGTATTTATAGCACCCCGATCACTGTGATTCTACTGTACCTGACACCATAGGGAAACAAGGAGCCGGTCTATGTCTAGACCAGGTCTATAGGTCACTGTGCATGTACTTGGAGACCATATCCCGTGGAATCCGGAACGATGGCGTATGTTCGGCTTGCGCCATTGTATATGTCTTAGTCTTTCTCGAGGTACTTTATATTATTATTATATGTATACATATGGTCCGGACCGGATGGCGTGAATGAACCTCGTCCGGCATATGTCGTGCGGAATGAGTCATCCGGACACATACACGAACATGTGCCCCCCCCAAAGTATTGTAGCATTGATTTTATGTCAAGGGTACAATATTCAAAATTGTTGGTCAATCAGACAAACGCAATAAATGCGGGAGGTTAAAAGAATAGTCATGAGTCATGCTTCGGTTTTCGTGAGAGTGACACGTGTCCCACTTTATTCTCCCAACGGTCGTGATGCGCCTTCTGACAAGACTTGACGTTTTCGTCCTATTCTTACCGCGTCTATAAATAGGGGGTGAACTATCATTTTTCACCACATCTCTCATTTTCACTGTCTGCCTCCGAACGAATTGTGATCATTCCTTCCATCTCCAGGTGCGTCCATTTTTCTCCTTATTTCCGGATCACCAAGAGGGTTTGGGTGATACTTCTCACACTCCGAAGTTTGATATGCTTGTATATACCTTAGTCTTGGATGAGGCTAACGTAAGTTTTATCGCCAAGAGTTATGGTATTCCGCTTGACCTGAATCCGCGCCCAGCTCCTAACGGAACGACTATTTTTGATGTTTCGGATAACGCAATTGGGTTGTACCTTCACTTTTTAAGCAAGGTGGTTTCAGAATTCCCACTTCTATTTTTCTCTTGAGGGTTTTGAAGTATTTTAGGGTCCATATCTCCCAGCTGGTGCCGATTGGTATAAACCGGACGACTATGTTTAAGATGTACTGCAGAGCTCTAGACATTGATCCTATCGTCCTTCTGTTCCGGGTGTTTTACAAACTTTGCAAACAAGGTCATTGGTTTTCTTTTCAAGCACGAACCGGTAAGACCTACAAGCCCTGCTTCAAGGAGATATAGTCTAGTCTTAAGAACTGGAAGAACCAATTTTTTCTAGTTGATCGGAGGGCGATCCCTATTGCTATGCCATGGCGCCATCCGGACTCAAACGTCTCGGATCCCCCTCCGCCTTCCGGTTTTTACGATGAATATGTAGTGGAGAGGCTCCGGGAGGTGGTTATTCCCCTTCATAAGCCGCATCCCAGCTTGTTGTATGTTGCTGGGCTCAGTTCCCTTTGGAAGTAGGCCAAAGGCCGGACATAAGTGTGTCTTGAAGGGTCCGGGGGGAAATGGTAATATGCCCTCTTATGCATTTCGTTCATCTCTTTTATAACTAACCTCTTCTATCTTATGTTGTTTTCCTTTTGTTTTTGTGATGCAGTTGTTACCATGTCAGAGTTTCTGCGTTTTCCAAACTTTGAGGGGTGCAAGGTTTCGGCTGGGCAGCCCTTGGCCGAGGGGGAGGAACACGTGACTTATACCACCCCCCCCCCCCGTTGAGAATGTTGAGGAGATTCCTCCTAAGTCGAAGCTCATGAAGGTGGTTGAAAGGCCTTGTGAGTTAGTGGTTGCTGCTAGGAAAAAGAAGGAAGGTCTGGCGGCAACTTAGGCGGCTGCCGAAGGGCAGGGGGAGTCCAGGAGAAGCGTACTGCTGGAGAAGGGTCTCGCGCGACAAGGATGAAAAAACGCGTCGAACAATCGTCCGATCATGAGTTGAGTTCTACACACATCTCTTCTCCAAACCCGATTAGCCAAGCCAGACCTGTTCATGTTCTGACTGACTCTTTTCATGAAGAAGAGACAAATGTCGAGCGGCTGGTTTCCCTCCGCCGCCAAAGCGACGAATTTGAGTCGCCCTTGGTGGCGAATACTACCCATTGTTCTCCTTCCGTGGATCCTAACAGAAATGAGGAAGGGAATGCTGCTTTATCTGTTCTGTCCCCAAGCCCCTTATTCGTGCGTTCAGGTTTGTTTCGAATGACTTGCTTGCCATAATTGTATAAGTATTTGCTTTATTCTAACGTTTTCGCTACCTTTCAGCTCATGCTTCCGGAGCTCAGGAGCGCTCTCTTGCCTTTTCATCCGGCCATGCTGGTGAAGGAGATGGTGAGTAGCCTTGTGCTTCCTTCATTCGACTCTTGTTTCCTTAACCTTTTTTTCTTTTTCTTTTTTTTATACGCGTTGTCTGCTACTTCTTAGGTACTTCCGGCGATCGCTTTGGTGATCGGCCTTTCACTCCCCAATGGGGGTTGACTGAGGGTTCAAGGATGAACAACGCTGCTAACTGCCGGGACATGCTCAAAAACTTGTTCACACCTGCGGATTATGAGTTTTACAATGATGGGATGTCTGATCAAGGGGCTCTTAAACGGTCTTGGCGTTCGTTGGGAATGTGCATGCAAGCCCAAACGAACATGCTACTGAGGTACGAGGAGCTCTCTGATCGGTTCACTGATCTTTCTCATACTCATGAGTCTTGCAAGGATGTTGAACTCCGGTACAAGGAGTGCAAGAAAGAGTTGTTGGGAGCCCAGGCCGAGAGAGATGTTGCGATTGCCAAAGCTGCCCGGGTCGAAAAAGAGAAACTTGACTTGGTTGTTGTTGGGGCTGAACAGGCTAATAAGATCAGAGACCTGGAAGCTAGGCTTGCCGCATCGGAGGCAGACAATCGGCGGTTGGGGAAGGAAAGAGAAGACTTCGCTGTTCGGTGTGGTCAGGGAGAAGTCGCCAAGCAGCGTTTGGTTCGAGACTATTTTCCTACTTTTATCCGCCGGCTTCTTCAGAGTGCCGAGTACAAGAGGAGTTTGTCCGTTCCTTTCAACTTGGCTATTGTTGCCGGGTGGCTTAAAGGTGTACAAGAGGGTCGCTCCCCCGAAGATATGAAAACCATTATGGATGCCTCATCCGGCTTTGATCTGGAGGCTTATGATAAGCTCAATCCGGCCTATGATGAGCTGTTTGTCAAGAGATATCATTTTGTGGAAAAAATTTTGAATGCTTACCTTTGGAACCCAGCGGAGTTGCAAAACTTGTTACCAGACGAGAGCCCTCCTACTCCTGGTCAAGGACCCTCCGGCTCTGCGCAACCTTAATTTTTTTGTAATAGCTTAGTTTGTCTGTTTGATAGTTTTGCTTTGTATGCAATCGTTGGAACGAACAATATTGTCTCTATTTCATACTTGCTTATTCAGGAATGACTATTCGTCCGCCATTTGGCGGACTAAGAATTTTGCTTTGACAAACTCTTAGATTATTGCTGTGTTAATATATATATATATATATATATATATATATATATATATATATATATATATATATATATATATATATATATATATATATATATATATATATATATATATATATATATATATATATTTTATGATGAGTGAAATCGTTCGATAAAAATTATTCGGGCTTTAGCCTTGAACACAACATGTCATGGAATGTAACCGTTCGGTGAATAGCACCTGGGTTCTTCCCATGTGAATAACACGTTTGGGGAATGTAACCGTTCGGTGAATAGCACCTAGGTTCTTCCCATGCGAATAGCACTTTTGGGGAATGTAACCGTTCGGTGAATAGCACCTAGGTTCTTCCCATGTGAATAGCACATTTGGGGAATGTAACCGTTTTGTGAATAGCACCTAGGTTCTTCCCATGTGAATAGCACGTTTTGGGGGAACGTAACCGTTCGGTGAATAGCACCTGGGTTATAAGTAATAGACATTGACTATGCATTCGATCGGAGGTAGCTAGCCGTCCGTCGGAGTCACTAATAACTTATGTGTAACATCAATTTGTCGAAAAATTGCTACCATCCCAACTTGGAATGCAGCCCGTATTTCATTTCATATACTTTAGTTACACTTGATTAAGATTACATTTGTTACACACAGCATCTTCTTAAATTCATTGCGTTCCAAGTGCGCGGTACTTCTCTGTCTTCCATTGTCATTAGTTTGTAGGAGCCGTTCTGAAAAGCCTCTATCACCCGGTATGGACCTTGCCAAGTGGGTCCCAACTTCCCTAAATTTTCCACTCTGTTGGCTTCGTTCTTGCTGTATACGAACTCTCCAGCCTTGAAGGACACCGGACGGACTCTCCTATTGTAATACTGTTCTACCTTAGCCTTGTACTTGGCCTCTCTTGTGGTCGCTGCCTCCCGTCTTTCCTGTAGCAGGTCCAAGTTTAAACGCATCTCTTCATCATTCATCCCTTCTCGAACCATCATGGTCCTATGAGTCGGCATTCCAATTTCTGCCGGGATCACCTACTTGCTCCCATATGTTAGACTGAACGGCGTCTCCCCATTGCTCGTTGATGCGCGTGATGTGTCGTTGCGGTTTAGCAGTTTTAATGCCTACTCAAGTTTTAAATTTATATTTAGCCGACTTATCAATAACACACACACTTAACGAGCAGTGTACCCGGTCAGTATGAAGATAATGGTAAGTAGAGTGTCGATCACTAAGAGTGGAACGTATTATCTCGTTATTCTAATCAGTATTTTAATATCCTAACGCAAGGGGGTTTCAGCCTGAGAGACTGGCACGATTTGTTTGCAATTAAATAATAAAATAAAACAATAGGCACGAATCAACAAGTAGCACACACGTACACAGATAAATACTTGAGACAATAAGAGGGCTGTCCTTATGATTAAGTATATTGTCACTTGTTTTATTGATAGCTTTATATGAAGTGTATGTAGTTAACCCTTTCTCGTTGGTCCTAATCTTATCGGCGAGTAAACCCTTAATGATTACTTATGTCTAAAAGTTATTCCTAAGTGATCAATTTAGAAACAACCGTGGGAGCCACATTATGTCCCGCAGTCAAATGCCCGCAAGCCACTAATAAACACAGAGGTTATCAATGCACTAATAAGTAGTAACCAAAGACATCAACATATAAACTTTAATTGATGGGAAAGCAAGTATTAAAGGGAGTGCAATCTTTCGTTGTCACATTACACAAGCCACCAATCCTGATGAATTAAAGTTTGCTAACACAATAAAACAAAACTACTTAATGAATTAAACACATGCAGCACCTTCTTACAGCTCTTGTATCTTTGATTTGGGTGTGTCTTGTGCTGCCTCCTTGACTGAATTCGTCCTTTGTTCCTCCTGTTTGGTCTTCGGTTTTAGGGTTTCGGACCTGTAATTCGTCTGGTCTACGGGGTATTTATAGTTTCTGTCTGAGGGAAGATGCGGCGCATCTACTAAGTAGATGCGGCGCATGTACTTAACTTCGCGTGGGGTCCAAGATTATAATATTCAGGAATATTCGTACACCGCCAGAAGATGCGGCGTAACTCCATGATTAGATGCGGCGCATGTCCTCTTGTATCTTGGATCGTATCTGGTGATATCTTGATAGAGATGCGGCGCATGTTGAGAGTGAGATGCGGCGCATCTGGAGCAGAATTGACTTAATCTTGTCCATGTCAGTAGACTTTCACTTTATGCACGTTTTGCTCCATTATTAGTCCAAAATCGCTAAGTTTCACCAAATGCTTGTTTTTACCTGAGAATTACAAAAGTAAACGATTAAGTATCAATCCTCATACATAATATAGTAAAACAAGTCAAATTAATAGGATAAATGATAGTAATAAAATGTACTTATTTGAGTTCATCAAATATCCCCCCACTTGAACTTTACTTGTCCCCAAGTAAACCTTAGAATTTCTTTTATGAAAATGTATCCTAAAAGATGTTAGGATTTATTTTTATATTTAAGCATGTATTCGTTTATTTCATAATCACACAACTAAACACTTAACGAATTAGAAGTAAAATAAAATAAGTCGATAAAAGCAAATCTAATCGTTTAACTGTCCAGTCGCGACGAATATTCTATCATAAGCTTGGCAAGTATACACATCTCCACCACTAAAGCTAAGGAATAACATGTCTAAAGCGGTAAAAAGGGTTTTTAGGCTTAAGGGTTAATTATTCTCTTTCACTATCGATCTCAAATTCCAGAAAGGGCGACAAAATCACAAATACATGATCGAATCCACGAACACGATACTTGCAATTGCTCAAATCCTTAACTCGAATAGGCTAAAGATAGGTCCAAACTTCACCAATAATAATATATCAAAAAGGGCGACAAAATCATAAATACATAGTCGAATCCACGACTACGATACTTAAGATTGCTCAAATCCCTAATCTCAATAAATCAAAGGTTTGGTTGGATAAAGAATAATAAAGGGCATGGATAACATTTGGGATATAAATTGGTGTAAAAATAAAAATAAACAAAACAAATAAATTAAAATCCTAAGTGTGGTTAATCACTATCCCAACCATCCCATGAATAAGACTCATATCATCGAATAACTCACGCTTTAACACTTGAAACACACGCTTTAGGTAGACACGAATTATACTCAACAAGATCTTAATCAAAGAATAAACCTTAATTGGCGTTCCCATAACTGCCAATTCCCATTCAATCCATAGATATAGTACAACAAATAGTGGTGATATCGACCACTTACATAACTTTACATAAGTTGGTTAAAACAAACATCCAACTCTTCTTTCTTTCTTTTTCTTTTTTTTTTTTTTTTTTTTTTTTTTTTTTTTTTTTTTTAGTAAGACATCAACATATACAAAGATGTGTAAAATTTTACCACATCACTATAACTTTCTTTCCGGATAATTTTTATTCATACTTTTCATACTTTCAGAAATAACGGTAATAGTGAAAGTAGTAAACACACGAAAAATAAACTCCAAAATATACAATATTTACTTTCACTCCAATTGCATTGTGCAATTTCCTGACCTAACCAAAGATAATGAATTACGCACGCGAACACAGGTAATGTAAGGAAACACACTTTGCCTATAGCAATTAACCAACCACGGATTCTAATCTACAGGGTAGGCTAAGGTGTAAGGGTGTAACGAAACATTTTAAACATAGGTGTAAGAAACGAATGGAATGGCTCTGAGGGTTTTTCTAGGGGTATCTTACTCTAAAAATGAGAGTAACAAAAGGGTTTATACGGGGGTTAACTAACCAGTGTAGTTAGCTAATAACACATAACATATAAAGGCTATTTGGGTGTAATCCTAGAAATTTACCAAGTTAGACAAGTCATTCCAATTATATAAATAATACTTATTATGGTGGTCTCGAATAGTATACAAGCCAAGTTCTAAAGTTTACAAGTCACCGGCACACTCATAGATTTGTGAATTTTGGAAAATCACAATTTTTGAAAATAACGTTATGTGTGCAGCTATGCAACTTAGATCTTAAACAAAAACATGCTAAAAAATTTTAAGTTTGATATATTAAGCACATTTTAAGCATAATTTTTGAAAAAGTTTAGGACAAGTAATTGTTAAGTGTTCTAATTCTCCAATCCCCCCACTTAAGTTAAACAACGTCCTCGTTGTTTGTATAAAAGGTTAAAAACTGGAAATTAAAAGAATTAGAACAGAAAAACTCCCCTGAGATTTGCTCGGTATGATCCTCCATTTGTATAAGAGCAAAAATCAACTTCTTGTGGATTAGAACGTTAAAGCTTCATACTTGATGTATCCACAGAAAATCTAGGAAACTATAATACCACCAACACTTTAAAACACACCTAAGATAAGAAAGGTTCAACTTGCATAATACATTAGTAGTTAGGAAAAATAAAACTTAAAAATTAAAACTGAAAATCATCAGGTCAGTCGATGCGCCGTATCTTATTGAAGAAGATACGCCGTATCGAGCCTGGAATTAATACGGATCAGAATAAAGATGCGCCGCATCCTTAACCAGGGATGCGCCGCATTAAAATAAACTGATAAATAGTTTTAAAGTCGAAAATAAAAATGCAGAAAAATAAAATAAGATATGACCATTGCAGGAGATGCGTCGCATCTCAGAATTGAGATGCGCCGTATCCTCATGCGGCCTGGACTGACTCGACACAGAAAACAGAATAATAATAGATAAATCCGGGTTGTCTCCCGGTAAGCACTTGTCTTTATTCCAGAGTCTTCAAGTTAGACTCACGTTCAGCTCTTTACTCCAATACTTCAGGTTCAAACTCCACCACCTCGTTCTCATTATCCTCGATTTTATTATCAAAGTATTTCTTCACACGTTGCCCGTTCACTTTGAATATATAACCATTTCTATCGCATATTTCAGTAGTTCCATATGGATACACTTTCTTGACAACGAACGGTCCCGTCCATCTTGATTTAAGTTTACCTGGATACATCTTTAATCTGGAATTAAACAGTAGCACTTTCTCTCCAATAGTAAACGTTTTATCCCCACGTAACCTCGAGTCATGCCATCTTTTAGTTCTTTCTTTGTAGATCTTAGTATTTTTGTAGGCCTCATCTCTTAGTTCATAGAGTTCATTAAGTTCCATGAAACGGTTCTTCGTTGCAGCTTCCATATCCATATTACAATTCGTCAAAGCCCAATATGCACTTTGTTCAACTTCGACCGGTAGGTGGCATGCTTTTCCGTATACAAGACGAAATGGAGTGCATCCCGTCGGTGTCTTAAAGGCTGTACGGAATGCCCATAAAGCATCATTTAGCTTGTCAGACCACCCTTTAGGATTATATCCAGTCGTTTTTTCAAGAATTCTTTTTATAGCTCTATTGGTTACTTCAGTTTGACCATTTGATTGAGGATGGTATGCGGTGGAAACCCTATGATATACTCCATATTTTTGCAAGGCTCTTCCCAGATGGTGATTACAAAAGTGTGTTCCCTTATCACTAATCAATGCTTTAGGAATTCCAAACCTAGAGAATAAACCTTGCAGAAATTTAAGTACTACCTTACTGTCGTTTGTTGGAGATGCTTGCGCTTCGACCCATTTTGATACGTAATCAACAGCAACTAAAATATATTTATTACCTTTAGATTCAGGAAACGGTCCCATGAAGTCTAATCCCCATATGTCGAAAACTTCACATACATGGATATAGTTTTGCGGCATTTCGTTTCTTGATGTAATATTTCCGGATCGTTGACACGCATCACATCCTTCTATATAATCTTTCGCATCCTCCAACATAGTGGGCCAATAAAATCCCGCATCCAGGATCTTTCTTCTTGTGATGACTGGACCGTGATGTCCCCCTGTTGGCCCTGAATGGCAATGTGCCAATATTGCTGCGATGTCATTACCGTCTACGCATCTTCGTATAATATTGTCAGGACATAATTTAAAGGCATAAGGTTCATCCCAAATATACTCGTTAGCGCGAGTTATAAACCTTCTTTTCTCATCGGATGTTAGCCCTTTTGGAATTTCATTTGCAACAATAAAGTTTATAAAGTCGGCATACCATGGTCCATTATTATTGCTCTTAATTCCTACCATCATAAGGTGTTCATCAGGAAAGTCATCAGCTATTTCCCTCTCGTCGAGCACTTCCATATCAGGGTTTTCAAGTCTAGATAAGTGGTCAGCAGCTAGATTCTCGGCACCCTTTTTATCTTTAATTTCAATATCGAATCCTTGGAGCAATAAAACCCACCTAATAAGCCTTGGCTTGGCATCCTGTTTATTGAACAAATACTTCAAAGCAGAATGGTCAGTGTAAACCATAGTTTTTGACAATATAAGATATGATCTAAATTTATCGAATGCAAAAACTACTGCTAAAAGTTCTTTTTCCGTGGTGGTGTAGTGTTCTTGGGCATTATTCAATGTTTTGCTAGCATAATAAATTGGCTTAAATTTCTTATCTATCTTTTGTCCAAGTACGGCTCCAACAGCATAATCACTAGCATCACACATTAGTTCAAAAGGCAGATTCCAATCAGGCGAAATTATAATGGGTGCAGAAGTCAGTTTTTCTTTAAGTATATTAAATGCCTTTTTGCAATCTTCAGAAAAGTCAAACTTTGCATCCTTTAGCAACAATTGGGTCATAGGCCTAGATATTTTTGAAAAATCCTTTATGAATCTACGATAAAATCCAGCGTGCCCTAAAAAACTTCTAACGCCTTTTACGTTAGTGGGGTAAGGTAGTTTAGCAATTACATCAATTTTAGCTTTATCGACTTCTATACCTTTCCCAGAAATCTTATGCCCTAACACAATTCCCTCTCTAACCATAAAGTGACATTTTTCCCAATTAAGAACAAGGTTAGTTTCTTCACACCTAGCAAGCATTTTATCAAGTTTAAAGAGACAATCACTAAATGAGTTACCGAACACCGAGAAGTCGTCCATGAAAACTTCCATAAAGTCTTCTACCATATCATGGAAGATAGCCGTCATACAACGTTGGAAAGTAGCAGGGGCGTTGCATAGTCCGAACGGCATTCTTCTATAGGCGAAGGTTCCATAAGGGCAGGTGAAAGTTGTCTTCTCTTGATCCTCGGGGGCAATGGGTATTTGGAAGAAACCTGAAAAACCATCCAAAAAACAATAATAATCATATCCTGATAGTCTTTCTAACATTTGATCAATAAATGGAAGAGGAAAGTGATCTTTTCGCGTAGCATCATTGAGTTTGCGGTAGTCGATGCAAACTCTCCATCCGGTAACAGTTCTTGAAGGGATTAGCTCATTGTCGTCATTGAGTACTACCGTCATTCCTCCCTTTTTTGGTACAACGTGGATGGGACTGACCCACGAGCTGTCGGAAATTGGGTAAATAAGTCCGGAGTCAAGTAACTTTACGATTTCATTTTTCACCACATCTTGGACTTTTGGATTCAAACGCCTTTGAGGTTGGATAGTTGGTTTGAATTCATCCTCCATAAGGATTTTATGTGTACAAAATGACGGGCTAATTCCCTTAATATCAGACATACTCCACGCTAATGCTCCTCTTCGTTTATATAGTACCTGCAAAAGAGAATCTTTTTCTTTTGGCGTTAAGTCAGATGCAATAATAACGGGTGAATTAGTATTTCCGTTTAAATAAGCATATTCCAAAGTAGAAGGAAGATCCTTAAGCACAGGTTTAACATTATCAATTTCAGTAGCACTAGCGGAATAAACATGTTCTTTAATCATATCGCTGCTGTCATCAGATAGATGCGCCGCATCGAGGTTTTCGATGCGCCGTATCTCGTTACATACAGCAGAATCAGCAGCTAAATTATAATCAATAGTATTCTCATCAACTTGATCTTCTATAGCAATTGTGTTTTCCAAATTTTTAAGCAGGAAAGAATCAAGCAAATTACTTTTTAACAATTTCTGAGTAAATTGATTAATCGTGTTATCAGAAACATCGATATTATAACATTCATCATCATCGGAATTATCTTTACTCATAGATTGTTCCATGTTAAACTCAACCTCATCTTTTCCTATGGTAAGAGTTATCTTTTTATTAAAAACATCAATCATGGCCCTAGCAGTGGCTAAAAATGGTCTTCCTAATATTATAGGAGTTCTAGAATTTTCAGGCATATCAAGGATAACGAAGTCGATAGGTAATTCAAATTTATCAACTTTTATTAATATATTTTCCGCTATTCCTAATGGGTATTGTATGGACCTATCAGCTAGTTCTAAGCACATCCTAGTAGGTTTTGGTTCACCAAGACCTAATTTATCATACATAGAAGAGGGCATAAGACTTATACTAGCTCCTAGGTCGGCTAAGGCATTTTCAATATGCAAATTTTTAATTTGACAAGGAATAGTGAAACTCCCTGGATCTTTTTCTTTAGACGGAAGTTTGTTGAGCAATGCTGCTGAGCTTCTTTTCCCCATTGTTATGGTGCAAGCCTCTTCGAGTTTAGACTTGTTTGTAAGCAAGCTTTTCAGATATTTAGCATATTTCGGCATTTGCACTAGGGCTTCCATAAATGGTATGCTTAGCTGCAGCTGCTTGAGATTCTCCAGGAACTTCTTTTGATAGGCATCTTCTTTCTCTTTCTTTACCCTATGTGGGAAAGGTAATGTTGATCGTTTAGGTTCGACAGAAGGTTCTTCTCTAATAACAGGTTCTGGATCAGTCTCTTTTGGTTGCTCCTGCTCGGGTGGTAAAGATTCAGGGGAAATTTTGTTTGAACTGTCATCCTCGGGTGTTTCTCCGATTTGAAAGGTTGACTTTCCGCCTCTAGTTGTAATTCCTTTCAGATCGTGCCTCACCAAAAGAACCTTGTTAAGCACTGTTGACAATTGGTGCACTTCAATTGCCAAACCATTGATCATATTGTTTTGTTCCTTTAGCAACAGCTCATGACTGCCTTTGAATTCAGTGATAAAGTTCCTTGCTTCAT
Source organism: Artemisia tridentata subsp. tridentata (assembly GCA_021014915.2). Classification (NCBI taxonomy): domain Eukaryota; kingdom Viridiplantae; phylum Streptophyta; class Magnoliopsida; order Asterales; family Asteraceae; genus Artemisia; species Artemisia tridentata. The sequence goes on from CP139504.1 coordinate 73,160,642, forward strand.
GATGTTCCTGTTCATTGGCTTGAGCGATTAGTAGTGCAAACTCTTCCATAGTAAGGTTTCTTTGGGGTCTTCCGAACCAGTTTGGGAAAATATCGAACATTGTTCCTGAAAATTAAGAACAAGAAGATTTCAAAGTAAAAGTATCCTAGTATAAGGGTAAGTCAGAATATTTTCCGTTCGGAAATTAGAAAAGAATAAAAGTTGCTGATATCTGCAGACGATGCGCCGTATCCAAAAAGTTAGATACGCCGTATCTTAATACGTTAAAATTAAATCAGACTTTATTCAGAAAACAGATACGCCGCTTTAGAATTTAAGAATGCGCCGTATCGAATTAATTAATCAAAAATCAACTTATCTAATTAAAATTAAATGCGTCGTATTAACGAAAGTTAATGCGCCGTATTTTCGTTACGTTTAAAAATAAAAGATTTTTGATTCAGTAAGATGCGCCGTATCGTCAGAGATCGATACGCCGTATCTGTTTAATAATTCGCAAACTGTTTTTAATTAAAATAATAGATACGCCGTATCTGCAAAAGCAGATGCGTCGTATGGCGTTAACGTTTAGAAAATTTTTTTATTTTTTTTTTTTTATCGAAAAACAGATGCGTCGTATTACTTTATCTCTTAGAAAAATTTTCTTATTAAAAACAGATACGCCGTATCTTGGGGAAAAGATGCGTCGTATCGAATTAATTAAACGCGTTGTATATAAAAAATTAAACGCAATACGCCGTATCTGAGAGATCAGATGCGCCGTATCGTTTGATTTAGCACAGTACAACGATAGCAGAACAGAAAAATACGAAAAATAAAAAACAAAAATTAAACACACAAACAAAAACACAAAATAAACACACAAAAATAAAAAGAAAACAATTAACACACAATACAACAAATATGCAAAATAGTACAATGATGCAATTAATCTAATAAAAAGAAAAACCTAATTAAAATACTAATCAAATTAACAGATAATAACAATTCACTCCCCGGCAGCGGCGCCAAAAACTTGATGCGCGTGATGTGTCGTTGCGGTTTAGCAGTTTTAATGCCTACTCAAGTTTTAAATTTATATTTAGCCGACTTATCAATAACACACACACTTAACGAGCAGTGTACCCGGTCAGTATGAAGATAATGGTAAGTAGAGTGTCGATCACTAAGAGTGGAACGTATTATCTCGTTATTCTAATCAGTATTTTAATATCCTAACGCAAGGGGGTTTCAGCCTGAGAGACTGGCACGATTTGTTTGCAATTAAATAATAAAATAAAACAATAGGCACGAATCAGCAAGTAGCACACACGTACACAGATAAATACTTGAGACAATAAGAGGGTTGTCCTTATGATTAAGTAGATTGTCACTTGTTTTATTGATAGCTTTATATGAAGTGTATGTAGTTAACCCTTTCTCGTTGGTCCTAATCTTATCGGCGAGTAAACCCTTAATGATTACTTATGTCTAAAAGTTATTCCTAAGTGATCAATTTAGAAACAACCGTGGGAGCCACATTATGTCCCGCAGTCAAATGCCCGCAAGCCACTAATAAACACAGAGGTTATCAATGCACTAATAAGTAGTAACCAAAGACATCAACATATAAACTTTAATTGATGGGAAAGCAAGTATTAAAGGGAGTGCAATCTTTCGTTGTCACATTACACAAGCCACCAATCCTGATGAATTAAAGTTTGCTAACACAATAAAACAAAACTACTTAATGAATTAAACACATGCAGCACCTTCTTACAGCTCTTGTATCTTTGATTTGGGTGTGTCTTGTGCTGCCTCCTTGACTGAATTCGTCCTTTGTTCCTCCTGTTTGGTCTTCGGTTTTAGGGTTTCGGACCTGTAATTCGTCGGGTCTACGGGGTATTTATAGTTTCTGTCTGAGGGAAGATGCGGCGCATCTACTAAGTAGATGCGGCGCATGTACTTAACTTCGCGTGGGGTCCAAGATTATAATATTCAGGAATATTCGTACACCGCCAGAAGATGCGGCGTAACTCTATGATTAGATGCGGCGCATGTCCTCTTGTATCTTGGATCGTATCTGGTGATATCTTGATAGAGATGCGGCGCATGTTGAGAGTGAGATGCGGCGCATCTGGAGCAGAATTGACTTAATCTTGTCCATGTCAGTAGACTTTCACTTTATGCACGTTTTGCTCCATTATTAGTCCAAAATCGCTAAGTTTCACCAAATGCTTGTTTTTACCTGAGAATTACAAAAGTAAACGATTAAGTATCAATCCTCATACATAATATAGTAAAACAAGTCAAATTAATAGGATAAATGATAGTAATAAAATGTACTTATTTGAGTTCATCACTCGTATTCAGAGATGTTCGGTGAGCCAACAGAACATTGGGGAGTTCGTCCACCCAGCCGGCCCTTTCTCTCCCTAGGAGTGTTTTATTCCATTCATCAAACTTTTATTCGCCCTTTCCACTAACCCATTAGCCTGTGCGTGTACCACTGCCGTATTTATCTGTCTTATCTTCATCTTCTCACACCAGGTTTTGAAGGGATCCTTGACAAAGTTCATCCCATTGTCCGTGACTATGACGGCCGGTAGGCCAAACCGGCACACTATGTTGTTCCATACAAACTTTATAACTTCTTTCCCCGTGGTTTTTGCCAAGGGTTTCGCTTCGATCCATTTCATGAAATAATCGATTGCCACTATGACGTATTGGACCTTCCCTGGTTCTGCTGGGAGAGGGCCGAGGACGTCCATGCCCCATTGATAGAACGGCCAAGGTGCCATGATTGATGTCATGAGACTTTTGGGTAATTTGGGCACCGGGGTGTGTATCTGGCAAGAGTCACACCTTTGTATTTCTTCCCTTGCATCTCGATGCATGGTTGGCCAATAGTATCCCTGCCGTATCGCCTTTGCTACCACCGAACGTGGGCCGGAGTACATCCCGCACGCTCCCATGTGTAACTCCCGAATGACATAATTGGCTTGAAGAGGACCAACACATCGCAGCATGGGCATCAAATAATATTTTTTGAAGAGTACATCTCCTTCCATGGTGTATTGGCTGATTTTCATACGGAGGGCTCTGGCTTCGTTCTTGTCATCCGGCCATATCCCCTTCTTAAGACACCTCACAATCGGAGTCATCCAATTGTCCCCCTCTTCTTCCACTATCGTACTGACCTCCGTTATTTCCACCGATGGCTTGCTTAATACTTCCACCAGAATTTCTTTAGTGAAATGGTTGAATGCGACTGAAGCCAACTTACTGAGGATGTCTGCCTTTTGATTTTGGTTGCGGGGAATGTTTGCTATTCGGAACTTTTGAAAGTGGCTTATATTGTTTTTTGCTTCGGCCAAGTATTTGATCATATTCTCGCTGCAAGCCACGAACTCGTGATGCGTGGGTTTTGCAACCTTACAACAGGTTTTACCTCTCGAGGGATCTCAAGAGGCTTACAACCCCACCAGGCAGTGTACCTGACCGATGTAGTATAGTGTAGTGGTAAGTACGGGGGATTGATCGTTCTCCATAGGGAATAGTGTTCGTTAGGAATGAAAGACTACTCTAATAGGTCTAAGGGTTGAGGAAGATTCTTTTTTATGTTTTTATATTTTTATGAAAGCAAGTAAAATCTCAGTTTTGAAGGAGTGGGCGGAATTAGTTGCTAGTCAACTAACCCAAATAACTACAAATGCAAATAAAGTAAATAACAAAAATGAAAATGTGGAGAGAAACTTATGTGTAGAGAAATGTGTTTACTTAGATTTCCTTACTCCCTAACTATCTTTTACCGGTTAATTAGTGTGTATTAGTCGCGTGGATGACGGGTGTATTCCTTAATACCATTCGTGGGGTGGCGTACTTACTTCCCCAACTCTACAAGCTCCTACTTCACTCCTATGTCGAGCCGGCTAGGAAGCTCCTAACATGGGATCACTAGAATTCGCTTGTGCATTAAATACAACCATAAAAACCTTTAGTACGCGTTTGGTTCATGTTTCTTAAGACATTCAAGCAAGTTACCGAATAGGAAGTTAGCCAGTTTTCTTAAGCCTAACATAGATAAACAATCATCCAATACAACTAACAACACACTAATAACCAATAATCAACAGCTAGGTTTCATTAGATCTAAGCAAACACAAGATAAATTTAGCCTAACATGTTAATCAAAAGACAAGAATAAGATAAAATCAAACAACACATAGACATATTGAATGATTAATTGATAACTTATCTTCAATGTAACATGGAAGATCTCAAGGCAAAAAGCCTTGAAAAAGAAGCTAAAATCGTCCTAGGGTTTTCTCCCAAAATTCCACACACTAAGCTCTCTCTCATGACAAAAAATTAGAAAACTATATATAGACTTTTGCATCTGACGGCGTCACCTTATGGAGTGTGACGCCGTCACCTCGCCGCTTCTAGGGTTCCCGGATGACCTTCTTGACGCCGTCCCTCTTTAGCTCTTCCAAAATCCATTCTGGCTTATCAAGGCTTGACGCCGTCAGCTCGTGAACGTGACGCCGTCCCCTTATGATTTAAGCCGTGACGCCCTTGATCAAGTTAAAGCGTGACGCCGTCAGAATTCACATGCTATTTTCACTGGCTTATCATGAGTAAATTTCACGTCCACTTTTTCTTGCCAAAGCATGACGCCGTCTGGGGTTAATTGTGACGCCGTCAAAGGTAACTTTCAGCCGATTTTTGAGACTTTGTCGTTTTCTTCACTTTTATGCTCCAAAAACGTCCAAAATGCCTCCTTTTCCAGATTTCTCCTCAAAAGTACCTAAAATGACAAAAGGAACGATTTAGGGCAATATTTGATCAAATAAATACGATTTAAGGCTTAAATGACCCCTTAAAAGCGGTACACTTTTCGCTTCATCAAATACCCTTACACTTGAGATTTGCTTGTCCTCAAGCAAATGCGCTTTTATTCTAATCAAAATACAAGTTAGGGGTCATTTAATGCAAACATACAAGTAATTACAACAAATAATCGTTCCACTTCAATCATAATAAGCACGGAGATTACATACTAGCACCTCACAAGTAGTGTTTAGATACTCACATCTCTCAAGTGTCATCAAAATAAATCTCATAAATGAAAACGGATAATATCTCTCACTACCTGTCATAGCAAATAGATTACCATAGGCTTGGGAAAGGATCGAAAACCTCCTCCACTAGGCGTAAGCACCTAAGATAAACTATCAAAGAGGGCTTTTTCATGGGTTATAACGTTAGGTGTAGGGAAAAGGAAAACACGGTTTGGTTGGATAAAGGATATTTTACTGGTGGCGAGTTAAAAATCTTGATCAATTACATGTACTATACAATGTTGCTAAGCCAAGACTAGACTCAATCTTAAGCTAAAAATGAAATAACAAAAACAAAAACATAAAACAAACATAAAATGAAACGGGATGGTAGTCCGTATGTTTTTTTTTTTCTGTTTTTCATTTTCTCATTTTTTTGTATTTTTCTTGATTTTTCGATTTTTTTTTTTTTTTTTTTTTTTTTTTTTTTTTTTCATACACTCTTGCCCTACCATCCAAAATAATACATCATAGGGGCGTTGCATTCCCCTTACACTTGAACTTTTACATAACTTTACAAATACTAATCTAATGACTCGAATTAAGATAATTGAAAAACTTGGAGTACTTTTAAAATATTTAGCACATATGGGGGTAATAAATGATGTTCTTCCCCATTAATCCATTACACTAGTACTTTACCCATGAGTCCCAATCATCCCAAAACAATATGTACAAGGATATGACTCGACTTAGCAACCATGTAATCAACTAGATAATTAACTTGGGTTTAAACAAATGTTGTAACAATAATGCACTAAAGATGAGTGCATACAAGGTAGGCTAAGGCGATTTGGGTGTACATTTTAGTGGGGTGTAACAAATTCTTCCTTTAAGTAAAATGCTTAAAGGTCGAAACGAAAAGATAGGCTCTGAGGGGTGTACTAGGGGTATCGTGTACTAAAAATGAGTACAACGCAAAGGGGTGTGGGAGAATTACTTGACTAATGTAGCCAATGTAATTATAACAAAAACACAGGTGTAAAACAATGGGTTAATCCTAATGCCTCTTATCATGTAGTAAATCTAACTACACGAATGTAGTCTCACTTGTGGCCTTGGAATGGTCCTAACGCAAGTTCTAGAATCTAAGTGCTACCGGTACACACATCATAGCATAAATGCTTTTCCTACCAATTCTAGGGGCGAACCTCACATATTTGGGGGTGGAAAATTTTTTAGTGGTACGGTTTTTGTGCTAGTCATATAACTCCTATCCGTGAGACGCTCATTAAGACCAAAGTTTCACTCCTATATGTTGTAAAAAATTTTAAATTTGGCACTAAAATTACCCTAACAAGTATTTCTCTCAGTTTTATTACACATCTACCATTAAACAAACAAAAGTCAAGCGTAATTGTATTCTCTAAAATCGTACTTTTACCCTCCCTTACACTTAAGATGAACATTGTCCCCAATGTTCAAATAACAAGATGTAAAAGAAAAAGTAAAAGAATGAAATCAAATACTCCCCTGATTCGCTCGGTGGATAATGAAGTTACACGGTTAAATCTTCTTCCAAAGTAATGTTGAAGCTCCATGACTAATGCATCGCCATAAGCTTGATTCCATAAACATCTCCTTGTCCAAAATAACCTGTTAAACCTGAGAAAACAAACACGAAAACCTGCATAACATCGGCGGGATAAATCTATATATAAGGATATAATGCTTGTGGAATGATAATTTTGCAGATTCCTGGAGATTATAAGTTGGAGATTTTAATAAAAACTTTTTAAAAACAAAACTTTTAAAAATTTCTGGAAATTAAATCTGACGCCGTCAGGTTATAAACCCTGACGCCGTCAGAAATGACCTGACAAAAATTTTCATTTTAAGTTTCCGGAAAATTTCTGGAAAAACCATTACCTTACTTCCTGGAAATCCTGCAAAACATCATTATGACTCGATACAAGCATTTGACTCAAACAAACACGAATATGTATGCTAATTTATTATTATTACGATTCATGTTCATTTGTGTTCTAATAAACCGATTTAGATTTCCCTTACACTTATCTTTTGCAAAATACCTTTATATGTAGTTAAGACGAAGTTAAAAACAAAATAAAGCATTTTCACAAATTACTTTTGAACATGAATCAATAATGATAAAAATTAAACATACATACGGAAACAAATAAAATCAAACAAAGCAAATAAATAAACACACAAAGCAAATAAAGCAATTAAAGCTTGGGTTGCCTCCCAAGAAGCGCTTTTCTTTATTAACGAGTCTTGTAGCTAGACTCAAAGTCACGTACATTACGTGACTTCTTCATCGAAAGTTATGTCTTCCTCATTGATCATTTCATTACCATTCTCTTGATAATGCTTGACTCGTTGAATATTCACAGTGAATTCTCTATCCTCGTCGTCAATTAATACGACGGCTCCGGTCTTAGAGGAGCTCCTTACGGTAAAAGGTCCATACCATCTAGATTTAAGTTTCCCAGGAAATAGCCTTAAGCGAGAATTATATAATAAGACCTTGTCTCCTTCTGAAAACTCCCTGGGTTTCTTAATCCGTTGGTCATGCCATCTTTTCGCCCTCTCTTTGTATGTGATGGAAGATTCATAAGCCTCTAATCTCAATTCATCAAGCTCTTGGAGCTGTAAGAATCTATTTGTTCCCGCAACTGTATAATCCAAATTACAAGCCTTGAGTGCCCAATATGCTTTGTGTTCCAGTTCTACTGGAAGGTGGCATGCCTTGCCATATACCATACGGAACGGGGTTGTCCCGATTGGTGTCTTATAGGCGGTTCGAAATGCCCACAAAGCCTCATCGAGCTTAAAAGACCAATCTTTTCTGTTTTGATTAACCGTTTTTTCTAAAATTCTCTTTATGGCTCTATTAGTGTTCTCGACTTGACCGTTTGTTTGAGGATGGTAAGCGGTGGAAAATCGGTGAGAGACTCCATACCTTTTCATGACTTTCTCCATTTGTGAATTGCAAAAATGGGTTCCCCTGTCACTAATAAGAGCCTTCGGAATTCCGAACCTAGCGAACAATTTTTTTAAGAAATGAATGACTACCCTAGCGTCGTTAGTCCTAAGGGCTTGTGCTTCCACCCATTTTGAAACATAATCAATGGCCACCAAGATGTATTCATTCCCTCCAGAAGATGGGAATGGTCCCATGAAATCAATTCCCCAAACATCAAAAACCTCACAAACTTGTATATAATTCTGCGGGGCTTCATCCCTCCTAGAGATATTCCCAGCTCTTTGACATGCGTCACAAGTTTGTATCATTCCCTTCACATCACGAAATATTGTAGGCCAATAGAATCCCGCGTCGAAGACCTTTCGTGCAGTAGTGCTTATTCCGTGATGTCCTCCAGATGGACCTGCATGACACTCTTTCATAATTCTGACAGCCTCTCTTTCCGAAACACAACGCCTGATTACCTGATCTGGGCATCTTCGAAATAAGAAGGGTTCATCCCAAAAGTAGTACTTTAATTGATTAAAGAACCTCCTTTTTTCATGCCTGCTCATATGCTCAGGAATGACTCTACTTGCCAGGTAGTTAGCATAATCCGCATACCAAGGTTCAGAATCATTTATTGACATGAGCTGCTCTTCAGGAAATGTTTCCCGAATCTCACTCTTGTCAGATTCAGCGAGGCTGGGGTTTTCGAGACGAGAGAGATGATCAGCCGCAAGATTCTCTGCTCCTTTCTTATCACGAATTTCAACATCGAACTCTTGCAATAGTAGGATCCAACGAAGTAACCGTGGTTTAGCATCCTGTTTAGCGAAAAGATATCGAATAGCTGAATGATCCATAAAAACAACCGTTTTAGAAAGGACAAGATACTGGCGAAATTTATCAAAAGCGAATACCACGGCTAGTAATTCCTTTTCAGTGGTAGTGTAGTTTTCTTGAGCAGGATTCATGGTTTTGCTAGCGTAGTATATTGGCTGAAAGTGTTTGTTAAGCCTTTGGCCTAACACTGCTCCAACAGCATAATCACTAGCATCGCACATGATTTCAAAGGGTAACTCCCAGTTAGGGGTAACCATAATTGGAGCTTGGGTAAGTTCCTGCTTCAATAGATCGAATGCGTCCTTGCACTCTTGAGAGAAGTCGAACGGGGCATCCTTCATGAGTAACTGAGTCATTGGTTTAGCTACCTTTGAGAAATCTTTAATGAATCTCCTATAGAAGCCAGCATCACCCAAAAAACTACGGATTGCCTTGACAGTTGTTGGATAGGGAAGTTTGGATATAGCTTCAATTTTTGCCCGGTCTACTTCGATTCCACTTCCTGAAATTTTGTGCCCTAGCACAATCCCTTCTTTTACCATAAAGTGGCACTTTTCCCAGTTTAGTACCAAGTTGGTCTCCTCACAACGTTTGAGCATTTTCTCAAGGTTAGCAAGACAGCGATCAAAAGAGTTTCCAAAGACTGAAAAATCATCCATAAAGACCTCCATGCTGTCTTCCATTAACTCATGGAAGATTGCCGTCATGCAGCGCTGGAAAGTGGCGGGGGCGTTACATAGTCCAAAGGGCATTCGCTTGTAGGCGAAGGTGCCATAAGGGCATGTAAACGTGGTCTTTTCTTGGTCCTCAGGAGCGATAGGGATTTGGAAATACCCTGAGAACCCATCTAGGAAGCAGTAGTACTCATGCCCTGCTAACCTTTCCAACATTTGGTCGATAAATGGGAGAGGGAAATGATCTTTTCGAGTTGCGTCATTCAACTTCCTATAATCGATGCACACACGCCATCCAGTTACTGTTCGTTGAGGTACTAACTCATCCTTATCGTTCTTCACTACCGTCATTCCTCCCTTTTTTGGTACAACCTGTACAGGACTTACCCATGGACTGTCCGAAATCGGGTAAATTAGCCCTGCATCTAGGAGCTTAATGACTTCCTTCTTTACAACTTCCTTTATGTTGGGATTTACTCGCCTTTGAGGCTGCACGGAGGGTTTATAATCTTCCTCCATGAGGATTTTATGCGTGCAGAAAGTAGAGTCAATCCCCTTGATGTCGGCTACACTCCATGCTATAACCCCTTTATATTTTTTTAGAACTCCTAAGAGTTTATCTTTTTGTTCACTTTTCAAGGAGGAGCTTATGATTACCGGAAGTTGATCTTCTCCTTGAAGGAAGGCATATTCAAGGTTGTTCGGGAGTTCCTTGAGTTCTAACGTGGGTGGCTCGATGATGGAAGGTTTAAGTTTGTTCTCGGGTTTACGAAGCTCAAGCTGTTCGATTTCTTGTCTGGGATAGAAGGAGACTGCATTCACATCCATAGCCTTCTCCTCCTCTAAGATGGGTAAGACAGCTTCATCTCGCAACCAACCAGCTTCCACCTGTTCATCTACACAATTATCAATCTCGTCGGATAGTTCATCGATTTCTTCGATGAAATACAGTTGATTATCTGCTTCGAGAGAAAGATTCATTGTGTCCTTGATGTCGAAGGTTAAGCTATCGGCCCCCACTCGTAAGGTTAGTTTGCCGTCATGAACATCAATAACAGCACGAGAAGTTGCGAGGAAGGGTCTTCCTAGAATGATGGGCACAAGATCATCTTCTTCCATTTCTAGGATGACGAAGTCAACTGGAAATTTAAACTTCCCTACCTTAACCAGCACATTCTCGCATATTCCTAAGGGGTATTTGACTGATCTATCGGCCAGTTGGATGCTCATACGGGTTGGTTTCAACCCAGAATACCCTAGCTTGAGGAACAGGGAATGCGGCATAAGATTGATGCTTGCTCCTAAGTCGGCTAAAGCATTTTTGACTGAAAGAGATCCAATTGAACAGGGCAAGGTGAAACTACCTGGGTCGTCCACCTTCTTTGGTAGCCCTCGTTGAGTCACCACAGAACATTCTTCTCCTAAGGTTACAAGACCCTCGAGCCCTTTCCTGTTGGTGAGCAGCCTCTTGAAGTATGTACTATATTTGGGCATATGATAACATGCATCAAGAAGGGGTATGGTGACGACCGAATTCTTCAAATATGACAAGAATCTTTTATTATCACTTTCGACCTTTTGGTTCTTGAGGCGAGATGGGTATGGGACTTTAAGGGGCTGTTTGGCAGGAGTAGGTGGGGATGGAGTTACCGGAGGGGTTTGCTCGGGATTTTCATCGTTCACATTATCGTTCCCCTCATGAGGGGTGTTGGGTTCCATGACGTTAGATGGTTGAGCTGGGTAGGGTGGATCCTTAGTAGTTGTTCCAGCACGAGTGGTGATGGCGAGTAAAGGATCTCTTTGCGGTTCGCCAAGGCCGTCGAGAGTGGCGTTGAGTTCTGCGAACTTGGCCTTCACGTTGGTTTGTTGGCTATTGATAAAGTTGTCAAGACCATTTAGTTGCAGATTCTTTTCAAACGTGAAATGCCCGAGATCATCCTCAAAAGTGCTCCTAACCTTATAGTCAGGATATTCTCCTCCTCCCTCTTCTCTCACAAGATTTCCCCAAGGGGTGAAATCATTGTTTTGGTAGAAAGTTAAGAGTGAAGGATCATCGAAGATGTCGTGGCTTGACAAGCATGCTTGTTCGGTGGTGGTATCATCCTCGCATTCCTCCACTTCATGCGGGCCACCACATTGATCACAGATCAAGTATGGGTTTGATAACCGCTTAGTTGGTTGCGACTTGTCTAGATAAGATACCTGATCATTCAATCTACTCACCCGGTTAGCAAAAGGAGGCTCTTTCATGATCTTGGAAACGCTCATGATCGAATCGGGTTCATCCCAGGTATCGTCTTGATCATTCGCGTATTCCTCAATTCTATTCCATCCTTCCTCAACGCTTAGTTTGGCTATTTTTCCTTTTGATGAATTATTAATGCCCAATTGGTCTTTTTTGGAGACACTGTCATAAAAGATTTGGACAAGAAGCCAGAGTTCAATGCCATGATGAGGGACCTGTCTAATTAGATCCTTGAATCTAACCCAAGATTTGTGAATAGGTTCTGCTGGTCCAACATGGAAGCGGAGGATTTCGTCTCTCAACTTTGAAGTTCTTCCTATGGGAAAGAATTTCTCATAGAATTTTGAGATAAGCTGTTCCCATGTGAAGATGGATTCGGAAGGAAGTTGGTTATACCAGTCTCCGGCTCTTTCATGAAGGGTGAAGGGAAAGAATCGCAACCGGGAGGTGTCTCTAGTGGCTCCGTCCGTATGGAGGGTATCCACTATTTTCAGGAAGTCCTTGATGTGTTGGATTGGATCTTCAGTTTTCAATCCGTGAAACTTGCATACACTTTGGACCAGCCAAATATCAGTTGCACGCAAGACCCCATCCGTGTGTTCATTTGGAAAAACGATAGCATTGGAAAAACCACGAGGGGTGGGAGAAGAGTAGTCCTTGAGACATTTAGGGATTGGGATTTCGGGAACTTCCATATCGTGATTGGGTTGAGGGCTAGGAGGTGTAGAATGATGATTGGATTCTTCCTCGGAGAGGGCATCATCAAAATTGATCGTGGATGGTTCAGCCGCTTGGTGGAGTCGCCTTAATTTATGCATTTCCCTTTCGGGTTCAGCATAGGGTGTGGCAAGAGTCTTTATCGAGCTTCGGCTCCTAGTGATTCTAAGATTAGGGGGGTCATCATCCAAAATTAGGGAATATCCTCCTAAAGTGCGGGCTCTAGGAGGTGGTTGTGGTTGTTGTGGTGGTGGGTTGTGGGGGTTAAGGATATTACCATCTTCCATGATGTCGGATGGTATGGTTACGAACAAAGAAACGAAGAAAATAGATAGACTAAAGAAAATCTAGAAAAATAAAATAAAAATCTCACTAGAAAGGAATCTAGTGAGTAGACCTAATAGAAATAAAAATTCAACCTAAACAATAACTATTCCCCGGCAACGGCGCCAAAAACTTGATGCGTGGGTTTTGCAACCTTACAACAGGTTTTACCTCTCGAGGGATCTCAAGAGGCTTACAACCCCACCAGGCAGTGTACCTGACCGATGTAGTATAGTGTAGTGGTAAGTACGGGGGATTGATCGTTCTCCACAGGGAATAGTGTTCGTTAGGAATGAAAGACTACTCTAATAGGTCTAAGGGTTGAGGAAGATTCTTTTTTATGTTTTTATATTTTTATGAAAGCAAGTAAAATCTTGGTTTTGAAGGAGTGGGCGGAATTAGTTGCTAGTCAACTAACCCAAATAACTACAAATGCAAATAAAGTAAATAACAAAAATGAAAATGTGGAGAGAAACTTATGTGTAGAGAAATGTGTTTACTTAGATTTCCTTACTCCCTAACTATCTTTTACCGGTTAATTAGTGTGTATTAGTCGCGTGGATGACGGGTGTATTCCTTAATACCATTCGTGGGGTGGCGTACTTACTTCCCCAACTCTACAAGCTCCTACTTCACTCCTATGTCGAGCCGGCTAGGAAGCTCCTAACATGGGATCACTAGAATTCGCTTGTGCATTAAATACAACCATAAAAACCTTTAGTACGCGTTTGGTTCATGTTTCTTAAGACGTTCAAGCAAGTTACCGAATAGGAAGTTAGCCAGTTTTCTTAAGCCTAACATAGATAAACAATCATCCAATACAACTAACAACACACTAATAACCAATAATCAATAGCTAGGTTTCATTAGATCTAAGCAAACACAAGATAAATTTAGCCTAACATGTTAATCAAAAGACAAGAATAAGATAAAATCAAACAACACATAGACATATTGAATGATTAATTGATAACTTATCTTCAATGTAACATGGAAGATCTCAAGGCAAAAAGCCTTGAAAAAGAAGCTAAAATCGTCCTAGGGTTTTCTCCCAAAATTCCACACACTAAGCTCTCTCTCATGACAAAAAATTAGAAAACTATATATAGACTTTTGCATCTGACGGCGTCACCTTATGGAGTGTGATGCCGTCACCTCGCCGCTTCTAGGGTTCCCGGATGACCTTCTTGACGCCGTCCCTCTTTATCTCTTCCAAAATCCATTCTGGCTTATCAAGGCTTGACGCCGTCAGCTCGTGAACGTGACGCCGTCCCCTTATGATTTAAGCCGTGACGCCCTTGATCAAGTTAAAGCGTGACGCCGTCAGAATTCACATGCTATTTTCACTGGCTTATCATGAGTAAATTTCACGTCCACTTTTTCTTGCCAAAGCATGACGCCGTCTGGGGTTAATTGTGACGCCGTCAAAGGTAACTTTCAGCCGATTTTTGAGACTTTGTCGTTTTCTTCACTTTTATGCTCCAAAAACGTCCAAAATGCCTCCTTTTCCAGATTTCTCCTCAAAAGTACCTAAAATGACAAAAGGAACGATTTAGGGCAATATTTGATCAAATAAATACGATTTAAGGCTTAAATGACCCCTTAAAAGCGGTACACTTTTCGCTTCATCAACTCGCCATTGATCTGACTGGCAACTAACTTGGAATCAACCTTCACGGATAGCGCAGACACCTTCATTTCCTTGGCAATTCTCAGCCCGGCAAGCAGTGCCTCATACTTCGCCTGATTGTTTGTGCTTTTAAAGTCTAGTCTGAGAGCATACGTATACTCGGTTTTCGTCGGACTGATCAGGACCAGCCCTGCTTCGGACCCACTTTTCCCTGATGCTCCTTCCGTATAGAGCGTCCATTCGCTCTCCTCGTCCGGATTCTTTGGTTTGGCCGTTACCTGCTCAACCATTTTTCCATTGCTGTCCATGGGGACTTCATTTATGAAATCAGCCAACACCTGGCCCTTGATGGCATTTCTGGGTTCGTACACTATGTTGTACGTTCCCAGTTCAATCGAATACTTTGCTAACTTTCCGGAGGATTCTGCTTTTCTCAATATCTGCTTGATTGGTTTATCGGTGATGACCTTGATTGGGTGTGTCTCAAAATATCTCCTCAATCTTCTCGACGTGTGGAGCAATAATAAAGCCAGTTTTTTCAACGGAGCATAATTGCACTCCGCTTCATGTAGAGTCCTGCTAACGTAGTATACCGAGAATTGTTTTCCCTTTCATTCGACCAGTAGGACCGCACTGACCGCCTCCTTTGCTACAGCCAAATAGACACACAGTGTTTCCTTCGGCATGGGGGAGGCTAGGGAAGGGAGGTTGATAATAACTTTCTTGAGCTCTTGAAAAGCCCTTTCTGCCTCCTCCGTCCATTGGTACTCATCCTTGTTAGCTTTTGTGATATTCTTCAAAGTTTCGAAGAAAGGAAGGGACATCTCAGCCGACCTGGCTAGGAATTGGTTCAGGGCGGCCAGTTTTCCCGATAAGCTCTGCATTTCCCTCCATGTCCAGGGAGACTGCATGTCAGTGATAGCCTTTGTGTTTGTTGGATTCGCCCGTATACCCTCAGATGTCACCATATATCCCAAGAACTTTCCTTCCTCGACCCCAAAGGAGCACTTCTTGGGGTTGAGCTTCATGTTTATCCTTATGAGATTGTCAAAGGTTTCTGCCACGTCGGCGAACAACGCTTTCTCTGTCGAACTTTTGATCACCATGTCATCGACGTAAGCTTCCAGGTTCCGACCGATCTGAGATTGGAAGGCTGAGTCTACCAATCGTTGGTATGTGGCCCCCGCATTCTTTAGACCGAACGGCATCTTAGTGTAGCAGTAGGTTCCTTGGTCTGTGTAGAAAGCTGTTTTTTCTTCGTCTTCTTCAGCCATTTGCACTTGGTGATACCCCTTGTAGGCATCCAAGAAGCACTTATATTTGGAGCCTACTATCGACTCAATCTTCAAGTCAATCTCTGGGAGAGGGTAGTAATCCTTCGGGCATGCAGAGTTAATGTTTTTGAAATCGATACACATCCTCCAACTTCCGTCCCCTTTTTGTACTAACACCGGATTCGATATCCAAGTTGGTTATTTGACCGGCCTCACTATACCTGCCTTTAACCATTCAGCCACTTCCTTCGCCACAACTTGGCTCTTCACCATTGAAAGCGTTCTTCTTTTTTGACTGACGGAGGTGACCGATGGATTGGCATTCAACGTGTGTTCTATGATCCGTCGAGGGACACCTGTCATGTCGGTCGGCTCCCACGCGAAGACATCCAAACTCCTCTTGAGGAGGGCCTTTAGACTTTCAGAGCCGAATAGAGATAGATTCTGCTCTATAGTTACGAGTTGATTCGGGTGCGCTGGATTTACAAGGACTTCCTCAGTCAGGCCAACTTCTTTCTGCTCCTCCTTTTTCTCTTCATCCTCTACCATCCTTCTCTTATCTAACCCTCGGCATTCATACACCGAGGCTATTTGTGTGACCAACGTAGCTATTCCCCGGAGAGTGGGGAATTTCATCATTGAATGAATGGTTGAAGGGATAGCCAGCAGCTTCTTTAATCCTGTCCGTCCGATTATTATGTTGTAGGGAGATGATGCAGATACCACAATGAACTTCATGGTCGTTCGGCTGCACAAACCATCACTCCCAAAGCACACGTCAAGCTCTATTTTTCCTAACGGCTTTACCTGTTCCCCTGAAAAACCTGCCAAAGTCGTTGTTGTCTCCACTATTTTGGTCCTGATAGATGGATGCAAGTTGTCGAAGCAATGTTTGTACATGATTTCGCATGAGGCGCCTTCGTCCACATGGACTTTCTTCACCAGCTATCCAGCGACTTCAGATTCCACTACTATGGCCTCTTCGGATAGGTCATCCGTCGATACCGGGGGAAAAGTTATGGGCACATTCATCCAGCTTTCGGTGGTGGTCATCGTTTTTCTTTTTCGATCTTCCCCACGGCAATTAACCATGTTGATTATCTTTTCTTTTTGCGGACCGTCTTTTCTGTGCTGAGCCTTTCCCCTTTGCCGCACATCCTTGACCAGGTGGTTTAACTTGCCGGACTCCAAGGCTTGTTCCAATTGCTTCTTTAACTGATAGCACTCGTTGGTGTAATGCCCCTTCTCACCGTGATAGTCACAATATCGATCCAAGTTTTCCTTCCGCGGCATGCCGGGCAGCGGAGGTGGTTGGGGTAGCCGAAGGTGATGCTCAGTTGCCAGTATTTCCTTCGGTGTGCTCCTCAGTGATTCTAGCGTTGGTCTGTTTCTATCATCCTTGATCCCATACTTGATGTTCCGGTTGGGTTCCTGCCTTGGAGCCACATATGGGGTGTGATGGTCCCTTGGCCGGTATGGGGATTTCTGCCCCCACCGTCTCCTGTCGTCAAAGTTTTTGTGATACCGGTCATGCTTTACAGGTTGTGATCCTCCCACATCCTTCCGAGCGTATTCCCTCTTCGGCAGTTCGGTGCTCCGAAAAGCTTCTTCCGAACGAATGAAGTCATCGAACCTTTGCAACATTTCGTCGACCGTTTTAGGAATGCTGTCCGAGAACTTCTTTGCCAGCTCCGGGCAGTGATGGCCATTCATGAAAGAGGAGATCCGCATTATCTCTGAGGCGTCCGAAAAATAGTTTGCCTCGCTTACCCACCGTTCTTTGAAGTCCGGGAGGCTCTCGTTGGCCTTCCTATGAATTTTGTTGATCTCCGTGAGGTCCTTGACACATGCTCTTAGTATGCTAAATCTGTTCAGGAATTTCCTTTGAAGTTCGTCCCAGCTATCGATACTTCCGGTTGGCAGTTTATCGAACCACCCTCTGGCCTTTTGATGCGTGGTTTTCCAACCTTACAACAGGTTTTACCTCTCGAGGGATCTCAAGAGGCTTACAACCCCACCAGGCAGTGTACCTGACCGATGTAGTATAGTGTAGTGGTAAGTACGGGGGATTGATCGTTCTCCACAGGGAATAGTGTTCGTTAGGTATGAAAAATTACTCTAATAGGTCTAAGGGTGAGAGAAGATTCTTTTTATGTTTTTATATTTTTATGAAAGCAAGTAAAATCTCGGGTTTGAAAGAGTGGGCGGAATTAGTTGCTAGTCAACTAACCCAAATTACTACGAATGCAAATAAAATAAAATAACAAAAATGAAAATGTTGGTGAAAACTTATGTGGAGGGAAATGTGTTTACTTAGATTTCCTTACTCCCTAACTATCTTTTACCGGTTGATTAGTGTGTATTAGTTGCGTGGATGACGGGTGTATTCCTTAATACCATTCGTGGGGTGGCGTACGTACTTCCCCAACTCTACAAGCTCCTACTTCAATCCTATGTCGAGCCGGCTAGGAAGCTCCTAACATGGGATCACTAGAATTCGCTTGTGCATTAAATACAACCATAAAAACCTTTAGTACGCATTGGTTCATGTTTCTTAAGACGTTCAAGCAAGTTACCGAATAGGAAGTTAGCCAGTTTTCTTAAGCCTAACATAGATGAACAATCATCCAATACAACTAACAACACACTAATAACCAACAATCAATAGCTAGGTTTCATTAGATCTAAGCAAACACAAGATAAATCTAGCCTAGCATGTTAAACAAAAGACAAGAACAAGATAGAATCAAACAACACATAGACATATTGAATGATTAATTGATAACTTATCTTCAATGTAACATGGAAGATCTCAAGGCAAAAAGCCTTGAAAGAGCTGCCAAATTCGTCCTAGGGTTTTCACACACAAAGTTCCCCAATAAGTTCCACACTAATGACAAAGAATTGCAAAACTATATATAGATTTTTAGATCTGACGGCGTCACGTTATGGAGTGTGACGCCGTCACCTCGCCGCTTTTAGGGTTCCCGGATGACCTTCTTGACGCCGTCCCTCTTTAGCTCTCCAAAATCCGTTCTGGCCTATCAAGGCTTGACGCCCTCAGACTATGAACGTGACGCCGCCCCTCTTTAAATTATAACGTGACGACCTTGATCAAATTAAAGGGTGACGCCGTCAGAATTCCCATGCAATTTTCACTGGCTTATCATGAGTAAATTTCACATCCACCACTTTTGCCAAGCCATGACGCCGTCTGGAGAGGATCCTGACGCCGTCAAAGGTAACTTTTAGCCGATTTTTGAGACTTTGTCGTTTTCTTCACTTTTATGCTCCAAAAACGTCCAAAATGCCTCCTTTTCCAGATTTCTTCTCAAAAGTACCTAAAATGACAAAATGAACGATTTAAGGCAATATTTGATCAAATAAATACGATTTAGGGCTTAAATGACCCCCTAAAAGCGGTACACTTTTCGCTTCATCAAATACCCTTACACTTGAGATTTGCTTGTCCTCAAGCAAATGCGCTTTTATTCTAATCAAAACACAAGTTAGGGGTCATTTAATGCTAACATAAAAGTAATTACAACAAATAATCGTTCCACTTTAATCATAATAAGCACGGAGATTACAAACTAGCACCTCACAAGTAGTGTTTAGATACTCACATCTCTCAAGTGTCATCAAAATAAATCTCATAAATGAAAACGGATAATATCTCTCACTACCTGTCATAGCAAATAGATTACCATAGGCTTGGGAAAGGATCGAAAACTTCCTCCACTAGGCGTAAGCACCTAAGATAAACTATCAAAGAGGGCTTTTAAATGGGTTATAACGTTAGGTGTAGGGAAAAGGAAAACACGGTTTTGTTGGATAAAGGATATTTTACTGGTGGCGAGTTAAAGATCTTGATCAATTACATGTACTATACAATGTTGCTAAGCCAAGAATCGACTCGATCTTAAGCTAAAAACAAAATAACAAAAACAAAAAACAAACATAAAATGAAACGGGATGGTAGTCCGTATGTTTTTTCTACTTTTCTTTTTCTCATTTTTTTGTATTTTTCTTGATTTTTTCGATTTTTTTTTTTTTTTTTCTTTTTTTTTTATTACACTTTTGCCCTACCATCCAAAATAATACATCATAGGGGCGTTGCATCCCCTTACACTTGAACTTTTACATAACTTTACAAATTACTATTCTAATGACTCGAATTAAGATAATCAAAACACTTGGAGTACTTTTAAAATATTTAGCACATATGGGGGTAATAAATGATGTTCTTCCCCATTACTTCATTACACTAGTACTTTACCCATGAGTCCCAATCGTCCCAAAACAATATGTACAAGGATATGACTCGACTTAGCAACCATGTAATCAACTAGATAATTAACTTGGGTTTAAACAAATATTGTCACAATAATGCACTAAAAATGAGTGCATACAAGGTAGGCTAAGGCGATTTGGGTGTACATTTAAGTGGGGTGTAAACAAATTCTTCCTTTAAGTAAAATGCTTAAAGGTCGAAACGAAAAGATAGGCTCTGAGGGGTGTACTAGGGGTATCGTGTACTAAAAATGAGTACAACGCAAAGGGTGTGGGAGAATTACTTGACCAATGTAGCCAATGTAATTATAACAAAAACACAGGTGTAAAACAATGGGTTAATCCTAATGCCTCTTATCATGTAGTAAATCTAACTACACGAATGTAGTCTCACTTGTGGCCTCGGAATGGTCCTAACGCAAGTTCTAGAATCTAAGTGCTACCGGTACACACATCATAGCAAAATGCTTTTCCTACCAATTCTAGGGGCGAACCTCACATTTTTGGGGGTGGAAAATTTTTTAGTGGTACGGTTTTTTGTGCTAGTCATATAACTCCTATCCGTGAGACGCTCATTAAGATCAAAGTTTCACTCCTATATGTTGTAAAAAAATTTAAATTTGGCACTAAAATTGCCCTAACAGGTATTTATCTCAGTTTTATTACACATCTACCATTAAACAAACAAAAATCAAGCGTAAGAGCATTCTCTAATCGTACTTTTACCCCCCTTACACTTAAGATGAACATTGTCCCCAATGTTCAAATAACAAATGTAAAAGCATAAAGTAAAAGAATGAAATCAAATACTCCCCTGATTCGCTCGGTGGATAATGAAGTAACACGGTTAGATCTTCTTCCAAAGAGAATGTTGAAGCTCCATGACTAATGCATCGCCATAAACTTGATCCAAAAACATTTCCTTGTCCAAAATAACCTGTTAAACCTGAGAAAACAAACACGAAAACCTGCATAACATCGGCGGGATAAACTCTATATATAAGGATATAATGCTTGTGGAATGATAACTTTGCAGATTCCTGGAGATTATAAGTTAGAGATTTAATAAAAACTTTTTATGAAAACAAAACTTTCAAAAATTTTCAGAAAATTAAACCTGACGCCGTCAGGTTGTAAAGCCTGACGCCGTCAGATATGATCTGACAGAATTCTCATGTTACGTTTCCGGAAAAATTTTGGAAAAACCTATACCTTACTTCCTGGAAATCCTGCAAAACATCATTATGACTCGATACAAGCATTTGACTCAAACAAACACTAATATGTATGTTCATTTATTACTATTACGATTCATGTTCATTTGTGTTCTAATAAACCGATTTAGATTTCCCTTACACTTAACTTTTGCAAAATACCTTTATATGTAGTTAAGACGAAGTTAAAAACAAGATAAAGCATTTTCACAAATTAGTTTTTAACATGAATCAATAATAATAAAACTTAAACACACATACGGAAACAAATAAAATCAAACAAACAAATAAATAAACACACAAAGCAAATAAAGCTTGGGTTTCCTCCCAAGAAGCGCTTTTCTTTATTAACGAGTCTTGTAGCTAGACTCAAAGTCACGCTACCCTATGTAAGTAAGCTCGTCATCGAGGACGTCTTTAGGGTTAAGCTTGGATTGAAGTTTCCTATTGGTCCGCTTAGTACGATAGATCTTTTCAAACTTTTCTCCATCCGGGTCATACAATGTCATCTTAATATGCCATGACCCATCTCCGTCTTTGGGTGGTTTATCCCAATTCCACTTATGATCATCTTCCTCACAAGTCCACTTATTCATTCCTAGGTTAATTGGCAAAACTCCTAGGAAATCAATCATTTTCCTAAAAACTAGAGGGTCTTCAAATGGATCCAATTCGGTGTCCCTAGCTAAGAGTTGCTCTACCGTATGTGTTCGGTTCACAAAGTCCTCTTCTAGGTAAAATGGGCGTTGGGGTCCTATGAAGTCTCTATCAATCCAAGGTCCATATCTAGATGGTCTCCTATTTGATTCTAACCAATGTGGTGTTGGTTCCTCACTAGTATCATAGGCGTGTTTCTTAACATCATAGACTGACCAAGTATCTCCTTCTCCTACCGCTATCTTGGATTCCTTACAATCAATCATAGCACTAGCGGTCGCCAAAAATCCTCTACCTATCAACAAGGGGCATGTAGGGTCGCTAACCATATCAAGGACGTGGAAATAGGCTAAAATTGATAGTTTTCCAATGTGCACTAACACGTCCTTAACTACTCCAACCGGGTAAGCAACACTCCCATCCGCTAAACCTATTATCACCTCGGTTTCTTCAAGTTTTCCTAGTTTTAGAGAGGTGTAGAGAGGTAACGGAAGTAGGTTAAGGCTTGATCCAAGATCGGCTAATGTGTCATAAGCCTCCGAATTACCGATCTTGCAAGGTAGAACAAATAAGCCCGGATCATCTAATTTCTTAGGTAGTTTGTTTTGAATGAAGGCGGTCCCTTTTTCGCCTAACTTGAGCTTCTTCTCATCCGACACATCAACAAACGGACTTTCAAGGTGGAGCTCCTTGAATTCTTCGTCAAGGTTTTGAGTGGGAGATGTTTCAACTATGTTGTTGACCAATTTGGATGTCATAACTTCTTGGTCATTTGGAACGACTTGGGTTTGTTTGAAACACGTGCTCATGGAATTGACCGAATAATATTGTGGACAAGAACTAGGGGACGAAACCGATGAAATAGCGTTGACGTTTAGTTTTGGGTTCTTGACCGTGTTGCTAGGGAGTGCTCCCATTTCTCGGTCATTGAGGGCTTTCAACAAGGTGTCAATCTTATTGGTCATCTCGCTTTGTTTTTGTTTGAAATCGGCTTCAAACTTGGCTAAACGAGCTTCTTGAGATGCCATAAATTGGGACATCAATCCTTCAAAGTTATTGGTACTACCATTGCCGGAAGGATTGTTGTTGAAAGTACGGTTCGAGTTGGAACCGCTTGATTGGAAACGATTAGGTGGGTTGGAAGAATTGGTTTGTTGTGCGTTTTGGTTTTGTTTCCACCTAAGGTTCGGGTGATTTTTCCATGAGGGGTTGTATGTATCACCATAGGGGTTTGGCTCGGGTTTGAAAGTGTACCACTTGTCTCCCTCTCCGTCGGTACGCGAGGATGCGTAGTCCACAAAAGCTTGTTCGGGGAGTTCCATGCAATCACGAGTGTCGTGGGGACCACTACATAATTCACATGAAGAAGTGATTTTGTTCACTTGGCTTGAAGGTTTAGGAGCCTCGTAGGATTTCATGAGAAACTTGACTTGGTCTTCAAGTTCTATGATCCTACGGTCGGAAGTGCTTGAATTGTTCGAAGGCAAAGATATTGCCTTGACCGTTTTATTCAAATCACGGGGATCACTCCAACTTTCGTTGTCATAAAGAGCAAGATCCTCTAGGAGAGCCCATGATTGTTCCGCACTTAGATCAAGTAGCTTGCCACCGGCCGATTGGTCAATGGTTTGCCTCGTGGAGAGATTGATATGGTCATAGAAGATTTGGACTTGGAGCCAAAGTTCTATGCCATGATGAGGGACTTTCTGGAGTAAGTCCTTGAATCGAGTCCATGCCTCGTAGAGGGTTTCGCCTTGACGTTGTTGGATCATCAAGATATCATTCCTTAGCTTGGTAGTTCTTCCCGGTGGGAAAAACTGAGCAAGGAAACGAGTGGTGAGATCATCCCAAGAGGTGATGGATCCTGCGGGTTGACGTTCTAGCCATTGACTAGCTTGGTCCCGCAAAGAGAATTAAAAGAGACGCAGTCGGGTCGTCTCTCGAGTGGCAACATCAAGGTCTATAGAATCAACGATTTTGAGAAAGTCCTTGAGATGTTGATTAGGATCTTCAGAACGAAGTCCATGGAATGCGCATCCGCTTTGCACCAACCGGATGGTGTCGGATCGCAAGGGTGTGACACTGGCTCCTTGAGTGAGCTCAATGGTGTTTCGATAGCCATGGTGGCTAGGACGGGAGTACTCTCCTAAAGTACGGGCTCTAGGAGGTGGTGGTGGTTGTTGTGGTGGTGGGATGTTGGGATCAAGGATATTACCATCTTCCATGATGTCGAATGGTAATGGTTACGAACAAAGAAACGAAAAAAATAGATAGACTAAAGAAAACCTAGAAAAATAAAATAAAAATCTCACTAGAAAGGAATCTAGTGAGTAGACCTATAAAATAAAAATTCAACCTAAACAATAACTATTCCCCGGCAACGGCGCCAAAAACTTGATGCGTGGTTTTGCAACCTTACAACAGGTTTTACCTCTCGAGGGATCTCAAGAGGCTTACAACCCCACCAGGCAGTGTACCTGACCGATGTAGTATAGTGTAGTGGTAAGTACGGGGGATTGATCGTTCTCCACAGGGAATAGTGTTCGTTAGGTATGAAAAATTACTCTAATAGGTCTAAGGGTGAGAGAAGATTCTTTTTATGTTTTTATATTTTTATGAAAGCAAGTAAAATCTCGGGTTTGAAAGAGTGGGCGGAATTAGTTGCTAGTCAACTAACCCAAATTACTACGAATGCAAATAAAATAAAATAACAAAAATGAAAATGTTGGTGAAAACTTATGTGGAGGGAAATGTGTTTACTTAGATTTCCTTACTCCCTAACTATCTTTTACCGGTTGATTAGTGTGTATTAGTTGCGTGGATGACGGGTGTATTCCTTAATACCATTCGTGGGGTGGCGTACGTACTTCCCCAACTCTACAAGCTCCTACTTCACTCCTATGTCGAGCCGGCTAGGAAGCTCCTAACATGGGATCACTAGAATTCGCTTGTGCATTAAATACAACCATAAAAACCTTTAGTACGCATTGGTTCATGTTTCTTAAGACGTTCAAGCAAGTTACCGAATAGGAAGTTAGCCAGTTTTCTTAAGCCTAACATAGATGAACAATCATCCAATACAACTAACAACACACTAATAACCAACAATCAATAGCTAGGTTTCATTAGATCTAAGCAAACACAAGATAAATCTAGCCTAGCATGTTAAACAAAAGACAAGAACAAGATAGAATCAAACAACACATAGACATATTGAATGATTAATTGATAACTTATCTTCAATGTAACATGGAAGATCTCAAGGCAAAAAGCCTTGAAAGAGCTGCCAAATTCGTCCTAGGGTTTTCACACACAAAGTTCCCCAATAAGTTCCACACTAATGACAAAGAATTGCAAAACTATATATAGATTTTTAGATCTGACGGCGTCACGTTATGGAGTGTGACGCCGTCACCTCACCGCTTTTAGGGTTCCCGGATGACCTTCTTGACGCCGTCCCTCTTTAGCTCTCCAAAATCCGTTCTGGCCTATCAAGGCTTGACGCCCTCAGACTATGAACGTGACGCCGTCCCTCTTTAAATTATAACGTGACGACCTTGATCAAATTAAAGGGTGACGCCGTCAGAATTCCCATGCAATTTTCACTGGCTTATCATGAGTAAATTTCACATCCACCACTTTTGCCAAGCCATGACGCCGTCTGGAGAGGATCCTGACGCCGTCAAAGGTAACTTTTAGCCGATTTTTGAGACTTTGTCGTTTTCTTCACTTTTATTCTCCAAAAACGTCCAAAATGCCTCCTTTTCCAGATTTCTTCTCAAAAGTACCTAAAATGACAAAAGGAACGATTTAGGGCAATATTTGATCAAATAAATACGATTTAGGGCTTAAATGACCCCCTAAAAGCAGTACACTTTTCGCTTCATCACCTTTCCATCCAAAGTCTATTGGAACATTCGGCACCATACGGGCATTGGCCATTCTTCATGATTTCCCGCTCCCGTGAAAAGGTTGATATGGTCATCTGGGTCAGTCGTCCCATCATACAGTTTGAGGTTCAACGGCATTTTATGTTTAGGGGCTGAGAACTCTATAATCCTTCTTGTGAATGGACACTTTATCACCTCCTTGAACGGCTTGCTCAAGTCGTCATCCGCCACTGCCTTTCCCTTATCGTTCTGCCTTCTTTCGACATCCTCTTCTTCTGTATCCGTTAATTCGTCTTCAAAGTTTAGCAGCATAGGTTTTATCAGATTACGGTTGCCTTGTTGCTTCAACAACTCCTTGAGAGCCGATATGTGACCCTCCATGATGGCTCGAGTGTTCGAGGGGTTAGAACCTCCTTCTCCATACCCTTCGTCCTCCCCCGAACGTCTGACGGGTGTGCTTGGGTTGGGACCACTCATTCTAAGCTTTTGGTAGATTGAATTTGGGTCCCACGGATGGCGCCAGTTTGTTGAGGTAAAATCTTACCCCTGGTTCGTTAGGCCCGAGTCTCGAGCTATATGAACCTGAAACAAAGGTAACACACGTTAGCCTCGCCTTGGGTTTTATCCCAAGACTAAGCTCCGGTGTGAGGATAAGTGTTCGTCCGGTTGGGTGAGTTGCAATAAATATGAGTTATAGTGAGAGTGGTAAATGCAAGTAATAAATGAGGGGGAAAAAGTTAATGCCTGTGCATTGAATAAGTTGGGGTATTTATAGCACCCCGATCACTGTGCTTCTACTGTACCTGACACCATAGGGAAACAAGGAGTCGATCTATGTCTAGACCAGGTCTATAGGTCACTGTGCATGTACTTGGAGACCATATCCCGTGGAATCCGGGACGGCGGCGTATGTTCGGCTTACGCCACTGTATATGTCTTGGTCTTTCCCGAGATACTTTATATTATTATTATATGTATACGTATGGTCCGGACCGGATGGCGTTAATGAGCCTCGTCCGGCGTATGTCGTCCAGAATGAGTCGTCCGGACACATACACGAACAGTCTGCATATAATATTAATGCTAGATTCTAATGCTTCTTTCTTCTTGATTGGTTATATGGGTTACCGAGACTCAAGTGAAGTTTCTATGGATGGTTTTTATGTATTTTTTAAGGTTGCTATCAAGAAACTGGCAAGAGTGGAAAAAACTTATATAGTTAAATACAAAACAAATTGAAACATGCTTCCAAAACTGATAAGAATTCAATACATTTTTATGAAACACGGTAATGTTAGAAAATGTGAAAGCAAATAAATCAGTTGATGTTGGTTCTTTTTTTCTTTGGCCATGCAGGTTAGTCTTTAGTGGTGTTGTGAGCTGACGTTGGTGCTTCTTGTTGGAAGTATAATAATCCATTAATCTTTTGGTTAGTATTTATTTATGGTTATTAGTGTAATGGGTCAAGATGGGTTAGTCTAAATGACCCAAACAGTCTTATTAGCCTGGCCTGTGGCCAAGGGCATTATGTTCAGAAGCAGTTATCAATGAAAGGGTATGACTCTTGGTTTTAATGAACCAACACTTCCTTTCAATGGCACCTCTTAGATTACTATATATAAGAACTATGTATGATAGTTGTATATAATCAATCACATTTGTTATCAATACAAAGTATTATCAGTGCATATTATTGTGTTGTTTCAATTGTGCAAATCGTGTGTGTGGGTTTATCAAGAGATCAAGAATCTGGGATAACAGTGATCCTGGAAATCAGACCTGTGAAACGATTCTATAGTGGTATCAGAGCTCACGATTAAAAGATCCTGGAAGAAGAAGAAAGAAACCTGTGAACAAAAAAACTATCCTGGAAGAAGAAGAAAGAAACCTGTGAACAAAAAAACCATCCCTGAAAGAAGAAGAAAGAGTATCGTTCTTACTCAATTGCCATTCGACTGCCGTTTACAACCACTTCGATTGCCATTTTCAATCGCCGTTTACAACCACTTCGATTGCCTTTTTCAATTGCCATTTACTACCATTTCGATTGCCGTTTTCAATCGCCGTTTACAACCACTTCGATTGCCGTTTTCAATTGCCGTTTACAACCATCTCGATTGCCGTTTTCAATCGCCATTTATAGTCATTTCGATTGCCGTTTTCAATCGCCGTTTATAGAACCTATCCAGAAAAATTGTTTGCCGTTACCAAACAACAGAAGAATCAAAGTCTTGTTCGCCGTTACCGAACAACAGAAATATCGAAACCATGTATTTCGATGTCAATCAGAACAACAGAGAAGAGAAAGAAAGTAGAAGAGAAAGAAAGCATGAACAAGAAGAATCAAGGAACAAGAGGATTGAAGAAACAAAAGATTGATAGATTGGGGGGGAATATGTTGGAAGTATAATAATCCATTAATCTTTTGGTTAGTATTTATTTATGGTTATTAGTGTAATGGGTCAAGATGGATTAGTCTAAATGACCCAAACAGTATTATTAGCCCGGCCTGTGGCCAAGGGCATTATGGTCAGTTTGTGTTGGGCAGTTATTAGCAGTTATTCATGAAGGGGTGTGACTCTTGGTTTTAGTGAACCATCACATCCTTTCAATGGCACCTCTTAGATTACTATATATAGGAACTATGTATGACAGATTGACAGTTGTATATAATCAATCACATTTGTTATCAATACAAAGTATTATCAGTGCATATTATTGTGTTGTTTCAATTGTGCAAATCGTGTGTGTGGGTTTATCAAGCGATCAAGAATCTGGGATAACAGTGATCCTGGAAATCAGACCTGTGCAACGATTCTACAGTGGCTTCTTCTTTTTTCAATGGTCAGGCGCCTTGAATAACATGGATGTGAAGAGCGAGTATGCCTTGAAACTACGACATATATTTAAGAGAGGTGAGTACCAATAATTTGAACCTACATGTAAACTAATATTGTTATTGTGTTTCTTATTCTATCTTTTATAGAATGCTAGGTTTTAATACCAAATAAGCAAATGTTGCACTATGTCATCTTTTGAAGTAAAATGGGACCATTCAAGAATTAATTTCCTGTTATTGTTCTAATCATCGTAAGTGCCATATGGTATAGGTTCTTCCCAATGCTTGGAGATATCAAAATCGATCTGAAAACAGACCATGTGAGTTTTAAAATATTTAAATTTACACTTATCTAGAAGAAGCATAAAGAGTTACATATTTACCATTTTTACAATCATATCATCTTGTCCAGTTCTTCATAGAAACGTATACGATAAAAGACCGACACTTTGGGTTGCTTGCTTACAGGATGTAAAAAGAAATACTGTGAAGGGAATAATTGTCAATTCCAACAACTCAACTGAAGAAGCAAACATCTTAACAGCACCCTTTCTGATATGCACGACTGAAAACAATCACATCGACTTCCAATCGCATAGTGCTGGTCTTGAACTCAGTACCATCTGAAAATGATTAGTGTCTTCCAATAGTTATGATCATGAACTGATAGTCAACAACTAACAAAGAGAAAAAGTTTAGAAGCCAAATCAAGTTACATTGGCCAATTAGTTACATGGTACTAGTCTACTACATTAGTATCCTTATGTTACAAATAGTCATGATCTTAATATCAAAATCGTTTCAGTTTTGTTGGACAAAAATAGTACAGTTTTTATTAGAGGTCAAAGGTATGAATGATCCCTTTTTGTGCATTTGATTTTGTCGAATTTCTTATATATTATTAATATTAACATGGAATATTAACAAGGCTATAAGTTTTCACCTTTTGCACCAAAAAAAAAAGAGCATTTGATTTTGTCGAATTTCTTATATATTATTAATATTAACAAGGCAACAAGTTGATTAACTTTTATATGCTATTCGTTTAGACATGGCTGCAGGAAGTTAACAAAGTAGCTTGCTTATTTATAACGGGTCAAATGTGAATTAAAGAAATTTAACTATAAAGCAATTATTTCAAATGGGTCTAACATGGTAAATACTGTAATAATGTATTTTGGATCTAATACAAAATTTAACAACGTCAAAAAATGTTTCGAGCAAACGTATAGGAGGATATCACATTAGGCGAACATATTGAATTGGGTACTTAGGTGTCTGCTAAATTTCATATGTTTCTTATCATTATATTAATCATTTTTATTTACTATTTCTTTGTTGTAGGATCATACTTCGAGGTTTTTTGCAGTGATTGACATAGAAATGTAAGTATACTCTGTATAATGCTTTGTATAGGAGGGCTTACATATTTTTTGAATAATCGTTAAAGGGTTTATGAATAATCTCCATATCACGAGTCCAAATCTGCGAAAGGTCTTAAGTTATAAATATTACATTATCTTATGATTCTTATAGCTTTTATGCATGTGTATATCTTCAATATTAAGGTTATATAGTGATCGTCATTTCAATCATTTTAGATTTTCAGAAAGTCGTTGAAAAAAAGTTTGTTGACCAGGATTTAACTTTAAAATCGATCGGGATGTTCAAAAGTGAGGTACAATCGCTCTTTTCCCTTAGTCACAATAAACAACCACATTTTTTTACATGTTCGTAAAGTAATTAAATAAAGCATACAAACTTACAAGTTACAACTGACTAACTGAGCACACACACTGACACTACAAAACATGATGCCTTTTTACACTGTTTATTAGCTATATCGTCACACATTAAAGTGTGTACAATTGTAAAGTCCACACTTTACTCTTGTGTGGGGATAATGGGTGTTACAAAATTATTTTGGATGGCCATACTTATTTTAGTAAATATGCAAATAGACTCTTCATACTAGCAAGTGTGACAATAATTGAAAAGTCCACACTTGGAAGTGTGAACAAACAAGAAGAAGCTTCACTTAATAAAATGTGGAGAGTTATTGAAAAGTTCACACTTTTAACTGTGAACAAACTAAAGAAAGCCAAAAAAAAAAAAAAAAAAAAAAAAAAAAAAAAAAAACGGAAACTACACTTTATAAAATGCCGAGTGTTGTTGAAAAGTTCACACTTTTAAGTGTGAACAAACTAAAGAAAGCCAAAAACTAAAACCGGATACATTTAAAAAGTTCATACTTGAAAGTGTGAAAAAATTAGAAAAGTTCACACTTGAAAGTGTGACAATTAAATAAAGCTATTGGCATAAAAGTCAATATCAATGTAAAAGGCACATCCAGTAAATAAAGCTACACAAATTCAGATTTTTAGCAAATTCCAGATTTTTAAATTTAAACCTCAACAAACAGATATATCCAGTAACATCATATCCAATTATAAAAGCTACATCCAGTGACATCCAATTATAAAAGCTACATCCAGTGACATCTAGTAACATCATACCCAATATTCTTTGAGTTTAACGAACAGATACATTGAATATGCAAACTATGGAACCTAATAAACTATGGAACCTGCAAACTTTGAGTTTAATTGGTGCTTCATGAGTTACTCTAGCAGCTACAATTCTTTGAGTTTTCAAACCTACAAACTATGGAACCTGCAAACCTGCATACACAGTTATAACCAAATATTGAAACATAACACTCAATATTTCAAAGTTATACTAGCATATGTAGTATGAATAACAAATATTGATAGTCAAGTGAGACTAACTGTACAAAACGGGTCAAAAAAAGCAGTACTTATCACTAACCAGTAAACTATGATGGACTTTAATTTCCAAAATACTTTTGAACCGCTAGCAGCCCACTTTCTAATCGTTCTAACTAGCTTATGCACGTTCACTGGGCAAAGAAGCTTCTAACTAGAGTAATAGTATTTATGTATGTAGCCTGTATCCTAAAACTTCTTGATAAAACATGGTCAAAAAACACAAGGCCTCATCTCCTAACTATATACAAAGCGAACTAGCCTGGTTAAGCAGTGACTACTACAACAGACACACACACACAGAGTCCAACTTCGTAATACTTGCACAAATTCTAATGCAACTCCGTAAACTCCTAAAGCACATAACAACACTAGTTTCAAGCAAAGAAGAGCTAAAAAATGTACCTAATTAGTGATCAGTTATACATATAAAATAAGTACCTGATCATATACAATCTGCACGTGAACCAGAAAAGAGTTGAAAAACATAAAAAATCAAGTTAAGAGCATGAATAACAATGAAATTAAACATCAAGAGTTGCACCACAAACCTGTGTGTTTGATGTACCAGTAGCAAAAAAAAAACTGGAAGTGCGGTTTTGAGATGTCCAATAAACTTGTTCATGTTTTCTTCCATCGTCTTCATTTGTCTACTTTGTTTCTCCATTTGTTTACTTTGAGCAACAACTTTGTTCAACAGAAATCGATTTTCACTTGATACACTTTGACGTCTCATTCTTCTCAATTCGTAACTAAATTTTGTTACTTGTGATTTGGTCACTCCAACCCCATGGCCACAAGGTCTTCCCTTCTTATTAGGTCTAAGTTCTTGCATAACTTCCCTTGCAATTTCCAACCTTTTCTTAGGATCAACATGTTCTGAATTTCCAACCTCAAATAACTTGTTTGCAAAATCTGCTTTCGCTTTACTCTAGAACATTAAACAAGCCTTCAAGTTCATCTAAGTTTACATTTATATCTATTTATAACATAACTAAAAGTAGTAAAATTATTTATGTACCGCGAAGACTCTTGACCTATCATCAATGTATGACCCTTTCTTTGTTACATGCATCATATCAAATACTTCGATGTCATCAGGTTCTCGTTTGTGTTCCACAATCTGTAGATTAACATATAACCATCAAAAAGTAGATAATTATAAAAATAAAAAATAGGTTTAATTTATCCTAAAAGAAGATGGACTTGGCTACCTCTTGCTTTCTTCCCATTTGCTGAGTATTTCTGTCATTCAATTAATTGAAAACATGTGTTAGTAAATCAAGGTAAGTATAGTAAGCTAAAACTGAAAACACAAACTGATATGCAATCTACATTGAGCTCATATGGTATGAATGATGAACTTAAAATTAACTCGTATATAAAAAAAATTTGCAAGGAAATAAAACATCTGTAATAGTTGGTTAAACGGTACCAGAACCAAGAAATGAAAGAGTAAACAGGTTGAGAACCAAGAAATGAACCAAGATAAAAAGGAGGCAAAACATGTGAAACAAATAAATTTGGTGTTTTAAGTAATTTTGAAACTATCTGGCATTATTTTTGTAGCGTACCTTTGTTTTAGGTGCTCTGAGATAACCCTTATAAGATTCCCATTGATGATCAACAAAGTACTGTGGTGCTTCTACTAAGTCGAGTGCTTGCAAAAGCTCATCATCCGTATATTGCACATCTTCATCAACGTTATTAGCTTCATGTAGTCTTTTGGCAGCTAACGCTAACAAGCTCTTTTTCATCCTATGTTTTACGGTCCTAAACTTTTCGTTTAAATGAGAAAGGACGACCTCGTCCACATCTTTACTTTGAGGAAACTCAAATCTCCGCTGCAAAAATCAATAATGACAAAAAAAGAAACAAGTTACTCTAGTCACAGATGTCACTACTATAATTATGATCAGAACATTTGGTCACTATATCCTTGTTGTGATAGTTGAACTGTAACTTACTAAAATGTAAAGGTCACTAAAAAAGTACCAATATATTTAAATTCAAATACTTATGATGGAATGAAGCATGAGAATGACATCTACTTGTACCAAAGTTGATTCAGTAAACAGATGACAAGATTAATTTGCTGATAAAACAAACTAAAAGTTTATAAAATGGGACGAACTATATCAGGCATTTCTATTACTAGTTAAGGCACACATCACATCGCTAATACGCAAGCAGACAACACCAACACCAATGACCTGAACTCGGCCCCTAAAAAAAATCAACAATTTACATCTCTTGTACAATTCTCATGTCAGTCCATATTATTTACGCCAGTAATTCCACTTAATCCATCTAAATACACACAATAACTAATCCTTTGAAGTTTTTACTAGTTTTAAAATAGTAGGATCATTTACTAAGTTACTAACAGAACTTTGAGAGTTGTATCTACTTAATATATTATTAATCTATGACCACATAATAACCTTTAGCACTAGCAAAAGAGGTAAACAACCAGGCATTGCCACCACTAGTAAAGGAGTTAAATGTCATACATATAGTCGTTAGACATACACCAATACCTTGATATTCAGGCCGACAACATAACACCAATAATCATACATGAACAATCAGTAGTTAAAATGATCACACTCAGTAAAATGAAAGCTCGACAGAACAAAAAAGCGATAATCAAAGTAATTACCCGTAGTTCCATTAGAAGCCTGATACCACAACGCTTTTTGCATTCTTTCCAGTCCTTAGCATCGAGGGGGCATAAGTTGGGTTCCTTCACAAGTAGGGTCATGAATCGTGTAAACAAACCTCCTGCATATTTGATGGGTTGATTGCGGTCATTGAAAGGAACCACAATTATTTCACCCGCTTTTAGTTTATACACTTCTTTTGTGGTCATTATTTGTGTCCTAAGAAAGTTTCCATCACCATCTATAAGATAATTATACATTGTTAGAATATAATATACAATACAAAAATATGATAAGAACAATGACTCGTGCAAAGTTTACCTATTATCTCAACCTCGCTCAACAACTTCTTCTCATAATCCTCATCCATTTCATCTTGCTCATCCAAAAGTGGTGCTGAGGAAGACGAAGGCTGATGCAAAGTTGACCTATATGCACTTGTTTCAAATCGTAAGGATTGAGAATAGGTGGATGTTGATGATGAAGAAGAATTATTTTGGTGAATAGTAGAAAAAAAGGGGAGGTTTCAGAGGTGTGTGGGGGAAAGATGATGATGGGAGTAGTCGAGAGATTGACCATTTACTTGCATATCTGATTGTTTAAGGGTCTGCATATGTGACTTACCAAGGACTACATCTGATTGTCTAAGTTTCTGCATATGTGGTTGTCTACAAGTATCAATATGTGACTGACCACGGGTTTGCTTATATGATTGTATGAGGTTATGCATATGTGGCTGTTCAAAAGCCTCCATATGTGACTTACCAACGGTTTTGCTTATTTGATTGTATGAGGTTCTGCATAGGTGACTGTTCAAGAATCTCCATAAGTGATTTACCAATGGTTTGCATCAGATTCTATAAGTGTCTGCATATATGGTTGTCCAAGAGTCTCTATATGTGACTGGAACTGGGAGGGTGAAAATGATTGTTGTGTTTGATTGTCACGGTAGAATGTTGGATAATTCGTTGCATAAGAATGTAAAGAATAATTTTCATGCTGGCTTGTAGGATTCTTCATTGTTGTTTGAGATTTCAACATCTTCCTGCTTAAGAACAAGTATAAATTTAGTATATGCACATACTTATAAATCGTATGCAAAGAAATTTACAAGTCACATATAACATGTGTAAAACCTCAAAAATTAACACAATCCGAAATTACTAAAATACCCTCTAAATTTGTAATTTTAAGAACTTACAAAATACGCTATAAATTAAAACTTGAGTTATATAACATGTTATGACTCGAGACCATACGACGTGAACATATAACCTAAAGTATGATATGAAATTATACACGAACCTTATGATATAAAAATTATGGCACGATTAAGAGTTAACATGTAGGCCAAAGTAATTAAATTTTGTACACACTCTTAATTCCTTAATAGCTATTCACGTTTTCTCCCCCTACTTCATGTGAACCGATATATTTTTAGCACGCTCCTTGCCTCACACGTTTTGAAAACCAAGAACCAAATAATTGCCTATCTCTTCCATCGGCATGACATGAGTAAAATCAAATATCTACCTACCATAAACCTTACACGTTTGATTAAACGGATAAGAACTAATTTAACAATTTTGTATCTTGTGAATTAACTAAATTGATATGTGTGATATCTTCCCATCAATGCAATAAAATGGTTTCCAAATTTATCATGCACGTTACCCTTTATTCTTCCCAAACTTGAAAGCATGCCATCTCATCCTCACATTAAATTGTATGTTATTGTTTTTCTCTTCTACACCGAGCCACTCTCACACGCATTATCATGGCCTCAACTAACTCATTCGTGACACATGGCGACTTGGTCGGGAAGAAAAAGAAGTATCCCAAAATTCACGGATTAAATATTTGATAAATATTAAAGTATTCATCGACTCATTTTTTTTATATAACGCCTTTCTCCTCTCAAACATTTTTGTTGAAACCCAAAACTAAAAAAAAAAAAAAAAAAAAAAAAAAAAAAAAAAAAAAAAAAACAGTCGATCCATCTTTGGTCTTGATAATCAGAGGCGCGACAAGATCGTTTGAAGGAAGGGTTTTGATCGTGGTTCCGTATAGTTCGAAGAGTATTATGATGCGTGTACGTGCATGGTTCTATCATGATACGTTCAACGTCTTGTGTTCCGTCCATAAAACCGAGCAAGGTATCACCACACTCTGTTCTTAAATCCATTCGACACAAATCTGTTTTGAAAACACTCAAACCCTAAAAGATTAGCATAATATTGATCTATTATTGTCATGGTTTGTAATATAAAACATGTTTAGAAGAGAGTCTCATAAAATCTTAAACAACATCACATGAAATAACACCAAATATAATTCGACCTATGATCTGACCTTAATCTGGTTCTGCATGACATACATGTTTTAAAACTGTTAAAACCCTATCATATTAATATGAAGTGTATGAAATGAGATGGGTTAGGATTGGGAATATATAACTTTATGTGCAAGTGTAAGCGTGTGTGTGTTGATCATATAGAATTTTTGGAAGTGTATATAAGTGACTAAAATACCTTTGTCATGTGTCCGATAATCGATTATAAAAGGAGTTAGATCTAAGATTAATTCGATCTCGGATAAGGTAATAATGCATCGTTAAAAACTTTGGTGTCGTGTGGCTGTGAGTTGTGTTAAAACATGTATGCACGTAGGGAACAAATCCTATATGAACTAAAATAAAAGAGTAAACAAGACAAGCTTGCGTGGTTATTTTTTTTCGAACACCATAATAAATGAAACAAAAGGGTGTCGCGGGTGTGTTTTGGGTCGTGGCTTGTGACGTCTCGCGAGCTGTTTCGAGGGTTCGGTCTTCATACTTGAGCTCGTATTCATGCACCCTCATATCTCGTACGCATGATACATTTTTAAAGAAAGAGAAGCACGTTCAGTAAGGGTGTCATATGGCATGATTTGGATATATTCATGTTTATTTGTGGACATGTGAGTAAATGTAATAGTGTAGGGCTGTCTTGTCATACGAGGAATAAGAAGAGTATGCATGGCCTTTTACCCTTTTTGTCTTCAAATCTAAATAAAATAAAGAGTAAATCGGAGTGGTGTTGTACAGCAAGAATGGTTAGTGAAATAAGGAACTTAATATGTAACTATATTATCTACACATTGGACCTTAAGCTTTAAAATATTGACACATTAAACCCTAAAATTTCTAAAGGTGTCATATTAACTCTAAGCTGAAATATTTATCACGTTAAGCCCAAAATTATCTAAATGTCATTTAAACCCCAAACGTTATTAAATCCGAAAACATGATAAAAATATGAAAGTTACTAAAAATGGAAAGCCGACTAAAATAAGTGATCTGATTTAAAACAAGTTATTAATAATAAGTCGATCATTAATTCGTGTAGATTCGCTGACGATGGAGCTTGCTTCCGACCTTTATGTTTCTGTTGTGGTTGCACGTGCGATATAAGGTACAGATATTCTGCCCTTTTTAATAAGGTGCCTTCAGTCTCTTGAACTCTGATTTGATTTGACCTTGACCTTTGCTATGAACCTTTGATATTTGAACCTTTGGCATATGAACCTTTTGATTATGAACCCTGTGATTTGAACCTTGATATTTGGACTATGACTATATGAACTTTTGCTTTGATATGAACTTTGACCTTTGACCCCAGTTTGATACCCGAGCCAAGTTCGTTTCCTAGCCATGAAGGTAACATGGCCGTGTCTGTGATGCACCACTGGCATGACTAGCGTGTAGCCCTAGTGATTTGGTTACACCGTCCCCATTTTGATTATGATATGCTAGCACACTATGATATGTTTTGTTATGGCCAATATGATTTGTTCGGGGGGAGAATGGATGCATCCTAGGTTCGAGTCCGTGTTCGTGGACATTTTGATTTGATATGTTTGGTGACTGATGATGGGTGCAATCCACGTCTTTCACACCCCTGGGAGCTAGCTACTCCATTTGAAGAATGAGGACACCCCTCATATTATCTGATTATCTGAGAGGTCTCCCCTCTATATGATTATGAAGATACGATATGATATGATATGATATGATATTTGATTTGTTTGGGCTCGTGGTGGATGACTGTCCTAAACCTTTACTCTTGTACCTTTACTTATGCTACTTCTGTTCATTTTCGTTTACTTTCGTTTCCGTTTGCTATATATATATGTTCACTGGGCTTTTTAAGCTCAGCCGCATTTCTTTTCCCACGGCAGGTTTTAGTTGGAAGCTGGGTAAGAGTGAAGAGACTTTTGGACTTAGAAGACCTTGATAGTTATCCTGAAGTAGAAGCTATTAGAAGGATTGCATTTGTAGACTTAGTATTTAGCTTTTGTTTCCTTGTGTATTCAATATTTCATTTGTAACCTTTGAGAATCCTTGTATTACTATTGAATGTATGCTTTGTTTAATCTGATATGAAGCCATTAGTGTGATACTTTTACCCTTGCCGGGTTGGGGTGTTACAACATGTTTCTGATCTTTAGTTCATTAGTCTAAAAAAATTTCAAGTCACAGAATATGCAGAACAACTTATACTATTACAACAACTTTGCCAATATGGCAACTGGGATTATCAAGGTTATGGGTACGGTTCTGCTTATGATTCTCAATACCAAACTGTACCTACACCCCAAACTATGCGATTCATTAAAAGATGTTGAATTTATAAAATCAGCAATGGAAGCTGCGGACAGAGTTGCTTGAAATCCATTTTGACCCATTACTAATTTTCATGGCTTGGGTATCTTGCAAATCTTCAGAAACTGTAACACCCCAAAAATTATAATATTGCGGAAGCATACACTTTGGGTGCTACTAAATCGATAATCACAACACAAGATATAGAGAACGGATTAAAAATCCATTTTAAAATACATTACATGTTAAAAGTCATGTTGTCTTACATAAAATCCATTTCAAATAAAAATGTAGCCCATTAAACAAAGCGGTCCAAATTTCAGAGTTAACGCAATACTAAAAACATTTCCAACAATTATTATGAGCATCGCCATGCCCTGCCTTCAGTAAACACACCTCAGTTTCCTGAGAAAAACATGCTAAACGTCAGCTAACGTTGGTGAGTTCATAGGTTTAAAGTAAATAACACATATGGACCATAGCAATATTCAGATAACAATTCTGCAATAACACACTATCTCGCTATGCAAACACTAAGCCTCATCTAACCGAACTATGACAAAGCAGCATGCCAAGCTGGCATAAGCAAATAATGGGTGCCCGCGAGTGTTAATCCCCAGACACTCGGCCTAATTTCATATGGTATACATTCGCTTTGACTATGCCGAGCCAACCGAACGGGGGTGTCATCCCCAGTAAATCTATTTATATCACACGGTTTCCTAGACAAGAATTGACGGTTGATGATAGTGGGCGCAATGGGATTCAGCTAAACTTAGGTTTCTGCATACAAGTGTGTATAAAAACAAAATCCATTTTTGGTCCATGAAAACAGTTTTGCATGTTTCTCACTCCAAGCTTATAAATCAAATCGTATAAAAATATGGGCCTATAAACTAACCTTAAAACAATAGCAACCTGCTAATCATTCAACAAAATAGTGCAACCGCTCCGACACGCAACCTAAATCAGTAAGGTAAGTCTTAGCGAAATGTTCGTGTCTCATAAGTCTTTACTTTATTCAAAAAGTTTATGCGTGACCAGTGCTCGTGTATTTCTTACTTGCTGTGTGATAGAATATATTTCAAAATGATTTATCGGATGTAACTCTTGGTGGTGGCGGCTCATGGTGAAAGTGTACAGCGGGAACACGTGTGACGGGACATCCGTGTTAGTATTCATCGTTAAAATTCGTAAGTAATATATTCATAATAACATATATATATATATATATATATATATATATATATATATATATATATATATATATATATATATATATTAATTAGGTATTAAATTAATTATGGTTATAATTAATTAAATAGGTTTTGAGAAATAAATAAAATAATAGTGTTAGTGGAGGAATATTATATTATAAATATTATTTATTATTTATAATATAATTTTGATTATAAGAAATTTAGAAAAATTGTTAAGTATTTAGAGAAACTTAGACAAGTTAAGTATTTTTATCAAAAATACTCTAAGTGTTGGAATTTTAGAAAATTTGGGCATGACCCATTCGTTTATTCAATCGTTTCCATTTTTCTCATGTGTTGCAATTTCTCAAATAATTCGCGTTGTTAATTATATGTGCAAAATTGGTTCGTAATATATATTGGTCGTTGTAAGTATTTTTATCGTTATAATTATCGTTATCGTCACGTTTAATTATTAATAATAGATTTCGATACAAAGTCAATATTTAGTCAATATGCTTTCAAAAGTCAACATTTATAAGGATTTGGTCAAAATTTCATTTTTCACCCTTTAGGAGACTAACGCGTCTCAAAACAAGTCCAAACTAGTTTTAGTTATATATATCGTATCGTTAAGTAATAATATTCATAGTGAGTCGAAAAATATTTCAAAATTCATTTTTGTCATCCGACATACTCATTGGGCCGAAATTTATTAAATGAGCCCAATAGTTCATATTTAGTCCAAAACCATTTAGCCTTTTTAATTTACGACATATATATCGTTAGTTTGCTAAAAATAATTTTAACACATTCGTCACCACATTTGGTCAAAAGAAGTCAACTGTGACGAGTTGGGTTGGGCTTGGCCCAACTGCCACCGAAAGCCCATAAGCTCAAAATTATAAATTTTAGTCCAAGTCCCTTTTTAGTTAAATTATATATATATATCGTCGCGTTTCTAAAAATCATTTAACACGTTCGTTAATCCGTTTGGTCAAATAGTCAAAAGTGGTCATTTTCATGTTGGGCTCGGCCCAACAGTCCACGCATAACCTTTTTAGCCCAAAATATATTTTTAGCCCATTATTCTAAATTAGTAATATTAATTACGTAACAAATTTTAATTATATCAATTAAGCTCTTATAAATAAGCTATTAAGTCAAAAAGTCAAACATGACCAAATTTAATTATATTCGACCCATATAACAATATACGACACATTATCATATTTTTTTATAAGCTAAACTTAATTAGTTATGGCTTATTCAATAAGTTATTCAAAATAAATTTTTAAGCATTAATTCCACCATTTCACCATTTGAACCAAAATTTTATGTTTTTCAAAACCGCAATAGTTTTGTAATTTATTTCTAGCCGATTCATATATATGTCCACAAAAGTGTATATATTGCCTTAATCTCGCATAATTAACATTAATCATATTTGTATCATCAAACTAGCACCATATACATCATGATTTACCACACAAGCAAGAAATACTCTAATTTGTTCAAAAACTTTATCTAGGTCGAGCACTATATATCATATAACAAGCCCTAGCTTTTTCCATTTTTAACAAAACATACACATTTAACAATTTTTAACATCATTAGACATCAAATGTACATGAATTTAACAAGATTAGAAAAGTTGTGATGATTCCTTACAATGGTTTAGTGTTAACGTAGGGTAGAAAGGACCAAGAACAACCCAAACTTCACCAAATTTACCCAAACCACGTTCCAATTAACCCGTAACTCTTGAATATACACTCTAATTTACTTGAACTTCAAATAAAAGTGATGGATCTTAGGAATTAGTTTTGAGCCATGAGTTTTGCATGATGAAAATGATCTAGGAAGTTGGGTGAGTGTAATATGGATAAGCTAGTTTCTTTGTGTTATATTTAGAGTAAGTATGTAATATATATAAGATTAAATACAAGTTAGTGGAAGGATTTTGTCACCTTATGGGGGAGTAATACTTGGGGCCGGATATGGACAAGTAATAGGGGGAGGGAAAATATTTTTACCTCTCGTTGGTGTATCGTGTGTCGGTTTGAGCTTAAACGTGACCGTAAAGTCCCAGTTTGACGTTTTTAGACACGTATACGTAAAATAAAGTTTTTATCCACGTTTTTGTCAGAAATGTAATAAAATATTATTACTGACTCAAAAATATATTTATTTGACTGCTACCATGTGTACTGTGCTGTCGGTACACGTGTGCGGTTGCTTTTCAGAAAAATGTGAGAAATCTCACAGTTAATTACGAAACTTGTCAGTAACTATCAGAAATAGAATAATTTATGCTTACTGACAAAAATATACTTTTTCTGCAGTGACTGTAAGCTACAGTATGCGGGTCAGCTCCCAAAAATGCTCAAAAATACTCAGAAACATGCAAATGCGCATAGAAATGCTAAGCTTAAAAATAGTAAAAAACCATTTAATATTAATTAACAACGTGAAAATTACCATTTGTCACAGTCTCCCCAGCTAATCGGGAAATCCGTCCCGGATTTCAATTTACGTTACTCGTTGGGTTCGAAAAGAGATGAGGATATTTTCGCTTGATTTCATCCTCTTGCTCCCATGTATACTCGGGGCCTCTGCGAGAGTTCCAACGGACCTTCACAATTGGGATACGACTCTGCTTTAGCCGTTTAACTTCCCGATCCATGATTTCAATCGGCTCCTCGATGAAATTTAGTTTCTCGTCAAGCTGAATCTCATCCCAAGGAATGACGGCGTTATCATCAAATAAGCACTTTTTCAAGTTGCTGACATGAAAAACATCATGCATAGCGCTGAGTTCAGATGGCAGTTCGAGTCGGTAGGCTACCGGCCCGATCCTGGCTAGAATTTTGAATGGTCCAATATAGCGAGGGTTCAGCTTACCACGCTTGCCGAATCTTATCACGCCTTTCCATGGCGAGACCTTTAACATCACTTTGTCACCCACTTGGAACTCAAGGGGTTTTCTCCTCTTGTC
This sequence comes from Artemisia tridentata subsp. tridentata, assembly GCA_021014915.2. Classification (NCBI taxonomy): domain Eukaryota; kingdom Viridiplantae; phylum Streptophyta; class Magnoliopsida; order Asterales; family Asteraceae; genus Artemisia; species Artemisia tridentata. Next base: position 73,203,564 of record CP139504.1, read on the forward strand.
GGCATAGCTCTTTTGACGGTCACGAGCCGCTTGCATTCGGCTCTTGATCTGCACGATCTTCTCAGTAGTCTTGTGGACTAAGTCTGGTCCAGTAAGTTGGCTTTCTCCGACCTCAGCCCAACAAATTGGCGATCTATACTTACGACCATAAAGTGCCTCATATGGTGCAGCCTTAATGCTGGTGTGATAACTGTTGTTGTAGGAAAACTCGGCTAAAGGAAAATGCCTATCCCAGCCGTTCCCGAAGTCAATCACACAGGCTCTCAGCATGTCCTCTAATGTCTGAATGGTCCTCTCACTCTGACCATCAGTCTGAGGATGATAATTTGTACTCATGTCAAGGTCGGTTCCTAACGCGTCCTGAAGTGACCTCCAAAAATTAGACGTGAATCGACTATCTCGATCAGAGATAATAGAAACAGGCACACCATGCCTTGCGACAATTTCCTTGACATACAGTCGCGCGAGTTTGTCCATGCTGTCATTCTCCTTTATATGAAGGAAATGAGCTGATTTAGTGAGACGGTCAACGATTACCCAAATCGTGTTATAACCGCTCGACGTCTTAGGCAGCTTGGTGATAAAATCCATAGTGATACGCTCCCATTTCCATTCTGGGATCTCAGGTTGAACAAGCAGACCGGATGGTCTCTGGTGTTCAGCCTTGACCTTTGAGCACGTTAAACACTTACTGACGTAATCAGCTATATCGGCCTTCATGTTTGGCCACCAATACAATTTCTTCAAATCTAAGTACATCTTGTCAGATCCTGGATGGATGGAGTACTTGGATTTGTGGGATTCGTGCATGATCAACTCACGAATTCCTCCATATAACGGAATCCAACACCTGTCCCCATAACACAAAACTCCATCAGATCTTCTTACGAAGCCATTCTCACTCTCTGGCATTCCGTAAATTTTCTCACGCGGTCGGTTTTCGTCCTTGAGTGCCTCACCCTGAGCCTCAAGAATTTTTGCTGGAAGCGGCGAACTGATCGTCATCCCTAACGATCTGACTCTGAGGGGTTTGATCCGCTCTTTTCTGCTGAGGGCGTCGGCAACTACATTTGCCTTGCCTGGGTGGTAACGGATCTCACAATCATAGTCGCTAAGCAATTCTAACCATCGGCGCTGTCTCATGTTCAGTTCCTTCTGGTTCAAGATATGTTGTAGACTCTTGTCGTCGGTATACACCATGCACTTAGTACCATAAAGATAGTGCCTCCAAATTCTGAGCACAAACACGACTGATCCTAACTCTAGGTCATGGGTTGTGTAGTTTTTCTCATGGGTTTTCAGCTGTCGAGAAGCGTATGCTATCACCTTTTCTCTCTGCATCAGCACAGCTCCCAAACCCTTGTGTGATGCGTCACAATACACAACGAAATCTTCACTACCCTCGGGTAAGGCCAAAATAGGTGCACTACACAATCTTTCCTTAAGGAGTTGAAAAGCTTCTTCCTCCTTATCTCCCCAGTCATATTTCACATTCTTTTGTGTCAGTTTCGTCAACGGCTTAGCTATCTTAGAAAAACCTTCAATAAACCTTCGGTAATAACCGGAAAGTCCTAAAAATTGTCGTATTTCAGTAGGCGTTGTGGGCGTTGCCCAATCCTTTATTGCCTCAATCTTAGCGGGATCTACGTGAATGCCCTGTCTATCTATCACGTGACTCAGAAACTGCATAGTGGATATCCAGAATTCACACTTCGAAAACTTGGCATATAACTCATCCTTTTTCAATAATTCCTGAATTAGCTTGAGATGTTCCTCATGCTCTTTCTCATTCTTGGAATATATTAGGATATCATCAATGAATACTATTACAAATTTATCCAAATACGGCTTACACACTCGATTCATGAGGTCCATGAATACAGCTGGTGCATTTGTCAAGCCGAATGGCATAACTTGAAATTCGTAATGGCCATATCGGGTTCGGAATGCAGTCTTCGGGATGTCCTCTTCCCTGACTCGAAGCTGGTGATAACCTGATCTCAGGTCTATCTTCGGGTAAACCGATGAACCTTGCAACTGATCAAATAAATCGTCAATTCTCGGAAGTGGGTACCTATTCTTAATGGTTAGCTTATTCAGCTCCCGATAGTCAATACACATTCTGAAGGATCCATCCTTCTTCTTAACAAAAAAGACAGGAGCTCCCCAAAGCGAAGAACTCGGTCTGATAAAACCGTTTCTGAATAGTTCAGCTAACTGATCAGACAACTCCTGTAACTCCGTAGGTGCTAACCGATAGGGTGCTCGCGCTACAGGCGCGGGTCCTGGCACCAAATCGATTTGAAATTCGATTTGTCTAGCCGGTGGGAGTCCAGGTAGGTCTTCTAGAAAAACTTCCGGGAAATCCCTTACGATTGGCACATCTTCCAACCTTTTCTCTCCGGGCTCCTTTTCCTTCTTTTCAGTAACATGAGCTAGAAAGAGGTGGCATCCTTTCTCGATTACTTATGCACCTTCGTACACAAGATGATGCTCAATATCGACGAACGCGCACGATCACTCCGATCTCCTTCAATTATCAGAACTTCGTTCCCATAGGGTACTCTGACGATCTTTTCATCACAGACGATGATGGCATGATATTTCGATAGCCGATCCATCCCTATAATGACGTCAAAACTACCCAACTCTACTGGCATAAGGTCAATGTTGAATGGGCGGTTTAATAAGTTTAGAGTGCAACCCCTTATAATGGTACCTACTCTTTCTAGGTTTCCGTTTGCTAATTCTACGTCGAAGACATTATCTAAGGTGGTTGGGGCTATATCAATTAAAGGACTAAAAGCAGTCGGCACAAAACTTCTATCTGCTCCCGTATCGAATAGTACTGAAGCATAACGATTATTTAAAAGAAACGTACCCGTCACCACGTTCGGGTCGTCCTGGGCTTCCCTTCTGCCCACAGCATAAACTCTTCCACGGGCTCCTCCTCCATTGCCCTGATTTCCATTGTTGACCACTGCTACTTGGTTGCTTGGTCCACCACCATTTCCTTGGTTTCGGGGCTTGTTGCACTCATTCCGGTAATGACCCTTTTCACTGCACCCAAAGCAGGTGGCTTCCGCCCTATGGTTGTGGGGTGGTGCTGCTTGAGCGGTGGCTAGGGGTCTTGCCCAACAGTTCTTTGCCAAGTGTCCTATTCTATGGCAGTTGTGACATTTCACTGTGCACTGTCCCTTGTGATGTAGCTTGCAACGGTTACAAAAAGGTGCGTTCTTGTCATATCCCTTCTTATCACCTGAACCAGCTGCATAAGCTTTGGCTACATTCTGCTTTTTGTTCTAAGAGCTGTTGTTACTACCCTTCGAGTGATCTTCCCACTTCTTTTTATGGTCAGTACTCTTTTCTGGAACATCCTCCAGTTCCTGATCCATCAACTTGTTTGCTATCTCCATGGTCTCATGAAGATCTGCAGCTCTCGAGGTAGTCACATCACCTCTTATGGACTTCGATAAACCACCAATATACCTCTCAATCAATCTTGCCTCAGTCTGAACCATTTCGGGACATAGCAAAGCCAACTCCTGAAATCTCTGGTTGTAAGCAGCCATATTGTTGTTTTGCACCTTCAAATTCTAAAACTCTATATCCAACTTCTTGACCTCATTCCGTGGGCAATATTTCCTAATCACTAATTCCTTAAAGTCTTCCCACGGCATGGCATAAGCAACATCCATGTTAGCAGATTTCATGTAGTTGTTCCACCAGGTCAAAGCGGCATCCATGAAAGTGAAAGATGCATACTTGACCCTGTCGTCATCGTTACAACCACTGATGCAAAACACGGTTTCTAGCTTCTCAATCCATCTGGTCAGGCCAACGGCTCCCTCTATTCCTCCAAATCCTCCAACCATGATCTTTCAGAATTCAGAGTAAGTACAACCACGGCTGTTGGTCACTGGCCTAGATTTTCCGGTGTTGGTGGTCGAATTGTTTGCAGCTGCGAGATCGGCGGCCACCCGATCAGCGACAAGCTGATCCAGAGTTACTTGATTCACCACTGGTGTATTTGCCGCGGCCCTGGTTGGGGCATCGTTCTCAGCAACTTGGCCCTGTGCGGCTCTTGTCGGGGCGACATTCTCAGTAGTCCTTCCCCTTACTGACCTTGTTGGGGTGGGTGTGTTGGCGGTTTGTCCTCGTGTGACTCTGGTTGACTTTCGTTTGGGTGCCATTTATCTGCATCACAAAAAGATGGCGATAAATGAGATCTTGTTTATGGAAGGAAAGAATTATATGAATATATGGATAGTGCAAACAGAATGCAAGAATAAAGTCAACCACAGAGGAAAAACGAATAATCGGATAGAAAAACCAAGCTTGTTATATATATATATATATATATATATATATATATATATATATATATATATATATATATATATATATATATATCAAAAGGATAAGGTTTACAAAATTACAAGCATGGTTAAAAGTTACTTCTGGAATACTAAAGAAATACTAGTCATCCTAATGAATACATCATCAACTACAACTACTCTAGGCTCGGTCACTATCTAGGCGTAACTGCTCAAAAGCTAAAGTCATTCCTCCAATGGTAGTCTCCAACTGGCCTATACGATCTCTCAACTCCTGATTCTCTCTCATCACTGCTCCAATAGTGTACTCTGCAGTCATAATCCTCTGCCACTGAGTACGATCAACACCTCTTGCTCGTCTCAACATTCCCTGCATCCTACTCTGGCCTCTGCCTAAGCCAATAGCCCTAAAATCCAAATTCCTAAGCTCTCTACCATGCAACATCTCCAAAGCATCCAACCTAGCTCTCAATCCAATCATCACCCGCCGATCAGAGTACATCTCCTCAAATAACACACAAGCAGCCCTATCAACAGTCCTAATCCTCCTCTCCACACTTTGAATACGATCAGACTGCTCCAACCTCCAGATCTGGTTTGAGTGCACATCAAGTAAACTGGCCTGATTCGCCAGCTGAATCCATATCTACTCCATCTCAGTGGGTTCCTCAAGCTCTGCAAGTGGAGAAACCACTGGTGATGGAAGTGGAGTAGGCATCGGAGATGGAGGTATGAACGAAGGAGATGACGGTGTGTACTCTGGGCTAGCTGCACGTACACCCGTGCTAACATCACAAGCAATATCCATCCACTGACTGTCACTCACATTCTGAATCTGGGCATCCCTGGAACTCTGTCCAACCTCGAATATACCCTGAACATCCTCCATGATGCCCTTACCATCCCGCGGCATCATAACCTGATCCAGATCCATAAGTGCATCTCTGTTCCTGTCATCATCTGCACAAATAGGAGTATGCTCAGTAGGTGCTGTCACAGCTGGAGTAGGCTCATCCTGAACCTGCTCTGGATCCTCCACTGGATCCTCATCCTCCTCTGAGTAAGTCTCAACCGATCTCCTAAATCTCTGGCTAGGTGGGGAATGGTCTGGAGATGATATGGGTGACTGAGATGGTGATTCAGTAGGGGTACCCATGTAGTCCGATCTGGTCCTCCTCCTAGGTGATAAAACTGGAAAATCTGAGAGTCGCAGACAGTGCCCAGAATATACCGATATACGAGCAGTGCGTCGGCTGATGGGTGGGGTATCCTGAACATGCTGGGTGAAAGTGTATAGCTGGACTGGGGATGAGCGGTGTGCTGTGGTGTATCTGGGTAAATATGGTGAGGTAGACACTGTAGTGGTGTGTACATGCTGAGCTGGAATGGGTGGCTGAGCAGCGGCTCGGACAACCTCCATCAACGGGTCATCCGTAAATGGAATTGGTTATCGCATCAGAGAAGTGTGTCCAGCAGCAGCTACCTCGTCATGTGTACCGAAAGGGAGAGACATAGTCTGTGACAAATATGGTGCGACACGTGTAAGTATATAGAAAATACTTATATCATATATGCTTAATAAAATACTTAAATAGCATATCATAACACTTAATCAAATAGAGCAAATAATGCTCAAATCATAGCAAGCTAAACTGGCAGGCATCTGGCGGTCATAAGGAAAAGTTTTTCATAAATCGGTTATAGTTTAAGGTTTTTATAAACCTAGTTCTCTATAACCTAGTCTCTGAATACCAATCTGTAACAACCCCAAAATCATAATATTGCGGAAGCATACACTTTGGGTGCTACTAAATCGATAATCACAACACAAGATATAGAGAACGGATTGAAAATCCGTTTTAAAATACATTACATGTTAAAAGTCATGTTGTCTTACATAAAATCCATTTCAAAAAAAAAATGTAGCCCATTAAACAAAGCGGTCCAAATTTCAGAGTTAACGCAATACTAAAAACATTTCCAACAATTATTATGACCATCGCCATGCCCTGCCATCAGTAAACACACCTCAGTTTCCTGAGAAAAACATGCTAAAAGTCAGCTAACGCTGGTGAGTTCATAGGTTTAAATTAAATAACACATATGGACCATAGCAATATTCAGCAAACAATTCAGCAATAACACACTATCTCGCTATGCAAACACTAAGCCTCATCTAACCGAACTATGACAAAGCAGCATGCCAAGCTGGCATAAGCAAATAATGGGTGCCCGCGAGTGTTAATCCCCAGACACTCGGCCTAATTTCATATGGTATACATTCGCTTTGACTATGCCGAGCCTACCGAACGGGGGTGTCATCCCCAATAAATCTATTTATATCACACGGTTTCCTAGACAAGAATTGACGGTTGATGATAGTGGGCGCAATGGGATTCAGCTAAACTTAGGTTTCTGCATACAAGTGTGTATAAAAACAAAATCCATTTTTGGTCCATGAAAACAGTTTTGCATGTTTCTCACTCCAAGCTTATAAATCAAATCGTATAAAAATATGGGCCTATAAACTAACCTTAAAACAATAGCAACCTGCTAATCAATCAACAAAATAGTGCAACCGCTCCGACACGCAACCTAAATCAATAAGGTAAGTCTTAGCGAAATGTTCGTGTCTCATAAGTCTTTACTTTATTCAAAAAGTTTATGCGTGACCAGTGCTCGTGTATTTCTTGCTTGCTGTGTGATAGAATATATTTCAAAATGATTTATCGTATGTAACTCTTGGTGGTGGCGGCTCATGGTGAAAGTGTACAGCGGGAACTCGTGTGACGGGACATCCGTGTTAGTATTCATCGTTAAAATTCGTAAGTAATATACACATAATCACACACACACACACACACACACACACACACACACACACACACACATATATATATATATATATATATATATATATATATATATATATATATATATATATATATATATATATATATATTAGGTTAAGCTTAATAATTAGGTATTTAATTAATTAGGGTTATAATTAATTAAATAAGTTTTGAGAAATAAATAAAATAATAGTTCTAGTGGAGGAATATTATATTATAAATATTATTTATTATTTATAATATAATTTTGATTGTAAGAAATTTAGAAAAATTGTTAAGTATTTAGAGAAACTTAGACAAGTTAAGTATTTTTATCAAAAATACTCTAAGTGTTGGAATTTTAGAAAATTTGGGCATGACCCATTCGTTTATTCAATCGTTTCCATTTTTCTCATGTGTTGCAATTTCCCAAATAATACGCGTTGTTAACTATATGTGCAAAATTGGTTCGTAATATATATTGGTCTTTGTAAGTATTTTTATCGTTATAATTAACGTTATCGTCACGTTTAATTATTAATAATAGATTTCGATACAAAGTCAATATTTAGTCAATATGCTTTCAAAAGTCAACATTTATAAGGATTTGGTCAAAATTTCATTTTTCACCCTTTAGGAGACTAACGCGTCTCAAAACAAGTCCAAACTAGTTTTAGTTATATATATCGTATCGTTAAGTAATAATAATCATAGTGAGTCGAAAAATATTTCAAAAGTCATTTTTGTCATCCAACATACTCATTGGGCCGAAATTTATTAAATGAGCCCAATAGTTCATATTTAGTCCAAAACCATTTAGCCTTTTTAATTTACGACATATATATCGTTAGTTTGCTAAAAATAATTTTAACACATTCGTCACCACATTTGGTCAAAAGAAGTCAACTGTGACGAGTTGGGTTGGGCTTGGCCCAACTGCCACCGAAAGCCCATAAGCTCAAAATTATAAATTTTAGTCCAAGGCCCTTTTTAGTTAAATTATATATATATCGTCGCGTTTCTAAAAATCATTTAACACGTTCGTTAATCCGTTTGGTCAAAAAGTCAAAAGTGGTCATTTTCATGTTGGGCTCGGCCCAACAGTCCACGCATAACCTTTCTAGCCCAAAATATATTTTTAGCCCATTATTCTAAATTAGTAATATTAATTACGTAACAAATTTTAATTATATCAATTAAGCTCTTATAAATAAGCTATTAAGTCAAAAAGTCAAACATGACCAAATTTAATTATGTTCGACCCATATAACAATATACGACCCATTATCACATTTTTTTATAAGCTAAACTTAATTAGTTATGGCTTATTCAATAAGCTATTCAAAATAAACTTTTAAGCATTAATTCCACCATTTCACCACTTGAGCCAAAATTTTATGTTTTTCAAAACCCCAATAGTTTTGTAATTTATTTCTAGCCGATTCATATATATGTCCACAAAAGTGTATATATTGCCTTAATCTCGCGTAATTAACATTAATCATATTTGTATTATCAAACTAGCACCATATACATCAAGATTTACCACACAAGCAAGAAATACTCTAATTTGTTCAAAAACTTTATCTAGGTCGAGCACTATATATCATATAACAAGCCCTAGCTTTTTCCATTTTTAACAAAACATACACATTTAACAATTTTTAACATCATTAGACATCAAATGTACATGAATTTAACAAGATTAGAAAAGTTGTGATGATTCCTTACAATGGTTTAGTGTTAACGTAGGGTAGAAAGGACCAAGAACAACCCAAACTTCACCAAATTTACCCAAACCACGTTCCAATTAACCCGTAACTCTTGAATATACACTCTAATTTACTTGAACTTCAAATAAAAGTGATGGATCTTAGGAATTAGTTTTGAGCCATGAGTTTTGCATGATGAAAATGATCTAGGAAGTTGGGTGAGTGTAATATGGATAAGCTAGTTTGTTTGTGTTATATTTAGAGTAAGTATGTAATATATATAAGATTAAATACAAGTTAGTGGAAGGATTTTGTCACCTTATGGGGGAGTAATACTTGGGGCCGGATATGGACAAGTAATAGGGGGAGGGAAAATATTTTTACCTCTCGTTGGTGTATCATGTGTCGGTTTGAGCTTAAACGTGACCGTAAAGTCACGGTTTGACGTTTTTGGACACGTATACGTAAAATAAAGTTTTTATCCATGTTTTTTTTCAGAAATGTAATAAAATATTATTACTGAATCAAAAATATATTTATTTGACTGCTACCATGTGTACTGTGCTGTCGGTACGCGTGTGCGATTGCTTTTCAGAAAAATGTGAGAAAGCTCTCGATTAATTACAAAACTTGTCAGTAACTATCAGAAATAGAATAATTTATGCTTACTGACAAAAATATACTTTTTTTGCAGTGACTGTAAGCTACAGTATGCGGGCCAGCTCCCAAAAATGCTCAAAAATACTCAGAAATATGCAAATGCGCATAGAAATGCTCAGCTTAAAAATAGTAAATGACCATTTAATATTAATTAACAATGTGAAGATTACCATTTGTCACAGAAACCATACACAATTTTTAACAAGCGTGATATAAGAAATCATACAAATCACAGTAGACACAAACTTTCACAAAACTTGATTAGTTAAGTTAATTCACAGATTATGCACATACAAATCATAAATATAAAGAAATGAACAATACCTGAAAAATTTAGGAGGAACTCAAAGGTACAACTGGTGACCTTTTTATATTTCTATCCGGATTGCCTTCCTTCTTCTTCCCCTACAAAAACGATCAAATCAAATCATATCAAATTAACAGCAAAGAATGCTACCCCGGGTGCATGTGCGTCTTCAAACCTAGCGATTAACATAAATGGCTTCCATTAGTTGAGTTTTGGTACTATACCAATTCTCACAATGCAACCAAAAGCATTCCCTATGAGATGGCTTATGGTCAATCACCTATAGGTGATGTTAAATATATAATAACATATTAAACATATAAACGCAGCGGATAACATCACCAACAACGGATCCATATAACCATATGATCAATCAACAATAAAGATAACAATATATATACCTTTGTAGCGTGATCCGGGAGTCACTAGAAATCACCAATATCACCAATAGGAGATGGAGAAACCCAAGAGATCAATGATGTTGATCTCCTCTATGGATGAAATACACTACACTTCCTCGATTACCAATTAGATGCTAGTCTTTCGGTTGTAACTATGAACTAGCAACACATACAATATGTATTGTAAAAGTGGGATAGAAAATCAAGAACCCTTAGGAGGGGGGAGATGTATGCCGTATGGTATAAGGGAGAAGGGGAGATATTCTCTCCTAAATTGTGGTAAGTAATTATCACTAATTGATTTGATTTAATGGTGATTAATCTTATCAATTTGATGTTGCACTTAGCACCCATGAAAGATCCAATCTTCCTTCCAAGCCCTCCCATAGGCCGGCCATATAGTGGGCCCTCAATGGGCTTGCCCATTGTTGGTCCAATCCAAAAATGCTAAGTCTAACTTAGTATTTAATGGCCCGTTATAGATCCCGAGTTACATAGCCGTTTATATATTGTAATTATACAAGCAATGGTTAGCGTCTAGCAACACGCCAATGCCCCTAGAAATATGTGAGAATAGTTTCTTAAACATCTCATTTTAAATGGTTTATATGTCATCTATCCTTTTGTTACAGATACCATGTTGAACATTAGACATGGATCAAATGTCATTCTAATTGTTCAACTATTATGTTTCTCGATATAGATATTGAACAAGATTACCAAGTGGATCAAGATTCATCTTAATCTCATTTGGGTACGGCCATACAAACATCTGTCCAATTCATTGAGGGGCCCAATAGTATCTAACTCCATAGCATGTGGAGGAACAAATCCTATTTTGACTGCACGTGTCATTCATGTGTTTCATATCACTCCTGATGATGGTTTTTATAACTACCTTATTTAGGTTAGTGTTTAACCATATCAAGGAATGAAATTCCACACATACAAGGCCTACTTGCATCTCAAGTCTAAGGGTAAAAGACATAACCACTTGCGAGATTCACTATTGATGACGATCCATGTAGTGAACACTCGTAGGTTGGGTCAATCCAATGTTCATCACAATGAACAACATGTGAGTTTGGTAAATAATCACCAACATGCTCACATTTGCGTTAATTTGATGATACTCCCGTATTGTCAACCGACAATGGACAATCTTAGAATAATTAAATCATTCACGGATTAAACATGCAAATATAGAATACAGTTGATATGAATGAAAACGATCATAACCAGTACTTCAATTCATTATAAATATAAACTGTTTAACATTCCAATTATTCAAATACTAAAAACTTATCTACATGAGACTACTAGCAGGTCGAAGCCTAATGTTCCTAGCATGCTCGACATGTTTGGTACAAGGCATTGGTTTCATAAAAGGATCAGCTAAGTTGTCATCTGTGTGAACTTTGAGAAGACGAATATCACCACTTTCGATAACTTCTCGAATGTAGTGAACCTTCCGACGAAAGTGTTTGGCACCCTTTAGAAAACCTGGTTCATTGGCTATGATAATGGCACCGGAATTGTCACAGTACATATCCATAGGTCGTTCATTGCTGGGGACAACGCCAAGCCTAGAAATGAATTTTATATCCAAATCGCCTCCATTGCAGCTTTAGAAGCAGCTATGTATTCAGCTTCTGTAGAGGACATTGCAATAGTGCTTTGTTTGGCACTCTTCCAGTCAACAGCACCTCCGTTCATGATGAAAACATATCCTGTCTGGGATTTGGTGTCATCACGATCCGTCTCCCAGCCTGCGTCAGTGTAACAAGTAACACTGAGCTCACGCTTGACATCACCACCATAAACAAGAAACATATCTTTAGTATTTCGCAGATACTTTAATGTGTTCTTAACAGCATTCCAGTGACATTCTCTTGGATTATGTTGAAATCTACTCGTTAGGTTCTGAGAGAACGCTACATCAGTTCTAGTGCACCTAACCGCATACATTATGGATCCCACAGCTAAAGCATAAGGGATTCATTTCATCCTCTTCACCTCAGCAGGTGTAGAGGGTCCTTGAGCTTTACTTAATTCTGTATTTGGTTGCATTGGAAGACTTCCACGTTTGGAATCTTGCATCCTAAATCGCTTCAGGATTTTGTCAATGTATGCACTTTGACACAAGCCGATTAACCGCTTTGATCTATCCCGATAGATCTTGACTCCAAGTATGTACGCAGCTTCTCCTAGGTCTTTCATGGCAAAGCAATTTCCAAGCCAGGATTTTACATCTTGTAGCATTGGAATGTTGTTTCCCATGAGTAATATGTCATCGACATATAAGACTAGGAACACGACAATACTTCCACTAGTTTTCATATATACACATGGCTCATCGAGATTTTGAGTAAAATCAATCTTCTTGATTTCCTCATCAAATCTCTTATTCCTGCTTCTGGATGCTTGCTTTAATCCATAAATGGATCTTTGAAGCTTGCATACCTTAGCGGGATGTTTAGGATTCACGAAGCCCTCGGGTTGCACCATATAAACGTCTTCATTCAGGTGGCCGTTCAAGAAGGCTGTCTTGACATCCATTTGCCAAATCTCATAGTCATAGTACGCTGCTATGGCTATAAGAATCCTAATTGCTTTAACGTCTGCAACAGGCGAGAAGGTTTCTTCATAGTCAATCCCGTAGGTTTGAGTGAAACCTTTTGCTACTAGACGAGCTTTATAGGTGTGTACATTGCCATCCATGTCGGTCTTCTTCTTGAAGAGCCATTTACTCCCAACGGTTTTAGCATTAGGAGGTAGGTCAACTTCGACCCAGACATCATTGTCTTTCATGGATTGCATCTCCGCATTCATAGCTTCGATCCATTTATCGTGTTCAGGACTCGATAATGCATCTCGATAGTTAGCGGGTTCACCATGATCCCCTAACTCATGTTCCTCAGCATCGACATAGAAACCATATCGCTCAGGTGCTTGAGGTATCCTTGCGGATCTACGAATGGGAGCAACATCTTGATGAGGTTCAACATTTTCATGTTCAATCTCATTTTGATGTTCACTAGTGTTACCAGAAGGTTGTGCATCTTCCTCTTGAATTTCATCAAGGTCTACTTTGCTCCCACTTGCTTCCTGTGAAATGAGACTATTCTCAAGAAACTCAGCATACCGAGCAACAAATATTTTGTTCTCGGGTGGGTAGTAGAAGTAGTAACCCATTGTTTCCTTTGGGTATCCTACAAAGATACATTTGATAGCTCTGGGCTCAAGTTTGTTAGGTATGTCTCGTTTCACGAGAGCCTCACAACCCCAGACTTTCAAGTAAGACAGATTAGGGACCTTCCCATGCCATATTTCGTATGGTGTCTTATCGACCTTCTTGGTTGGAACCATGTTGAGAATGCGTGCAGCAGACTCTAGAGCATAACCCCAAAAGGACATTGGCAATGTTGTTAGACTCATCATAGATCAAACCATGTCTAGCAAAGTTCGATTTCTCCTTTCAGATACACCATTATTTTGTGGTGTGTATGGAGGAGTGAATTGTGAGATGATCCCACACCTTTTTAGATGATCTAAAAACTCTTGACTCATATATTCACCTCCTCGATCAGATCAAAGAACCTTTATGGTCTTGCCGAGTTGATTTTCTACTTCATTTTGAAAGACTTTGAACGTTTCAAAGACTTCATGTTTATGTTTAATCAAGTAAACATAACCATATCTACTGAAATAATCAGTGAAAGTAATGAAGTAGTTAGCTCCTTCCCTAGACGTTGTTCTAAATGGGCCACATATGTCAGTATGTATGAGTCCAAGTAGATCTTTAGCTCTTTCTCCAACATAGGAGAAGGGCTTTCGTGCCATCTTACCAGATATGCAAGAAATGCATTTATCAAACGACTCTTGGTCGGTTGACTCTAAAAGCCCATCGCGTTGCAGCTTCGTAAAGCGTTTCTTGTTTATGTGGCAAAGACGGCAATGCCATAGAAAAGTGGAATCCAAGTTACGTTTGGATTTCTTTTTTCTAACATTATATATAGAACTATCGTTTGAAATAGAGTCACGCATATCAATTTCAAAAATACCATAACGAGGAATAGCATTAAAATAAAAAACATTATCCTTAGAAACTAAAATGCCAAAATCCGTAAAAGTATGAATGTAACCATCATCCTTCAAACGTGAAAGTGATACAACACCTCTAGTGATAGTAGGTTGATGAACTCAAATAAGTACATTTTATTACCATCATTTATCCTATTTATTTGACTTGTTTTATTATATTATCTGTGAGAATCGATACGTTAATGTTTACTTTTGTAATTCTCAGGTAAAAACAAGTATTATGTGAAACTCGGCGATTTTGGACTAATTATGGAGCAAAACTAGCAAGAAGTTAAGAGTCTACTGAAATGTACAAGATCAAGATCATTCTGCTCCAGATACGCCGCATCTTACTTATTACATACGGCGCATCACTATCAAGATTTCACAAGATACGATCCAAGACAGCAAGGACATGCGCCGCATCTAAGAATGGAGTTACGCCGCATCTTCTGGCGGTGAACGAATATTCCTGAATATATTAATCTTGGACCCCACGCGAAGTTAAGTCAATGCGCCGCATCTACTTATTCAATGCGCCGCATCTTACCCTCAGACATAAACTATAAATACCCCAAGACCAGACGAATTTCGGGAGCCTAATACCGAAGAAGACCGAAGACCACAGAAACCCTAAGGCCGAATTCAGTCGAAGTAGCAGCACAAGACACACCTTGAATGAAGATACAAGAGCTGTAAGAAGGTCCTGCATGTATTTAATTCATTAAGTAGTTTTGTTTTATTGTATTAGTACACTTTAATTGGTCAGGATTGATGGGCTTGTGTTATGTTATCATTCACTTCAACTCCCCTTAAAATTGCTTTCCCATTAATTAAAGTTTATATGTTGATGTCTTTGGTGACTTTTATTAGTGCATTGATAACCTCTGTGTCTAGCTGAGCATTGCTTGGGTCGCCATGCCCCTTCCTCGCCTATTTATTAGATCGCCTATGCATTCTATCGTCTGTAGAAAAGTAGGAAGAAAGATAAATAGGATAGTCATAAGTAATCATTAAGGGTTTACTCGCCGATAAGATTAGAACCAACGAGAAAGGACTTAATCTCGGTGCGTTGCATCGAACTATACACTTCATATAAAACTAGCAATAAAACAAGTTACAAACTACTTAACTATCAGGACATGTCTTCTTATTGTCTCAAGTATTTATCTGTGTACGTGTGTGCTACTCGCTGATTCGTGCTCATTAGTTTAGTTTATTATTTAATTGCAACCAAAACGTGCCAGTCTCTCAGGCTGAACCCCCTTGCGTTAGATTAGGTTGTATAGCTAACTTAAGATATTAAAATACTGATTAGAATAACTAGATAATACGTTCCACTCTTAGTGATCGACACTCTACTTACCATTATATTCATACTGACCGGGTACACTGCTCGTTAAGTGTGTGTGTTATTGATAAGTCGGCTAAATATAAATTTAAAACTTGAATACTGCTAAAACCACAACGACATACCGTGGGTATTAATTAGAGCACTAACACGCACGCAACATCAAGTTTTTTGGCGCCGCTGCCGGGGACGTACATCAAGTGCGGGTGAAAATATCAAGTTTTTGGCGCCGCTGCCGGGGAGTGAATTGTTATTATCTGTTAATTTGATTAGTATTTTAATTAGGTTTTTCTTTTTAATTTTTAATCTAACCGCTAACTCTGTTGTATATTAGGTTAATTTGCATTCATTGTATTAATTTGCATATTTTCTGTTTTTGTGTGTTTTTATTTTTGTTTATTTTGGTTTGTTTTTATTTTTCGTATTTTCTGTATTCTGCTATCGTTGTATTGAGCTAATATAAACGATACGGCGCATCTATTTTCTTAGATACGGCGTATTGCGTTTAATTTTTAAAAAATACAACGCGTTTAATTAATTCGATACGACGCATCTTTCCCCAAGATACGGCGTATCTGTTTTTAATAAAAAAAAATTCTAAGCGATAACGTCATACGACGCATCTGCTTTAGCAGATACGGCGTATCTATTATTTTAATTAAAAACAGTTTTCGAATTATTAAACAGATACGACGCATCGATTTCTGTCGATACGGCGTATCTTCTGAATCAAAAATCTTGTATTTTGAAACGTAACGAAAATACGACGCATTAACCTTTGTTAATACGACGCATTTAATTTTAAATAAATATTGATTTTTGATAACTTAATACTGATACGGCGCATTCTAATTTCTAAGCGGCGTATCTATTTTCTGAATAAAGTCTGATTTATTTTTAACGTATTAAGATACGGCGTATCCCATTTATAGGATACGGCGCATCGTCAGCTGATATCAGCAACTTTTATTTTACTTTGATTGTTTCACTCTTCTTTTGCACGAGTAAGTTTTATTTCAGGAAGATGGACGATCCGGATATTACAATGGAAGAATACTTGTTACTGGAAATGGTTAAGTCAAGGAAAGAAAGAAACAAATTGCCGTTTCAACACACTTGGTGTATGTCAAATGATGATGAGGAGGAGTCATATACCGTGAAACCAATTCCGGCAATTGTTATTGATAGTACTTTTTCTCCGGAGATTGCACAAGATGATGTGTATACGGAACCTTACGTTGAAGAATATTCTGCAATCGTATTACCACCATTAGACAATCCATCGGATGAAGATGAAAAGTATTCTAATTTTGATTTCGAACCATTTGACGCAATTGTATATGATGACATACCTCAACCAGATTTTGACCCAACGAGGGTTTTTGAAGAAATCTGGGATGACTTGTTTAATAATGAAATTCGGGACGATGCTGAAATTGCAAGACCACTAGTTGAAGATGGAGATTCACAAGATGAATTGGAGTCACTTACAACACAAAGTGGTACAAATTTATTTAATATTATTAATCCCGTTACTAATAATCTTGCTAGTTTTCCTAAACAGGTTGCAAAACAAAAAGATGATGAGGTGAAATTTATTACACTACCTATTGAAGCACCTATGATCAACCCGTATTTGGTGGAGCTCGAAGAAGAGTTTGGTGATGAGCTCTTAAACATTGCTATGATTGATGAAGATGATGATTTCGACCCTATGAAGGTTATTGAGGAACTCGAACTTCTACTTGCCAAAGACCCTTTCTCATCTTCTGCGGAAGTCAAGGGACGCCTTACTACCAAAGAAACTAACCAAGAAGAAAGGAGACTCATTTTTCCTCAACATACTACTCTTTCAGATGAAGTGGTCAAGTCATCCAATTTATCAACCAAACCAGGTAAGGATAGGGAAGATGAACATATATTGCCAAGGTATGATCTTTATGTATTTCTTCCATCTTCAATAGCAAATTTACACTCTTTTCGTGTTTATTGCTACTATCACCCGCACTTGATCCCAAGTGGGGGGAACAACACCCTATTACACAGTAAATAAGGGTGGAGTCAGGCTCGTGACTCGAACAAAAACAAGCGCTTCGTGGGAGGCAACCCATGCTTATCTTTTATTTCATTTTATATTTTGTTCTGTGTCGAGTCAGTCAGGCCCGCAGAAGATACGGCGCATCTCAATCCCAAGATGCGACGCATCTCCTGCACTGGTCATATCTTATTTTATTTTCTGCATTTTTATTTTTTTTAACTTTAAAACTTTTTGTCAGTTTATTTTAATGCGGCGCATCCCTGGTTAAGGATGCGACGCATCTTCTATTCTGATTCGTATTTATTCCAGGCTCGATACGTCGTATCTTCTTCCATAAGATACGGCGTATCGACTGACCTAATGATTTTCATTTTAATTTTTACATTTTATTTTTACTAACTACTAATGTATTATGCAAGTTTGAACCTTCTTAACTTAGGTGTGTTTAAGTCTTGGTGATATTATAGATTCCTGCATTTCCTGTGGATACATCAAATATGAAGCTTAAACGTTCTCATCCACAAGAAAGATGATTTTTGCTCTTATACAAATAATGGAGGATCATACCGAGCAAATCTCAGGGGAGTTTTTCTGTTCTAATTCTTTTATTTTCCAGTTTTTAACCTTTGATACAAACAACGAGGACGTTGTTTAACTTAAGTGGGGGGATTGGAGAATTAGAACACTTACTTGTCCTAAACCTTTTCAAAATATGCTTAAAATGTGCTTAATATATCAAAATTTAAATTTTTAGCATGTTTTTGTTTAAAGTCTAAATTACATAGCTGCACACATGACGTTATTTTCAAAAATTGTGAACTTTTCAAAAATTCACAAATCTATGAGTGTGCCGGTGACTTGTAAACTTTAGAACTTGGCTTGTATACTATTCGAGACCACCATAATAAGTATTATTTTTATAATTGGAATGACTTGTCTAAATTGGTAAATTTCTAGGATTACACCCAAATAGCCTTTATATGTTATGTGTTATTAACTAACTACACTGGTTAGTTAACCCCCGTATAAACCCTTTTGTTACTCTCACTTTTAGAGTAAGATACCCCTAGAAAAACACTCAGAGCCATTCCTTTCGTTTCTTACACCTTTGTTATAATGTTTTGCTACACCCTTACACCTTAGCCTACCCTGTAGATTAAAATCCGTGGTTAATTGCTTTAGGCAAAGTGTGTTTCCTTACATTACCTGTGTTCGCGTGCGTAATTCATTATCTTTGGTTAGGTCGGGAAATTGCACAATGCAATTGGAGTGAAAGTAAATATTGTATATCTTTGAGTTTATTTTTCGTGTGTTTACTACTTTCATTATTACCGTTATTTCTGAAAGTATGAAAAGTATAGAAAAATTATCCGGAAAGAAAGTGATAGAAATGTGGTGAAATTTTACACATCTATGTTTATGTTTCAAGTAAAAAAAAAAAAAAAAAAAAAAAAAAAAATCTAAAAAATAAGAAAAGAAAAAGAAAAAGGAAAAGTTGGAAGTTTGTTTTAACCAACTTATGTAAAGTTTTGTATTAAGTGGTCAATATCACCACTATTTGTTATATATTATATCTATGGACTGATTGGGAGTTGAACGTTATGGGAACGCCAACTAAAGGTTATACTTTGATTGAGATCTTGTTGAGTATAATTCGTGTCTACCTAAAGCGTGTGTTTCAAGTGTTAAAGCGTGAGTTATTCTATGATATGAGTCTTATTCATGGGATGGTTGGGATAGTGATTAACCACACTTAGGATTTTAATTTATTTGTTTCGTTTATTTTTCATTTTACACCAATTTATATCCCAAATATTATCCATACCCTATATTATTCTTTATCCAAACCTTTGATTTATTGAGATTAGGGATTTGAGCAATCTTAAGTATCGTAGTCGTGGATTCGGCTATGTATTTATGATTTTGTCGCCCTTTTTGATATAATATTATTAGTGAAGATTACTTGGTCCTATCTTTAGCCTATTCGAGTTAAGGATTTGAGCAATTGCAAGTATCGTGTTCGTGGATTCGGTCGTGTATTTGTGATTTTGTCGCCTTTTCTGGAATTTGAGATCGATAGAGATTAAGGAGAATGATTAACCCTTAACCTACAAACCCATTTTACCGCTTTAGACTTGTTATTCCTTGGCTTTAGTGGAGGAGATGCGTATACTTGCCAAGCTTATGATAGAATATTCGTCACGACTGGACAGTTAAACGATTAGATTTGCTTTTATCAAATTATTTTATTTTACTTCTAATTCGTTAAGTGTTTGGTTGTGTGAATTATGACAAAAATGAATACATGCTTAAATATAAAAATAAATCCTAATATCTTTTAGGATATATTTTCATAAGATTAATTCTAAGGTTTACTTGGGGACAAGTAAAGTTCAAGTGGGGGGATATTTGATGAACTCAAATAAGTACATTTTATTACCATCATTTATCCTATTTATTTGACTTGTTTTATTATATTATCTGTGAGAATCGATACGTTAATGTTTACTTTTGTAATTCTCAGGTAAAAACAAGTATTATGTGAAACTTGGCGATTTTGGACTAATTATGGAGCAAAACTAGCAAGAAGTTAAGAGTCTACTGAAATGTACAAGATCAAGATCATTTTGCTCCAGATACGCCGCATCTTACTTATTACATACGGCGCATCACTATCAAGATTTCACAAGATACGATCCAAGACAGCAAGGACATGCGCCGCATCTAAGAATGGAGTTACGCCGCATCTTCTGGCGGTGTACGAATATTAATGAATATATTAATCTTGGACCCCACGCGAAGTTAAGTCAATGCGCCGCATCTACTTATTCAATGCGCCGCATCTTACCCTCAGACAGAAACTATAAATACCACAAGACCAGACGAATTTCGGGAGCCTAATACCGAAGAAGACCGAAGACCATAGAAACCCTAAGGCCGAATTCAGTCGAAGTAGCAGCACAAGACACACCTTGAACGAAGATACAAGAGCTGTAAGATGGTCCTGCGTGTATTTAATTCATTAAGTAGTTTTGTTTTATTGTATTAGTACACTTTAATTGGTCAGGATTGATGGGCTTGTGTTATGTTATCATTCACTTCAACTCCCCTTAAAATTGCTTTCCCATTAATTAAAGTTTATATGTTGATGTCTTTGGTGACTTTTATTAGTGCATTGATAACCTCTGTGTCTAGCTGAGCATTGCTTGGGTCGCCATGCCCCTTCCTCGCCTATTTATTAGATCGCCTATGCATTATATCATCTGTAGAAAAGTAGGAAGAAAGATAAATAGGATAGTCATAAGTAATCATTAAGGGTTTACTCGCCGATAAGATTAGAACCAACGAGAAAGGACTTAATCTCGGTGCGTTGCATCGAACTATACACTTCATATAAAACTAGCAATAAAACAAGTGACAAACTACTTAACTATCAGGACAGGTCTTCTTATTGTCTCAAGTATTTATCTGTGTACGTGTGTGCTACTCGTTGATTCGTGCTCATTAGTTTAGTTTATTATTTAATTGCAACCAAAACGTGCCAGTCTCTCAGGCTGAACCCCCTTGCGTTAGATTAGGTTGTATAGCTAACTTAAGATATTAAAATACTGATTAGAATAACTAGATAATACGTTCCACTCTTAGTGATCGACACTCTACTTACCATTATATTCATACTGACCGGGTACACTGCTCGTTAAGTGTGTGTGTTATTGATAAGTTGGCTAAATATAAATTTAAAACTTGAATACTGCTAAAACCACAACGACATACCGTGGGTATTAATTAGAGCACTAACACGCACGCACATCATAGGTGCAAAATGGCAATTATTCAAAACAATAACTAATCCATTAGGGAGGATGAGATCAAAGCTCCCTATCGCTTCGACAGTTGCACGATTGCCATTACCCACGTGCAGGTTCAAAGCTCCTTGTTTCAACTTCCTGCTTCCCCTAAGACCCTGCACATTATTACAAATGTGAGTACCACAACCTGTATCATATACCCAGGATTTGTTAGGAAAAGTATAGAGTTCTATAGTGAAGATACTTGATGTGCTAGCTCCGCTAGCTTTGTTCTTCTTTAACTCTTCTAGGTAGGCCGGACAGTTCTGCCTCCAGTGCCCCTTCACTCCACAATGGTGGCAGGGGGTGTCCTTATCCGGGTGCTCCTTCTTGGCAGGTGGGGGAACTTTTGGTTTGGGGGTGTAAGCACGCTTACCCTTGCCCTTACCTTGTCCCTTGCCATGTGCCTTCGGCTTGTTATTTTTCTGGATTCTGCCTTACTTGATAGCTAGGACCATTGGAGCCTTCTTGGGCATGCCCTTTTCTGCAAGTTTAAGCATGTTGTGCAGTTCAGGAATAGTCTTGCCCATGTTGTGCATGTTGTAGTTTTGCACAAATTGATCATAATCCTTTGACAGTGAGGTAAGAATCAAGCTCACTCCAAGGATCTGAGGCATGGGGTATCCCAGACGCTCCATTTGGTCCAGATAGCCTTTCATTTTCATGACATAGCTACTGATCGATTGACCCTCCTCCTGCTTGCAAGCATGAAAAGCTTTGACAGTGTCAAACAGTTCTTGCTCAACTTGCTGTTTGAACATGGTTTTCAGTTCTCTCAGCATGTCAAATGCTGCAAGGTCCTCTAAGTTCTTTTGGAGCTCAGGGGTCATGCTTGCAAGTATGATACAAGCTTCCTCTTGTTGCTCATTAACCCTACGAGTGTAGGCATTACGAACAGTAGCGGAGGCATTAGCAGGAGGTGCTTCAGGTAAAGCTTCTTCCAAATGGTAAAACTTTTGTTCAGCCTTGAGGACGATCCTCTGGTTGCGATACCAGTCCAAAAAGTTGTTACCATTCAATTTCTCTTTTTCAAGAATTGATCTGATTGACGAGTTGTTCATGGTTTGATTAGGAGTTGTCATCTACAAAATAAACAAAGTTCAAATTTTAGTAAGTTTCAATAATTAATCCTTTTTAAAATTAACTACCCAAGTTTACCATATTAAAACAATTAATTTTACGAAAAGGCTAAGATCTTCATTGAGGTTTCACCATCACATCAGTTGATCTGCTAGCAATGGTGGATTCAATAGGTAGGTAACGTCGACCAATTGCATTACAAGTGCAACTCTTAGAACTTTATGGGACTCATGGCACTAGTGAACAAGCAACTAGTGTCAAGCTGGCATGTTTAGTCCCATCTTTGCCTCGGGTCAAGGTCTAACCACTTAACTCGATTAAGTCATCCAATTTGAAAACGTGTGAGAATATGTCTAGGTCCCACGCATAGAGAATAGTCACCTTGGGTTACAATTCAACCTAGGTCCCACGCATAGGCAAAAGGTAATTGCAAGTGTTCTCAACAATTGGACGGCATGACTTAAATTTTGACGGGTAAAATATTTGATGTGGATCAAAACGTGTACGAAAGAAGCATGCATTCATTCTTCGTAGCACAAGTTAAAAACTTTTCTTAACTTAAGTCTAATCATTGTTTTAATTTATGTGTGTCAAGTTGTCCATTTTCAAGACTAATATAAATCCAAAGTGGATTATAACTAAGTTTGGACAATACAATAAATACATAACCAAGCTTAACAAGTTTAAGTGTTATTTAGAAAACAATGATTTTAAATTTCAAATCCAAATTTAAACTTAGTTAAACTAAATCATAAGACTTAGTTTAAATTGGTTTGTGTTTCGTTTCAAGTTTTTAGAAAACATTTTGCATTTTACATATAATCGTAGCATATATAAAAGCAACCAAACAAACACACAACCACAATATGCAAAGCCTCAACCGATGAAAATCCTATGCTTGGTCTCGTGAGCCATCACGAGAACCAAGAGTCAACTAGGGACATGATACAAAACCACACGGAGGGCTCCCACTTGCTCCAAGACGATCATGAGCAAATAAAAGCCCATTATGCACATGGAAAATAGATTCTGTCCGCCCAGTTTTCCTGTCTTTGGAGGCCCAAAATGCCTAGAAGGAGACCTCCTCATGCTTCGGCCCATTTGACAAAGTTGTAGGCCCATGTCTTGTGAACCTGCACAAAAAAATTTAGCCCAAAATACCTTATCAATCTCTTGGAAATCGCGTTTTTTTGCAGTGTGTCCAGCAGCCATTCTTTGGTCTTTAAGTCTTTCATTCTTTTGCCATTCCATTCCAAGCTTTGATTACATAATATATGAAGTAAAATACAACTAATCTACTTCCTGTCTATTATAAAAATTCCCAAACAATGGAAAAACCAAAATGAAATACATTACATAAGAGCCGAAACAATGGCAACCCCAAAAACAAGAAATCAACAACAAATCACAACAACACATGGCACAAGTGGTCTAGGTTTTCATTGGCTTTGCATACACACATAATAATACAATAATATTATGAACAAAACAATGTGTTAACTAACTCCATGGTCAAACATGCATGTATTTACCATGGATACAAAATTAATAACAAGAATTCAATAATTAGCCAACGAAACGAAGAAATTAATTAACTAGAATTAAAAACCCCGTAAGGTACTCGTGTCAAATGGCCTTAGGTTCAAAACCCATTGATATTAGGACCTTCTAATCATCATATTACCACAGAAAATTAAGCCATAGGGGCTGATTTGAAATCATTTCTCAAATTGATCAAATTAATGCGTTTTTGGCCATTTTACGGGTACCCGACAAGTAAACAAATAAGCATATGCATAACAAATGGCTATGAGGTAAAAAATCACAGATCTTATGACCTCTAAAGGGTCGAATTTTCAGAAAAAATAGAGCCCTAGGGGCTGTTTTAATTGGTGGTTTTATAAATCATCAAAAAACACACCATTTTAGCCACTTTTATGCATACCCGATAATCATTTGGCACATATGATGGCTCGTGATACCACTATAGGTGATGTTAAATATATAATAACATATTAAACATATAAACGCAGCGGATAACATCACCAACAACGGATCCATATAGCCATATGATCAATCAACAATAAAGATAACAATATATATACCTTTGTAGCGTGATCCGGGAGTCACTAGCAATCACCAATATCACCAATAGGAGATGGAGAAACCCAAGAGATCAATGATGTTTATCTCATCTAAGGATGAAAAACACTACACTTCCTCGATCACCAATAAGATGCTAGTCTTTCGGTTGTAACTATGAACTAGCAACACATACAATATGTATTGTAAAAGTGGGATAGAAAATCAAGAACCCTTAGGAGGGGGGAGATGTGTGCCGTATAATATGAGGGAGAAGGAGAGATATTCCCTCCTAAATTGTGGTAAGTAATTATGACTAATTGATTTGATTTAATGGTGATTAATCTTATCAATTTTGATGTTGCACTTAGCACCCATGAAAGATCCATTCTTCCTTCCAAGCCCTCCCATAGGCCGGCCATATAGTGGGCCCTCAATGGGCTTGCCCATTGTTGGTCCAATCCAAAACCGCTAAGTCTAACTTAGTATTTAATGGCCCGTTATAGATCCCGAGTTACATAGCCGTTTATATATTGTAAATACGATAATTACAATCTATAAAATGATGTCTCTATGCATAAGTGTGTGACCCCATAGGCTCACATATGTCTAGCCATATAATTATTTATTATGATACGAGCATACTCCAACATCACCTCCTCTACACATGCCCTATCTTAACGGCTAGGAAGAACACTATTTCCCTTAAGAAGCACAATTGCCCAGACTAGAATAAAACAAGCTATTGGTTATACCTTAAGCTGCAACTTTACAGACATATCTTTAGTTAAATTGAGGGCTAATCAGAAGTTCTTAGCTAAACACTATGGGCTCTGTCCTATCATAGGTGAGGTGAGACGAGTCATGTACACACAAACTGCCTTTATAAATCCTACATTCCATGTCCCTTATGAACATGTACTATAGTCCTAGCACTACCATCAACACGCCTTCCTACCTCGCACGTTTACACTTTCTTGAACTCATCCAATACATACAGATGATCCTAGTTTCACATTACAGTTTCAGTTTTAAACATCAATCTATAATTTGATTTCAGCTTCAAACCAACACTGTCACATATCATTCACAACCTGAAACTAACGAACTAGCGTTTTACAAACTCAAATATAACAAAAGTTATAACATCGTTCCACTATATCAAAATTTATAACATCTAAACATCAATCTATAACAAAATTTACTGCATTCACAACCTGTAACACACTATATCAAAAAATGTAACATAGTTTACAATTACACTAAACAATTCACAATTACACTAAACAATCAGATATAACAAAAAATAACAGAAAATTAACCAATCATAAAAAATAACAGAAAATCGTACCAGATTCAAGCTATGAATGACAATAACGACATCGAGCACAAATCACCTAACCCCAAGTATAACACTCCAAATGAATATAACAGTTGCATCGAAACCCAAACACTCCGAATGAATATAACAGTTGCATCAAAACCTTAAGTATCGAAACCTAAACCCTAAGTTACATCGAAACCCAAACCCTAAGTTACATCGAAACCTTAAGTGAATGAAAATAACAGTTACTGTGTGTTTTTGTGTGTGAAATTGTTAAATCGAATTGGGGGATTTGTGTGTGTGTGTGTGTTTTGACCGTTAAATCGAATTGGGGGATTTGTGTGTGTGTGTGTTTTGACCGTTAAATCGAATTGGGGGGTTTTTGTGTGTGAAGCAAGGCGGGTGAATTTATTTATTTTGATTTTGGACACAGTGAAGTGAGGCAAATTGTTCACACTTATATGTGTCTGATCCGTGCTAAAGTATATATATATATAATTAATATCAGACGGATACGCGTGATACGTGGGAATTGACAAGTCAACCTCTTAGAAAAAAGGTTATCTTACAAAAACCCGTGAATACGATGTGTGTGTGTGATACCAGGTAAGTGATTACCCGGGTCGTGTCCCAACGAGGTGTGAATGGAGGATCTCGTGTAAGGTTTGGAATTAGAGTGACTGATGATTGGAATATGGAATTTTGTATTTTTTTTATTCTAATTTAGAAATGAGAAACAAATTCTCAAAAGAAAATTAAGATTAAAACAAATTATATTAAAAATGCGAAACGGGAATTATAAAAACGGGATTAAAAACCAAAATTTATAAAAATTAATCCTACAAGTGTAAATTTATTTTTCCAAAGCTATAAATGACAAAAGAAAATTTAAGAAAAAAAGATTTATATTTTTCTGACTTTTATATTTTTTATTATGAATTAAAAACTGTTTTAAAAAGAAAAATGCATAAAAAATATTAAAACTATTCTAAAAATTATGAAAATTTTTGTGAAACTACTTAAGGTTAAAACAAGCCTAGGAAAAATATGAAAAAGGTGGCAGCTTATTGGGATAAGCTGGTAATAAGCTAAAAGGTTCGGATAGCTTAAAAGGGAAAAGTGGGTTAAATAAAAAAGGGTGCAAAGCTTAACTGGAAAAGACCCAAGGGCAGAGTGGTAAGTGTGTTGTGTGGTGAGCTGGATGGCCAGGGTTCGAATCCCAGCATGCACTTTTTTGTTTTTTATTTTATTTTTTGGTTTTTATTATTGAAACTGATTAAGCACAAGGTAATAAGCAATTTTCACAACTACAACTATTTATGAAAACCTCAAATAAGCCCAGAAAAAGCCAATGATTGCTGATCAGTTGGACTTTTATAGAATAAGCCCAAGGTTTGTTTAAAAAGGACTGATAAGCTTTTAAATAAGCTAAGTCACAGTTGAAATAAGTTAAGCAACTAATAATAAGCTAAGATGAACATAAAAAAGCCACAAATACTCAGAAATAAGCACTGAGCTAAACAAATAAGCACAAGAGGTGGACTGATGCACAGGGTAACTTTTTGGATTCTAGGCAATTTCAAGCTTATTTTTAAGCACTTAAATGATTACTAAACACCACAAAGACTGAAGATACTTAAATTTCACCTACTGAGGGTCTTAGAAACCAAAAATCAGACAAAGAGGAGCTTATTTACTACTTAAAGATAAGCTGAGAAAGTGGCTATTCTACACAAGTGTACACTGATTGCTCAGTGTATGCTTGTGTGGATAAGAGACTTTTGAGCTTATTTCAAAGCTCAAATAAGCTATACTAAGGGTCTGGATTATGGAATAAGCTAAGAACACCTAGCAAACTACCTAGAATAAAAGGAAATAAGCACTGATTAACACAATTAAGCACCTAAATGGGATCTAGAAAACTTGTGCAGACTGCATATATGGATTCCTTTTGTGCAGACAAGACCAAAATGGTCAAAACTTGATCAAATCCTATTGATATGGTTTCTACTCTTGATTACTGACTGGATATGCTAACTTGAACTCAAAAAGATCAAAAACTAGGACCACAACTGCTTATCTCTAAAATAAGCAGTTATGAGTAGGAATTGACTTTGAAAATTACCTTACTAGTCCAAACCAAGGTATTACTTCAAATAAGCTTATAAGTTCCTACTAACAACTGAAAATGGTTATTCTAAGCAAGATTGAACTAATCACAAGTGCAGATGAACAGTGTCTACCCATTTTGACCCATTTGCCTTTTTAATGCCAAACAGTCCTTTATGAGGGTCTGTGTTGGAATTTTAAATGCAACAGGCAATTTTAAGCTAATATATGGAAGACAGCTTAACCAATAGTTGTAATAGGCATTAAAAAGCATTTATCTAATAAAAATAAGCACTGAGATAAGCTCTTGCTTAAATAAGCTATTTTTGGCTTTTATAAGGTTTTTAAGCAAAATGAAGAAAAAGCTATTTGAATACTGATAATACAGATGAAATACAATTATAAACTATTAATAAGCAGAAAGTTACTATAATAAGATAAAATAAGCTATGTAACAGTGAAATAGGAAATAATGCAAAAATTTGGAAAATGCTTACAACTGTGAGGTTATGAAACCGTGGAACTAATGATCAGAACACAACTAGCTTGTCAAAAACAAGCTAGAAAACCAAATTACTCTTCTAGAACAGCTTATTCCATCTGCACTGCTTATTGTGAGCTTTTTTGACTTTCTTTGACTTTTCTATGATTTCTTGAATGTAACTGAGTTATCTTATTTTAAACTCACAATAAGCTATATTAAGCTCACATGAGTTTATTCAAACAGTAAACAAGCTTATACAAACACTGATTAACTTACTTTGATTTAATAGTTGCAACAGAAAATTGAAAACTTGGAAATTTCATTAACTTTGAAAATTAGTACAATGATAAACATTAAACAACCTGAGAATAACTCGGAATGATAACTGAAAATTGAAATTGATAAAACTTGAATAATTAAAATACAATACGATTAAATAAAATTAACTACTTGCCAATTAAGGCTACATTGTCTCCTATTTATACTAAAACTAAGTGGGATATCTCTTCTCTTCATCTCTGAGCAATTTCTGACCCTTGGATTAGCTTGAGTTGATCTCAGCCTTTGAAACCCATTTTGGCGCCAAAATGGTAGTAGTGGAAAAATCCCACTTGGTCTAGTATCTTGTGTAGATAATGAAGCATTAAATGCTTCTTTAACTAGGGTGGAGTGTAGAGGGGGAAAGGGTGAGGTGATGGGTGGTTTTGCAGGGATAAAGGGTGGTTTTGGGTTTAGGCGGCAAGTGGGGAAGAAGGCGGTTTGTCTTTGGTCAAACGTTTTTGGTTAACTAAGGATGGGTTGGATCGGGTTTATTTCATGGGCTGGGTTTTTGATTTAGTTTGTTGGGCTGGGTCAGGTTTGTAGCTCGATTTTATTTTAGGATTGAATTTGAAATTGGATTTAACTTTGAGGGACCATTGTTGTAATAATCTGAAAATCCAAGGACCAAGGCTGCCAAAAGTAGAAATTATTTTCTAGGACCATTTGTGTCATTTTGGTATTTTTGGGGGTTGAGTTTGACTTTTGTCTTCACTTGATCAAATGTACAATTGTTGTCGAGTCGATCCAAAAATGCTCGTTTCCGTTCCGTTTTCAATCCTTTGGTACCTGAAACACATAAAACACAAACCAAGGATATCTGTAATATATATTGGGTGTTTTAGGTCATTTTAGTGTCTATTATGGGTATAAAATGATGAGTATTTACACACTCATCAATCCCCCACACTAAGCTATTGCTAGTCCCTAGCAATCCGATCATATAAAGTAATGAAAGGATCAAAAGAAAACTAAGTATACCCCGTTTTGATTTTTTATACAATGCAAGAAATTTAAACTAGAACAAAATATATAACATGCTTGATTTCCAAAATTGGTATCATGGAACGGGATTCACACAAAATGGGTGTCTCCAGGGAATTGTAATCGTCATCCTCTTTTTTATACTCCCAACTAAGCTTAAACTCAATGTGCAAATGCTTTTGTAAAATGCTAACACTACTTATACAAATAATCTATATAAGCCGAGACTTAACTTTTCACTCCCATATATATTAAAGTTTAGGTGACTGTGCTTGATTTTCAAAATCTTGATAACAAAAATCGATGTTTTTATAAAACTTTGACTAATACTAGTTGAAAGATAGATTTAAAATTTACAACAAGCAAGCTTCAAAATTTATTGCATTTTGCAATATCATTCCATTTTATTTCCTTTTTATTCTCATTTTTTCATTTTTTCATCATCATTTTTTTTTAACTGGAAATTTTTGTGCAACATAAACTAACGGAGTTTCATGGGAACCAAGATCTTACACCTTCTGGAATAAAGGATCCAAGGGCCGTTACAACGGAGAATTCCAAGACTCTAAACATTCCCGAAATGAGGATCCAAGGGTGTTAGACCAAGACCTCACACATTCCTGAATTAGAGGTCCAAGGACCGGTGCAAGAGGGTAGCCAAGACCTAAACGCCTTCCGAAAATAAGAATCCAAGGGCCGATCTTGAACCGTAGCTTTTTAGCACATACATTTATTACTTAACTTTTACATTATTATGACATATGCTTGTTCCGAAGTTTAAATAAAGCTTTGAACTAGTATTTTTCAGAATCGTATAGAAAAATGATTTTGTGTGTTCAAAATTTTGAAAATAAGCACTAATTAAGTCAGATTAGTTATCTCTTGGAAGGAAAAGCCATAGATTACTTATATAAGCTCTAAAGAAAACCACTATTCTACGCTTAGCATTTTCATTTGCACATATCGTAAAACCTTAGTCTAATCGTTAAGGAAGCAGCCAGATCAATACTCTGGCAGAGTCGGGATTCCCTTTGTTCTAACCTAATCAAGACTAAACATTTTATTTTTATTTTTTTTATTGCAATTTCTTATCTAAAAACGAAAAAATTTTAAAATTTTGGCCAAAACGGGGGTACTAGGGCACTAGAAGGTACACATGTGACAAAATTCGAGAGAATTCCCCCCCACACTTAGAATTGAATATTGCCCTTAATATTCAAAGTACCGGCTATTATGCCGACACTTAGAACGTAAAAAGGTAATACTAATAGCCAAGTGTGTGAAAGAAATCTCTATTTTCACAAACAGGATTAAAAAGATATCCCTAGATAATCGTTAGCAAAATGATAGGATATTGGGCGGCTGGATTGAAAACAGGCGCGGCAATCATCACAATCCAAGGGAAACCTGAAAATCAGAGCAAACAACACAAAAGAGCACAGCACAGTGGGATTCCCCCACACTTAGTGTCAGAAAATAGAAAGAAGTCAGAAACATGGGCGTTTACCCATGCAATGCTAATGTTTTTGTTAACCGAGTCACTAGCTTGACTCGACCCCGAATTCATTAGTTCTTGGGGGAGCAAGTGGAAGAAACCATCTCCATCGGACTTTCATTCAATGTGTTTAGATAAACATTTGAACATAAGAAAGTTCCACACCGATGAGATACCCTCGGTATTTTAACAGTAGAAACTATAAGGGATGATACCGGGGTCAAAGATAGTGTCCTCATTCCCATAGGAGAAAAGGGAAAGAGAAATCACGCAATATGTGAAGAATGGTAAGAAGGTGTGTATCACAATGAGAATCCATTCTTCATCCGTAAAAGGAAAATCACCATTTGTTTGAACTTGTAGCTTAACCTTGAAGCTTGTATGGTAATTTTCAACAAAAATTCCGGGAGGGAGGGTTAGGGACGGTTCTTCGTTCAATAAATTTTCAAGAAAAAGATTGTCTCCCTCTGAATCAAAGTAAGTATCATCAATCCTTGTCGAAATTGAATCATCACTTGCAAGAAAAGCATCGACCTCATCCCAAAAGAAATCACTTCCCTCAATCGGTGTGAGAGAAGGGTAGGAAGAGTCGGAAATGACTGGTGCAGAATAAGGAGTGGGATTTTTAGTTTCATCCACAGAATCAACAATTTCAACACGATAAACCGATTTCGGAGGTGGGACAAGTGGTGTGCTCTTAGAGCTAGCAATTTTCACCACTTCCGATGTGATCTCCGATTCTTGTTCATCATAGTCAAAAACACTCTTAACTTCTGTAGCACAACTTTCAAACCATTTGCTTGAACCAGGGGTAATTTCCCTTGTTTTGAGCTCAGCACGTTTTTGTGAAGGACTCTTAACCGTGAATCTTGAAAGCATCGAATCACTTCTTTTGGAAGCAATTACGGAATCAGATTTTTGATCAACCGTAGCAACGTTGCATTTGGTGGTTAGAGATTTAGAGCCCTGATTAATGTTAAACGTGATGGCTTCATTATCAACTCGAATGGTTAATTCTTCGGCATATACATCTATGACAGCACGACTCGTTCTTAAGAAAGCTCTCCCCAGTATGAGTGGAACTCGAGGATCAGCATCAAAGTCTACCACAACGAAATCAGTGGGAAAGTGGAACTTTCCTACTTTTACAACGACATCCTCAGCTATTCCAAGTGGACGTTTTATAGTACGGTCCGCTAGCTTGAGTGTCATGCAAGTAGATGTAAGCTTCGGAAGAGATAATTTCTTCCATACCGAGAGTGGCATAAGGTTAATGCTTGCGCCAAGATCGGCCAAGGCTGAGCACTGAACCATCCCCAAGAAATCACATGGGATTAAAAGCTTGTTGGGGTCTCCGAGCTTTTCAAGAAGCTTTTTGAGGAGAACCGCCGAGCACTGTTCGTTTAGTGGGGTCTTTTCCATCTCGGATAACTTATCCTTGTTGCTTAGCAAACTTTTGAGTGTAGATGCAAATTTGGGCATAAGAATGAGAGCATCTGCGAAGCTTATGTCAAAGTGTAAATCACTGAATATTTTAAAGAATTTCTCCATCTGTTGATTAGTTTTGTCTTTAAGCTTTTGATCATTAAGCCTCGAAGGATATGGAATCGAAGGCTTAGGATTGGTCTTCGGAACATCGGGTTCCGGAACTTGAGTTTGGACATCTGGAGGTTGGATGTGAGCGGTACTTTGTGGGCTTGAGAAATGCACCTTGTCCGTTGTCACCTCGGTATCTTGAGTCACTTCCCTCGGTGGAGGGGGCATAGGAGTCGAGGGTCCATTATGCGTCTTACCACTTCGAGTGGTGACGGCTTTCAACTCAGCATTAGGATTAGGAATGGTGTTGCTCGGAAGTCGTCCGAAAGATGAAGAAGATTGGTTCATGTTCATATTCATGAAATTGCCCATCATATTCTTCAACTCATTTGTTTGACGAGACATCGTAGTATCAATTTCCTTTCTCAACTCGACTTTCATATTATTGATTTGAGTCTGCATTGAACGCATGCTGGACTCAGTAATTTTCATGAAATCATTAGTCAAAGGAGCTTGAGGAGGTTGTTGATAAACATGTTGATTCGGAGCTTGATAAGGCTGGTTGAAATTGTTACGGTTTTGGTTGAAATTCTGAGAATTGTTGAAATTTTGTCCTTGATTTTGAACAAAGAGATTTTGATTATTTTGATTTGGCACGGGTGGAAAACCAGGTGGTACCATAGCATTTGGTGCTCGGTAATGAGTTTCAGCATGCGGTCGGTTTTGATTGTAGTTTACTGCAGCTACGGGAGCTGGGTAAACAGAAGCATCGGTTGCTTGACAATCGTAATACGCATGCGGGCCACCACAAGTTTCACACACTTTGTTTATGGCTTTGATTTGTTCCGGTTTATGAATTTCACACTTAATTTCTTTCACTTCTTTCATCATGCAACGAATTGCGTCCGTTAGAGCGGCTAACAGAGCGGATAACTCTGATGAGTTACCGGATGAAGAAGCAGGAGTGATAGGAACATTCACTTTGTTTCGAGAAATAGGAACTTTTGACTTATTCTCGCAAATTTCAAGCACATCTTTAGGTCGACGATTCAAGATATTGCCACCGGCGGCAGCGTTAAGAGAATCTTGATCGTTTCCATTCAACCTATTATAAAACGTATTGATCTGTTGTAACTCCGTGAAATCATGATGCGGGCATTTTCTTAGGAGATCCTTGAATCGTTCCCATGCCTCTCTGAAGTTTTCATCAAAACTTTGACGAAATCCAGAAATTTCATTTTTCAGATTAGTCGTCTTTGAAGGAGGAAAGAAATAATTGACAAATTTCTGTACGAGATCTTCCCAAGTTTCAATGGATCGAGGGGGTTCTTTTTCCAGCCAAATCCGGGCTGCCCCTTCGAGTGAAAACGGAAATAGCATCAATTTGATAACTTTTTGCGGCACATCCTTGTAATTGATTGTAGAGGTCAACTTGTTGAACCAACGGATGTGTGCATACGGATCTTCTCGTTCAAACCCGTGGAATTGGTTTGTAGACACGAGTTGAATCAAATGCGTTTTCAATTCAAAATGATCAGAATCGATTGGTGGTAAAACGATGGCATCTCCGTAACCCTCGGTGGGTGCTTGGACTATTCGGGCAGCACGTCTACGATTACGTCTTCTCGGAATATCTACGAGTTCACGTAAAGGACTTGTCGACGTAGAAGAACGAGTGCGCATGCACTAAATAAAACAATTCAATTAAAACAAGATCGAAGCAAAACACAAGGAACCTAAACCTTAAATCAACAAGCGTACGGTAGCTCTCTGAAAGAAAAACGCACAGAGTGGCGGAGGAGCAAAGGTGGGCAATAAATGCTCCTTAAAAACCCGCTCCTTTCGGTTTGTCAATTTAATGTCAAACCTCCTGAAACCTCCGTTAGAGTTTGTTTATCAATCAAAGGTGAGCCGAATTCGCAAGCGACACAAAGGCAAGTTTTAATCTGATGTTTGGGAACTTATTATGATAATACTCCAAGTTGAGGAATATTATATTGATTTTGCTTTTATCTTTTATTTAACAATAAAACGGAAAATGTTTTTGGGTTTTTATTTTTATATGATAATATATATAGAAAAGAAAATAAAAATATTTTTGTATTTTATGGGGTTTATGGAAAATGGGAACTTCACAAGGAAGGATCTCAAGTCACTAATCGTTTAAACCAAAACGATATTGTCGCAACACAACCTCCCCGGCAGCGGCGCCAAAATTTGATCCGTGCTAAAGTATATATATATAATTAATATCAGACGGATACGCGTGATACGCGGGAATTGACAAGTCAACCTCTTAGGAAAAAGGTTATCTTACAAAAACCCGTGAATACGATGTGTGTGTGTGATACCAGGTAAGTGATTACCCGGGTCGTGTCCCAACGAGGTGTGAATAGAGGATATCGTGTAAGGTTTGGAATTAGAGTGACTGATGATTGGAATATGGAATTTTGTATTTTTTTTATTCTAATTTAGAAATGAGAAACAAATTCTCAAAAGAAAATTAAGATTAAAACAAATTATATTAAAAATGCGAAACGGGAATTATAAAAACGGGATTAAAAACCAAAATTTATAAAAATTAATCCTACAAGTGTAATTTTATTTTTCCTAAGTTATAAATGACAAAAGAAAATTTTAGAAAAAAAGATTTATATTTTTCTGACTTTTATATTTTTTATTATGAATTAAAAACTGTTTTAAAAAGAAAAATACATAAAAAATATTAAAACTGTTCTAAAAATTATGAAATTTTTTGTGAAACTACTTAAGGTTAAAACAAGCCTAGGAAAAATATGAAAAAGGTGCCAGCTTATTGGGATAAGCAGGTAATAAGCTAAAAGTTTCAGATAGCTTAAAAGGGAAAAGTGGGTTAAATAAAAAAGGGTGCAAAGCTTAACTGGAAAAGACCCAAG
Source organism: Artemisia tridentata subsp. tridentata (assembly GCA_021014915.2). Taxonomy (NCBI): domain Eukaryota; kingdom Viridiplantae; phylum Streptophyta; class Magnoliopsida; order Asterales; family Asteraceae; genus Artemisia; species Artemisia tridentata. Next base: position 73,239,459 of record CP139504.1, read on the forward strand.
GGCAGAGTGGTAAGTGTGTTGTGTGGTGAGCTGGGTGGCCAGGGTTCGAATCCCAGCATGCACTTTTTTGTTTTTTATTTTATTTTTTGGTTTTTATTATTGAAACCGATTAAGCACAAGGTAATAAGCAATTTTCACAACTACAACTATTTATGAAAACCTCAAATAAGCCCAGAAAAAGCCAATGATTGCTGATCAGTTGGACTTTTATAGAATAAGCCCAAGGTTTGTTTAAAAAGGACTGATAAGCTTTTAAATAAGCTAAGGCACAGTTGAAATAAGTTAAGCAACTAATAATAAGCTAAGATGAACATGAAAAAGCCACAAATACTCAGAAATAAGCACTGAGCTAAACAAATAAGCACAAGAGGTGGACTGATGCACAGGGTAACTTTTTGGATTCTAGGCAATTTCAAGCTTATTTTTAAGCACTTAAATGATTACTAAACACCACAAAGACTGAAGATACTTAAGTTTCACCTACTGAGGGTCTTAGAAACCAAAAATCAGACAAAGAGGAGCTTATTTACTGCTTAAAGATAAGCTGAGAAAGTGGCTATTCTACACAAGTGTACACTGATTGCTCAGTGTATGCTTGTGTGGATAAGAGACTTTTGAGCTTATTTCAAAGCTCAAATAAGCTATACTAAGGGTCTGGATTATGGAATAAGCTAAGAACACCTAGCAAACTACCTAGAATAAAAGGAAATAAGCACTGATTAACACAATTAAGCACCTAAATGGGATCTAGAAAACTTGTGCAGACTGCATATATGGATTCCTTTTGTGCAGACAAGACCAAAATGGTCAAAACTTGATCAAATCCTATTGATATGGTTTCTACTCTTGATTACTGACTGGATATGCTAACTTGAACTCAAAAAGATCAAAAACTAGGACCACAACTGCTTATCTCTAAAATAAGCAGTTATGAGTAGGAATTGACTTTGAAAATTACCTCACTAGTCCAAACCAAGGTATTACTTCAAATAAGCTTATAAGTTCCTACTAACAACTGAAAATGGTTATTCTAAGCAAGATTGAACTCATCACAAGTGCAGATGAACAGTGTCTACCCATTTTGACCCATTTGCCTTTTTAATGCCAAACAGTCCTTTATGAGGGTCTGTGTTGGAATTTTAAATGCAAGAGGCAATTTTAAGCTAATATATGGAAGACAGCTTAATCAATAGTTGTAATAGGCATTAAAAAGCATTTATCTAATAAAAATAAGCACTGAGATAAGCTCTTGCTTAAATAAGCTATTTTTGGCTTTTATAAGGTTTTTAAGCAAAATGAAGAAAAAGCTATTTGAATACTGATAATACAGATGAAATACAATTATAAACTATTAATAAGCAGAAAGTTACTATAATAAGATAAAATAAGCTATGTAACAGTGAAATAGGAAATAATGCAAAAATTTGGGAAATTCTTACAACTGATAGGTTATGAAACCGTGGAACTAATGATCAGAACACAACTAGCTTGTCAAAAACAAGCTAGAAAACCAAATTACTCTTCCAGAACAGCTTATTCCATCTGAACTACTTATTGTGAGCTTCTTTGACTTTCTTTGACTTTTCTTGGATTTCTTGAATGTAACTGAGTTATCTTATTTTAAACTCACAATAAGCTATATTAAGCTCACATGAGTTTATTCAAACAGTAAACAAGCTTATACAAACACTGATTAACTTACTTTGATTTAATAGTTGCAATAGAAAATTGAAAACTTGGAAATTTCATTAACTTTGAAAATTAGTACAATGATAAACATTAAACAACCTGAGAATAACTTGGAATGATAACTGAAAATTGAAATTGATAAAACTTGAATAATTAAAATACAATACGATTAAATAAAATTAACTACTTGCCAATTAAGGCTACATTTTCTCCTATTTATACTAAAACTAAGTGGGATATCTCTTCTCTTCATCTCTAAGCAATTTCTGACCCTTGGATTAGCTTGAGTTGATCTCAGCCTTTGAAACCCATTTTGGCGCCAAACTGTTAGTAGTGGAAAAATCCCACTTGGTCTGGTATCTTGTGTAGATAACGAAGCATTAAATGCTTCTTTAACTAAGGTGGAGTGTAGAGGGGGAAAGGGTGAGGTAATGGGTGGTTTTGCAGGGATAAGGGGTGGTTTTGGGTTTAGGCGGCAAGTGGGGAAGAAGGCGGTTTGACTTTGGTCAAACGTTTTTGGTTAACTAAGGATGGGTTGGATCGGGTTTATTTCATGGGCTGGGTTTTTGATTTAGTTTGTTGGGTTGGGTCAGGTTTGTAGCTGGATTTTATTTTAGGATTGGATTTGAAATTGGATTTAACTTTGAGGGACTATTGTTGTAATAATCTGAAAATCCAAGGACCAAGGCTGCCAAAAGTAGAAATTATTTTCAAGGACCATTTGTGTCATTTTGGTATTTTTGGGGGTTGATTTTGACTTTGTCTTTGACTTTTGTCTTCACTTGATCGAATGTACAATTGTTGTCGAGTCGATCCAAAAATGCTCGTTTCCGTTCCGTTTTCAATCCTTTGGTACCTGAAACACATAAAACACAAACCAAGGATATCTGCAATATATATTGGGTGTTTTAGGTCATTTTAGTGTCTATTATGGGTATAAAATGATGAGTATTTACACACTCATCAGTGTCAATTTTTTTTAATTGTTTACACTTTTATATGTTATTTTTTTAAACTTGTCCAAACTTTGATATGTTACTCTTCTTATAAAATGTTCACACCTTTTTATGTAAGCTTTTGAAAAAATTGTTCAAATGATTTTGTGTTATTAAGTTTTTTTTAGTTGAAAAAAAAAATTACAGTTTTATGTGTTTATTTAGTTATTAAGTTAACACTGAAAAATGTGTACTTCATATTTGTTATATCATAATTTGTTTTCACACGTATATTAGTCAAAGTCCACAGTTATAAATATAAATAAATTAGTACACGTTAATACATGTGAATTAAATAATAAAAAATTACACAATTTTATTAGTGTGGAAAAATAAGTGTGTACAAACACCTTTTTTTTTTTTAGTGTGATATTGAACACAAAAACTATTATATGAGATGGATGCAAACAAAATGTGGCAATTATAAATATATATATTATATATATATACTAATAGCCATTTATGATGTGACATAAATGACTTCAATTAAAAAGCCTAATCTCAAAGGCTATTGGCTAAAAAAAAATGCTGACAATACCATTACCCTATGTGGTCATTTTTTATTGGATGAAAGGAGGACCAAAAGTTACTGTTTACAGTGATTATCACTTACTACCATATGTGGTGATTTCTTATTGGATGAAAGGAAGAGCAACATTTACTGTTCACTATGATTATGACTTTATTTGTACTACATCTGCTAATCACCTCCATATCATTCTTTACATGTTTAAAGGGGGAAAAAAAGCCTACCCTCCTCACAGATGCTTCCAGATCTTCCCAGAGCTCCATAGTTTCAACATATCAACCAAGCAAAAATAACGTCCCAAAATTAATTCTTTCATCCACAAGAACCTCTGTCTCACCAACATCAACCTCATCTCTCCCACAACCCCAATTTTCCAAAACCCCCGCAGCAAACATCACGCGGGGTCGAGCCAATTATGAGTTTCGACGCGATGGGAATAAAACACGACTTGCTGCGTGGGATATACCAACATGGGTATTATTGAAGGACGTGATGTTATTGCTCAAACTCAGAGTCTTACTGGATAGACCTCCATGATTCCTCTTGCTGTTTTTCAGACTGTTGTCACGTCATCTAGAGAGTATGAATTACAAAACCCTTTTTTTAATTTGGTTGATTTGCAGGTTTTTTATTATTTGTGCTTTTAGTGTTAGGTTTAGGGTTAGATGTTGAGGTTCTTGCCCCTAATATTTGATGTTGTATTTGTGCAATGTATTTTGTTAGCATTATTAGTCGAAAATCTTATAGATTAGGCCGATAGCCAAAAGGATTGCCTTTTATATGGTTAGTCTGAATACGAATCCCTCTTCGTTTATAAGAAGACATTTTCCCTTTTTTGGTTTGTGATAAATAATAATGAAAGGTGTTGTATTTTTTTAGTGCTAAGTTAATGCGTAAATATATCATAGGTGTTGTCTTTGAGGTTTTGATCGATTAGTGAAATTGGAACTTAATTGTAATTATAGTTTCCGATTATCGTCGTCATTTTAGGTGCATCCAAGAAAACATTTGGAGAACAAAGATGGACGATAGTAGTGTTGGATAGTTTTTATCTCATAAGCTTGATAGCCTCAAAAAAGGGAAAACAAAGACGGATGAAGTTGTTATTAGGTTCAATAACCAAAATTAAACATACTTCCAAGTGCTAAATCGCGTAAATATGATTTCATGTCACAAAGGGCCTATATACGATTGGATGTACAAAATCTACTTACTATTAGATTAGGTTCTGTTAGATTAGGTTCTGTTCAGGATTGAAATGGGACAATGGCCTATATACGATTGGACGTACAAAATCGCTTATCATCGAGCCTCCTGGGGTCTAAAATTATAACTGCCACATTATTAAGGTAGGGGTTGTTTTAGATTCTACATGAAACTGCATATTTTTTAAAATATGGAGTGTTCGAGTATGCTTCTGAAAATGTACATTGGTCAACTTTTGAACCGCTTGATCCGTTGTCCATGAAACATAACCCAATGACTACTACATAAATGATAACGTTTTCAGCCACTCCATTGCATATACACAGAACTTTGTAGACCTTACATGCTTATTTTAGGTGGTGTTTCAGATTGGTTACTAAAAGATCAAAGTATGTGACGTTTATTTCCTTATATTGCATTTCGATTAGTGGTTATGTAGTTTTGGGGGTGTTTGGAGGGGCTGATAGGTTGAGTTGGTATTCAGACTACTATTACTTTTATTAAAGCATTAGAATTTTTGTTTTTTATGACCATTCTGAAGACTCTTAATGCTATCAATGACATCTTAAATTTTATAGTATTACTCAAGGGTGTTTGATAATTAAAATTACACTACTTATATGGGTTGCTTGGGATTTCATTATTAGGATACCTGCTTTGCAATTTTCAGATTCATGATTACGATCTTTTGATAAAGTACTTAGTCTTTTCCTCAAAAAAGTATCATCATTATGACCATTATTCTGATGTTGAAGTGCAGAAGTAATTCAAGGGATCCTGATGTTGAATAAGAGTTTCAGAATCATCCAGAAGCTATACAATTTAAAGTCGTTAAGCAGCTTGGTTTAGGGAATTGTGATCGGGTTAAATCGTCTATGAAAATTGTGTTGAATCAACATTGAGTATGCAAAGTTCTTACTTCACTTTGTTTTATTGACTTAGATTTTACAAGAGGTAAATACCTACAAACCACTCAGCGATAGGTAACTGAATATGCATAGTATATTGATTCATATAATCATATCAACGTATATTGAATAAAATCACAACATTGATTTTATTTGATGCATAGTATAACAACACTAAAAGCATATGACTTGCTAACTGAATAACCAAGTTAACATTGATTCTTTTGTTCATTAGCAAGTATGGGTAGTCAAACCAGAAGGAGTTCATGTATTGGGTATAAAATGTGGCGATTACTACTGATTTGGACAAAACACATGCTCAATCTCTTTGTCTATGTAATGTATCTGCTTTTCCATTATAGCTAACAATTGTTATCACTGTGTTGCAGATTGTTATTTGTTTGGACATGAATTTTATATTTTTAAATTTTCAATATTTTTTTATTTTCGCAGGTATAATCGATTCATTGCAAAATATTTGCGGTACTTCGTGCAGACCCAAATGATAGTAAAACGTATCTGGCATTTCACATTTTCACGAGCTAATATTGGTCGTGCAAAGTCGTTAGCCACAGGTAAGCTGACTTCCAGTTTCGGCGACCATAATATGTCATAAATATGTAACTGTATTTCTCCTGTTAAATATTACTCAGGTTCCAGTCTACCATTTACTGATTTTCTGAATGTCATTATGATCTTAGGTACGGACACGCAAATGGGAATAGGTATCAGCACGTTACACGCAAATGGGAATAGGTATCAAATGCGTCAACACGCACATGCCTATTATTTTTGTGTAATGGGAATAGGTATCAAATGCATCATCTAGCCAAAAACAGCAGGTAAACAACTTAAGTGTCTGTGAAGGTAGCAAATGCGTCAATACCAAACCAAAAACAATCACCATCTGCCCAAAAATAGCAGCTACCTATAAACATTTAATGATGAGACCAAGTGCCTATTGCATTGATGGTGTGTGATCAGGGGGTATGGGGTGTCATCTGGGAAAGAGTTAACTTATTCGGTCGAATGTGTTGTTTTAGTGGGTGTATTCAAAGAAGGACAAGGCGCGTATTTTACTTCCGCCTCTTAAAATTTCATCGCTACATTAACGGAACCTATGAAAGTTGCTGACTTTTTCTTCTCATTTTACGCAGATCAAACACGTAAAGCTTATTGCTGATGCTGAGCCGTCTTGCTTATGCTGCGTCTTGCTGCTACTGACAAAGGTTGTTGTTGCTACCGTTGACACAAATCGCTACTACTGTTGACGTATATTGCTGCTCCAGTTAAGGGTGTTCATTAAATGGATTGAATAGAAAATCTACTTGCACCAGTAATGTAAAAAGGCTTATATGCAGGTCCGTTAACCATGAAAATCTACTCACAATGTGGTTCAGATCTTAAAAGAAATAAATTTACTAAACAGAACTATCCAAAAAAAGAGACGAGAAGGAAGTTGCGTATGCAAGAGTCCGATGATGAAGTGCAAGAGTGAAGGCCAAAAAACACAAAACAGGCCATAACATGAACGTTCATATATATACTCTTTTGTATCTAAAAATAGCATCGGTGTAATTTTTGACAAATATTTCTTGCCAGGATCGTAAAAGTAGAAACAAATGTGATCAATGTAAGAAAAACAATAGAAAAACTGTTGTTGGTTGCACCAACTGTCAACAAAAATCCTATTGTATCCAGTGCATCAATGAATGGTAAATTTGAAGTGCTTTCTATAGAGGTTGATCGTTTTGTTGCATTTTAAACCAAATGTATCTCTCAAACATTCAGATGTGCACGAAAGTGTAAGGATAAAATCGGGTTACTAACAGATTTGTTTCACTTGCTACATTACCTAACTGTCATGCTCATACGTGTTGTTTCGGCATGCATGTATATAAAGAATTTAAAATTTATTTTGCCTAAATGTTTTAACATAAACACGAGCGACCCGCAGCAACGCGCGGGCAAATATACTCGTATATACTAAAGATGGTTTTTGCACGGGCCAATTAGTGTTTTCTTAGGGTGTCCATTTTTTATTAATCTGCAATATCATTGGCCCATTAAAGAGAAAACAGTTAAGTGTTATGCGGCTTATGCCCAACAGTAGTTTACTGCATTGTGTGTTGCTCGCTGATTGGGTGAAACGTGTTGGGCAAATTACTATTCAACCCTGTTTCTACGTAATAACAACCGTAATATTTCAAAGATGTCATTAGCGATTGATAAACAACCTAATTTATGTACTATCAAAGCTCAGCAACACAAGTGTAAGTTACATATGTACTATATGTATTATGGCATGGTTTATTATATATATATACTAAAAGGGGGAAGACACTCTACTGTAGCACTGTAGCTGCTACAGTGGTCGAAACAGTAGCACGCAAATTTTCATTTTAGACCCTGAGGTTATTGATCGATTGCAAAGTTAGTCCTTAACGGCCGTTACTTAACAGAAGTGAATTAAATTTGCAACGGACCAATAACTTCAGGGGCTGTTTCTGTGCAAAATATTGTGCAGAAACAGCCCCTCAGGTTAACTTTTAATTTCAAAATTAGTCCATAAGGACTAACTTTGCAACATACCGACACTCTCAGGGACTAAAAATAAAAATATCGCCGCTACAGTTGCAAACAGTGCCATGAACAGTATTTACTATTCATCATAAATTACACAAATAGTCCCTTAGGTTATTTATAAATTTCAAAGTTAGTCCCTAAGGACTAACATTGCAAAATGCCGATAACTTTAGGGACTTTTTTTTTGTAAAAAAGTATATTATTTTCAAAAATTCTTAACGAAAATAGTACTTACGGTTATTGCTCTTTTGCATAGTTAGTCCTTAATAACAAAAATAGTTTTTTTTAACAACCGTTTCATTTCGAGTTTAAATTAAACAAAACATTCCCGCAGCAACGCGCCGCTACCCCACTCGTTTGTACTATTCTTTATCTACTCAAATCCAGAAGCTACCATTTATCTAACACCACCGCCTCTTCTTCTAATACCATCTACCTAACAAAAATACATCACCGCCTATTCTTCTGCTAATACGACCAACGCCTCTCCACTTCGCTAGCCCATCGACTACATCACCGTCATCATCGTTAAATAGACAAGCTCACCGTGTTAGAAGGTCAGTGCTGACCCTAATACTTATCCAAATATTTTTTATGATTTGGGGTCATTTAAGAATATATGGAGTTCTTGACTTTTAATATGCACTTTGGTTTTTTTTTTTCGCTGAGTCTGATCGGTAGTTGATAGATCCGGATAATTTATTGAAGATGGTGTGTGAAAGTATTGCTGAGGTATGTGTATATCTTTTAATAAATGAGCTTTGACTGAGGCAAAAATTATGTGATAAAAAAAAAAAAAAAAAAAAAAAAAAAAAAAAGTTACTTTTTTGAAATGAAGATTAATTAATTACCACAACAACCAAATGTTTGGATATGTTAGTGGTAGGTGATTGTTTGAAGTCATAGTTTGTGTTTAAGGAGGTTATTTTTGTAATTTGATGGTTGGTTACTCGTTAAGGTTCAAACGTTTGTTTTTAAGGATGATGATGTTATGAATTTTCTTTTTTAGCTGCCGAAAATGTGGATGAATTGGTTATAAAATTAGTGATATCTTTATATTTACTGTGTATTGGGATGTTTATTAAGGATTATTTGGGAATATAGAATGATTTTATATGTAATTGTGTAAAAGGTAAGAACTTTATTATAAAACTTGATCTGATGTCATGTTTGTTGATGTATGTAGGATCATAGTGAAAAGTATACTGATAAGTATATTGAACATGGTTTGAGACATGATATCATGGTGTAGCAATAACGAAGCGTGTTTCAAAATGCTGGGTAAAGACAAATCCTAAGAATGACACTGCTAATGATATCTTTAATGTCTGGTATTGCTTTATGAAACTTTTTTTAAGATATTTTAATGTTTAGTATTACTTTATTAAAGTTTGTTTTAATGATATGTATTTCAATGTTGGGTATCCCTTTTCTGTTACCAATTTGTAATGCAACTTTAAATTCATGATTGCAGATTGAGTATTTGTATTCCATGGACACGATCTCATTGTTGATTTTGAGCTGGAGCTTAACTACGGAAGGTTTGTACCATATATTTGTGACTTATCTTCCAGGTTCTATGTTATTGATAATGAATTTATTTTACAGACGATACGGTTTGCTTGGGTTGAATGGCTGTGGAAAATCAAATTTATTTACCTCAATTGGAATGCGAGAGCTTCCCATCCCTAAACACATGGATATATTCCATCTCACAACAAAAATTGAGGCTTATGACATGTCCTCAGTAGAGGTTTCATGAATTGTGATAAAGAAAGTCTGCAACTAGAAGTTTTGAATCTGACCATATGGTTGTACAGGTACTGAATCATCTATAAAAAGTCAGTTGTAGAGTCTACATCTAATTGGTAGCATATATTATATTGTTAAGTGTTATCTTACATTGGTTGTGGACTTAGGATGATGTTGGTGGTGAAGCACTCGATCGTATCTATGAGCGACGCTATGGATACATCTATTGCTGGAAAACGTGCAGCTGAGATTTTTAATGGTCTTGGTTTTAACGAGTAGATGCAAGCAAAGAAGACCAACGACTTATCTGGTGGTTGGAGAATGGGAATTGCTTTGGCACGTGCTCTATTTATGAACCCAACCATCTTGTTGCTCGATAACCCACAAATCATCTTGGTGAGTTATATTTTTCACGATTTAGAACTAAAAATTAGGCCTTTTAGAGTGTTAGTGAACCCAAATCGTCTCACATTCAACTGACCACATCAACCTGATAGTAAAAAGTAGCATGCGAGTGCGAGCAGTCTCCAAAGTTTAATCACTTTTTGATATGTTTTTTTTCCCAGCCAGAGTGTGTAATTAGGGGTTAGCTGGTAATCTATGACAACTTAACGACATTATGTTATATTTTATAAAACATGTGAAGTACCTTGAGTGCCTCATGATTTACTCCATGCGAAGGGTCGTTCCCTGGGTAATCATCCGCCATGTACTGCAACAATAACAATAACATTAAGTAGCTAAGTGGTCATCAGGTAATGTTTAACGTAAACCCATTTACATATGAACGAAGCAATTAAGGGTAGTATAAAACATTTAGTTAAACTAAACGAGTCAAATGGGTAGAAAGTTTCCTTCTTAAGGATATTTTCAACTCCTTAAACCTTATTACTCAGAAATCCTAATTATTCTATACTTATACAATTTTGGTGATCATATTTGACACACTATATATTCAGACTATTGGCATAAGGTGCTTCAGGTCAACCAGACACGACCCATTCCTGTTTCGACCCATACTATAAAGCTACCCATTCTGTAATGTTACCCGACTTGCACGACAACTCATTATGCCACAACTAAATGGTACCAATTAAGTCTACACGGACAATCAAATACTTAGTTAGCTATATTTGAGTAATTGTTATACAATTTTGGTGATCATATTTGACACACTATATATTCAGACTATTGGCATAATATTCAGACTATTGGCATAAGGTGCTTCAGGTCAACCAGACACGACCCATTCCTGTTTCGACCCATAATATAAAGCTACCCATTCTGTAATGTTACCCGACTTGCACGACAACTCATTATGCCACATCTAAATGGTGGCAATTAAGTCTACACGGACAATCAAATACTTAGTTAGCTATATTTGAGTAATTGTTATATTATGTGTGGCTTTGACATTTACGTGTTTTGTGTTTTTTGTCAGGTTCCGTATCACAGTAGCAGTTGCGATAAGCAAGTGATGGGTTGAGGACGTGGTAGTTGTGATAAGCAAGTGATGGGATGAAGTCCTCAGGCCCATAGCAGATGCTGAAGATTCAAAAGAGGTTTGTCCATTTTTTATCTCAAAAGACTAGAATAATTTGACTCCGATTCCCGAGTTCGGTATATTTTCTATGGTTTTATGTTATTTTGTGGAATAACAAAGGTGACGAATATATTTTAATATTCTGTTTCTTATTTTATTTTGTAGATGAAACAGAAGAAGGAAGGTTTTGTGAGGCTGCTTTTAGGAGAAGATATGACGGGTAGTGGAAAGGAAGTTCATCCGCTTTGGCTTTATCGAATGCACTTACAAACCTTTCTGGTAATATTTTCGTATTTACTTTCATGTTATTTAATGAAATCAGAGTTTTTTATCTTCAGTATTTTGGGAAATTTGAAGCTTCTATATCTGGAAAACATAATAAAAAAAGGAAATTATATCAGAAAAGGAATCTTATACGAGTCTATATTTTCAATTCCATGTCACGTTGATTTCTAAATATATCATTTACAACTGTATCATGATTGTAATGCATTATTTCCATCGTCGTAGGCTGGGTAACAGAGCGAAGTTATCGTGGAAGCTGATACATATTTCAAAATTGCTTTATAAAGATAAGCTTTGCTTTACTTAAAGGTGGCATTCTGGTCTGATGGTGCTAAATCGACCTCAAATAGGAGCCTTGAGGTAATTGGTTTATATTCACACATTAAAGCTAAACATGTAAACATACATGTATGTTGGGGATTCGGGTATATGATCACAACAATAGTAATCTGAGAGTCGTGTAAACACTTTCAGATTGAAGTATTTCGATGGTTCTATCGAAATCTTAAATCGGATAAAACTCAGAGTTAGAAACTTGAATGTGTTATATTTGTTATGCCTGAACCAAAACCTTGTGTGTATTTCTGTATGTCTTCACAACATGAATGTTGTAACATAAATACATATGACCAATCATAACCGATTAGCAGTTATCAATGATAATTGATGTACAGCCATAACTGCTCCATAACTGCAATATTAACCATTTAACAGTTATCAATAGTAATTGATGAATAGCCATAACTGCTCCATAACTGCTATAGCAGTTATATACACTGCTATGTAACCAGCAGTACCTTAGCAGTACTTTAATATACTAACAGTACCTTAGTGTACTAACAGTACCTTGCTATGTAACCAGCAGTACCTTCATCCATAACCATAATAACGTCAAACAAGTGTGTACTCCACACAACCCCGACTTGTTGAACATTTACTATGATTAACATTGGTCATCTAAGTCAATCCATTACACTTAAATCTCATTAGTGACTCAAAATCACTAACAATCCTCCCCCATTTAAGTGTAATCTTATTAACTTAAAGCAAACACATAACAAACACCAAACTGATGCATAAATGAAATATCGAGACGATTGAATTTCACATTAGTACATTAGCATTCCAAATATTCGAATATCAGAGTGTCACTAAGGATTGAACTCTTTCTATTCATAGTGAATACATGAAGATAATATACACACCAGTTTACACATTCACTTGTTCTTCCTGACACATATTTTACTAGCTTGTGTCCTATCCTTCAATAAGCATATCAAAGCCAAGTCCCAAGCTTCTTGAAGCAGCTAAACTTCATGCTTATATAGGTGGTTTTTTACTCTTGCACCTGCACATGCAATTTTTCAAAAAACCATTAAGAAATATAATTTCAACCTCCTTTATCTTGCAGTTCCGAACACATACCATGGGATGAAGTAATTATGTGTTCCAATCCAATCATAACAAGCTTTCCACATTGAATTCAGCATTTAACATTGCGTTAAATGGGAATTGGGTATCTTGATACATGGATTTAATTAAATGGACTTTAGACCCATCCCCTTAGCCGCCTTACACACGAGATCTCTTGCTAACCCTTTGGTTAAATGATCGGCTAAGTTCAACTGAGTTCTTACAAACTCCACAGATATCACACCATTCATGATAAGCTCACGAATCATGCTATGTCTAACACCTAGGTGTCTAGACTTTCCATTGTACACTTGACTATAAGCCTTAGCCAAAGTAGCAGCACTATCACATCTGATAGAAATGGTAGATATCGGTTTAGGCCACAAAGGAATTTCATAAACCAAATTCCTTAGCCATTCAGCTTCATTACCAGCTGCAGCCAATGCAACAAATTCAGACTCCATTGTTGAGCTTATAATACAAGTCTGTTTCTTTGAAGCCCAAGAAATAGCACCTCCTCCAAGGAGGAATACCCACCCACTAGTAGATGAGTGATCTTCCATGTTTTTAATCCAACTGGCATCTGAATAACCTTCTAACACAGAAGGATAACCACCATAAGTCAAACCATAATCCATGGTTCCTTTCAGATACTGAAATACTCTACCCAAAGCTTGCCAATGTAGAGTACTAGGATTGCTAGTATACCTACTAAGCTTTCCCACAGCAAAAGCTATGTCTGGTCTAGTGCTAATCATGGCATACATAAGGCATCCAATAGCACTGGAGTATTCTAGTTGAGACACTGGAGTTCCTTTATTATTTCGAAACTTCACAGTAGGATCCACTGGGGTTCGAACAGGAGTACAATTAGCAAAGTTAAACTTTGCCAGTATCTTCTCAATATAGTGAGATTGAGAAATAGAGATTCCATTGTTTCCTCTTTTGATTCTAATACCAAGAATCACCTCAGCCTCCCCCAAATCTTTCATATCAAAGTTAGATGACAAGAATTCCTTTGTCTTATCAACTTGATCTTGGTTAGTACCAAAGATCAACATGTCATCCACATATAAGCAAATTATTACTCCTTTACCAGAGGCATTGAATTTACTATATACACATTTGTCAGCTTGGTTTAAAGAAAACCCATTAGACAAGACAACATCATCAAACTTTTGATGCCATTGTTTTGGTGCTTGTTTCAGACCATACAATGATTTCTTCAATTTACACACTTTGCCTTCATGTCCAGGCATCACAAACCCTTCAGGTTGTTTCATGTAAATTTCCTCATCCAACTCACCATTTAAGAATGCAGTTTTCACATCCATTTGGTGAATAACCAGATCATGTATAGCTGCAAGAGCTATTAATAATCTAATAGTGGAAATCCTTGCAACAGGAGCATAAGTGTCAAAGAAGTCAATACCCTCCTTTTGTCTAAAGCCTTGGATAACCAATCTGGCTTTATATTTATCTATGCTTCCATCCACTTTCATTTTTCTTTTAAGGATCCATTTACATCCTAATGCTTTGCATCCAGGAGTAAATCAGTTAATTCCCAAGTATCATTATGCATGATGGAATCAATCTCACTTTGAACTGCTTCTTTCCAAAAGGAAACATCTCTTGAAGCCATTGCTTCACTCAAGGACATTGGATCCTCCTCAATAATGAAACAATATTCATGTTGAGATAAAGTCTTATCCCTTGTTCCTTCAACTAGATATAGTTGAAAATCACCACCAAAGGACTTTGCCTTTCTTGTCCTAGTGCTTTTCCTAGGAACAAATGCACCAGGTACACCAACAGTACCTTCAAGTGCATCAGCAGTACTTTCAGCTATATCAGCAGTACTTTCAACATCTTCTTCAACCATCTTACTAGATGATGATTGAATCATACCTCATGGCCTAGGTATAGATGTAAATCGTTCTTCATCAAATATAGCATCTCTTGACTCTATTATAGAGTTCACAGATACATATTCATTTGGTTCTATGACATAAAACCTATAACACTTGGAATGCTCTGCATACCCAATGAAGATACAATCAAGACCTTTTTCACCCAGATTTTGCCTTTTGGGTTCAGTTAGTCTTACAACTGCTCTACATCCCCAAACCCTCATGTAAGTCAAATTTGTCACCTTCTTGGTCCAAATTTCATAAGGAGTTTGTTTGTTGTTTTTGGTTGGAGTTCTATTCAGGATGTAGCAGGCTGTTAACATAGCCTCACCCCAAAACCCTTCACTGAGTCCAGAATAGGATAACAAGGAGTTCACCATTTCCTTTAAAGTCCTATTCTTCCTTTCAGCCACACCATTCTGTTGTGGTGTGTAAGGGGCTGTGGTTTGATGTACTATACCAGTTGATTGGAAATAAACTGGATCATAATACTCACCACCTCTGTCAGTACGCAACACTTTTATTAAACTTTGTCTATGAAGTTCTACTTCTTGTTTATAAATTTTAAACTGATCAAGAGCTTCATTTTTAGCATGCAATAGATATACATAACAGTATCTTGAGGCATCATCAATAAAAGTGATTACATACTTATTATGTCCAAGTGATGGATTAGCATGAAAATCACACAAATCACTATGAATGAGATCCAACACTTTACTTTCCCGATTAACACCTTTAAATGGTTGTCTAGTTATCTTGGTTAACATACAAGTTTTACAACTTTCATGTGTCATGTCAAAAGCAGGTATTAAACTCATTTTAGACATATCTTTCATTCTCTTGTAATGAACATGACCTAGTCTAGCATGCCACAATTCAAATTTGTTTAAATTATTGCTATTACTAGAAGACATCATACAAGCAGAAGCATTAAACAAAGGATAATCCAAATTCAATCTAATCATGCTATTACAAACATAACCAAATCCAACAAACGACCCATGTCTTGACAAGATATACTTGTCACTTTCCAACACTTGTTTGTAGCCACACTTATTCAACACAATTTCAGAAACAAGATTCTTTCGAATCCCAGGTACATATAAAACATTATCTAAACATAAAGTTTTTCCAGAAGTGAATGTCAATAAAACACGCCCTATTCCTTTGATTGGTTCAGTTGCAACGTTTCCCATCTTTACAAATGATCCATCTTCAATTGATTTACATTCTTGAAACCAACGAAGATCCTTGCAAACATGAATGGTTGCACCCGAATCAACCCACCAAGCAACTTCATCATCCTGTACATAAAATGCATCAGAAATGACAGAAACATAATGTAAAACATTATACAAATTCTGCATAAGACCAGAATTAAAACCTTGTTGCTTTCCAGGATCCTTAGACCCATTTGAACCAGCGCCATTCTTGCCCTTATTAGAGCGACAATCCTTCTTCATATGACCAGGCTTGTTGCATTTCCAACAAGTCAAAGTAGCCTTCTTGTTGGCATACTTATCATCACCACTGGTGAATTTCCTTTTGTTCTTATTGTTGTTGAAATTCTTGGCTCCATCTCTTTCAACCATGTTGACAGAAGATGACCCAATTTGGTTCTTTCCTTTAGGATTATTATCAAGTTCCTGATTTCTTAATCCTTCCTCAATTCGGATATGACTTCCGAGTTGAACCAAATTTAACTCTTCCTTTTTATGTTTCAAACTATGTTTGAACTCTTTCCAGGAAGGGGACAGTTTATCAATAATAACTGCAACCGAGATGGCTTCATCCATCATCAAATTGTGTTGGACATACTGTCCCAGAATCCTTAACATTTCATGGAATTGTTCCATAACTGGCCTGGTATCAACCATCTTGTAATTCATAAAATTACTAACAAGAAACTTCTTAGAAGAAGCATCTTCAGCCATGTATTTGGATTCTAGAGACTCCCACAGAGCCTTTGCAGATTCAGAGTTTTGATAAATATCAAATAGGGAATCAGACATACCATTTAGAATATGACCACGGCATATGTAGTCATCGTTTTCCCACTTCATCCTTTTCCTAGTTGTCTCCAAAGTTTCATCCTCGGACCACACAGGACTGGGTGTACTCAGAACATACACAACTTTCAGAGTGGTAAGAAGAAAGTGCATCTTCTTTTGCCAGCGACGAAAATCTTGCCCTTCAAACTTGTCCAACTTATCAAACTTGCTCGTCATGTCTTTCACGGATTGACTGGTTGTCATGATCACTAAATACTTCAATCTTTGTTGGGGATTCGGGTATATGATCACAACAATAGTAATCTGAGAGTCGTGTAAACACTTTCAGATTGAAGTATTTCGATGGTTCTATCGAAATCTTAAATCGGATAAAACTCAGAGTTAGAAACTTGAATGTGTTATATTTGTTATGCCTGAACCAAAACCTTGTGTGTATTTCTGTATGTCTTCACAACATGAATGTTGTAACATAAATACATATGACCAATCATAACCGTTTAGCAGTTATCAATGATAATTGATGTACAGCCATAACTGCTCCATAACTGCAATATTAACCATTTAACAGTTATCAATAGTAATTGATGAATATCCATAACTGCTATAGCAGTTATATACACTGCTATGTAACCAGCAGTACCTTAGCAGTACTTTAATATACTAACAGTACCTTAGTATACTAACAGTACCTTGCTATGTAACCAGCAGTACCTTCATCCATAACCATAATAACGTCAAACAAGTGTGTACTCCACACAACCCCGACTTGTTGAACATTTACTATGATTAACATTGGTCATCTAAGTCAATCCATTACACTTAAATCTCATTAGTGACTCAAAATCACTAACAATGTATACTAATGTGTTTATCGAGTAAGTCACTTTTGGGACTGATGGCATGTTGATCGTCGTATTTGCAATAAATTAATGAGCTACATAGCTAATTGTCATACACATATGTGTTGTTTCGGCATGCATATATATCAAGAATTTAAGTTGTAGTTTGGCTAAATGTTTTAACATAAACACGGCTGCCCCGCAACAACGTGCGGGCAATCCCGCTCGTTTGAAATCATTTATCAATGATTGGTTATTTTTGTTTATCTGTAAGGACTCAAATGAGAGACAGACATGCATTCTCATATGTATGATC
>CP139504.1:73880693-73883193 GCA_021014915.2 Artemisia tridentata subsp. tridentata
AAATTTTTTTTCTAAAATAGTAATTTCATAAAATTTTTTTTAAATTTTAACTATTCTTTTTAATTTCTGGTTTTGTGACAGACTGTTTTTGTCTTCTTGTTATTTGAATCCCACACTAAAAAGCCCCTTATTGTTTCATTTTTAAATTAGGATCCGCAAAGTGCAATCTGTTTTCACAATAAAATAAAGATAAGACTCCGATAGCATGGGGGTTGTATATCCGCCGGGAGATGGTATTATCCATGGAGTTCCCATAATTCCACATACATGAAGGTGACGGTAGACAAGGTTTTTGCCGGCTCATAAAACTGTAAAGCTTCCGGTGATCGGTGGAGATAAAAGTGTTACTTATTAGATCAAGCGATTGGGAGCTTTTTTTAATGGCCTCAATGTAAGAATTAGTCGCATGAAGGTACATTTATAACACAAGCTCACCATTTTTTAGTATTGTATTTGGGAAACATTTTCTCACGTACATTAAATTGAAACTAATTATAGGAGATAACACTGACGTTGAAAAATAAAGATCAACGAATGAAACAACAATGCCGACAACAAGTGTGCCTCCCCTTTCAAATTGATCTGGTAAACACTTGAATCTTTTAGTTTATGAGATTGAATATATAGCGCAATGATACAATATTCAAAAAATATAATGATGTATTTGTAGGGCTGAGAACACAACATCTATGCCCGATACCCCCAACAAGAAGAGGCATTGTCCAAATGCCCAAAAAGCTGTTCAAAAATCTGTTGCTAAAGTCGATATAAAGCAACACCAAAACCAAAACAACTTTTTTCCATTTTCTCAAAAAGCTGCTAACACAGCTGCTCAAAAAGCTGCAAACCCAAATTGGCTTGAGAGGACCGTTATTGAATGCTACCTATCTTTGTTGGATGAGCCATGATGATTCTACTTCAGGCTATGTTGTTGATTTCCCCCCGGGTATTTTGTTGGGCAAGAAGAATCCTTTTCTATTACGATTGATGCTAATGACATTTTGAAAATGTGGACGAATGGATTGCTCGAGCAACATTATAACTTACTTCAACTGGTATGAGTACTTCTAAAACTACTTTTAAAGTATTTAAAATCTTTTAAAATTGCTTATTGAAACTTCTCGTTTTGGAATTGCTTTAAAAGAATTGTTTCGCATGTTTAATATGACTGTTTGGGATTACGTATAGAGTTGGGGCTGCTGGGATTGTTTATAGACTAGAGGTTGTTTTTTTTATTGTTTATCAAAATTGTTTTTTTGGCTGCTTAATTTGCTAGGCAACTTGCTATATTCGAGACTGTTTAGGATTGTTTTTTATGCTTAAAGTTGTTTGGGATTGTTTTATATACTTAGGGCTTTTGGGATTGTTTTGTATAGTGATGGGTGTTTTGGGGTTGTTTATAATAGTGATGGCTGTTTTGGGATTGTTTATAGATTTAGGCCCGTATTTGGGGGTTTTTTTTAGACTAGGGCCATTTGAGATTGTTTATTTAGACTAAGTTATCGCTGTTAAAGTTTCAGGGTTTTTATTATATAACTCTTGTTTTGTTTTTAGGGTTATACCAAGTTGATGCAGTCAAGTTCTAGCCGTTGTGGTCTATTAAAAACCCCTATTTGATTCAAGGAAGTGAAGGCCTTAACAATAAATTCAGGTGTTTTAAAAATACTTTACGAGAGCATTCAATTCTACCTACAACATTTTCCTTTCGCCATTTATAGAAAAGTAGATACCTATTACTAAATTTTTAAAATTTCTTATTGCGTATTGTTTTTGGTCAATAATTTCGTTTTAAAATTTATCAGGGGAACCATTGGGTTTTTGTTTGTTGTATGCCTTAAACAACGCATGTGCTACATCTTGGATTCATATCAGCCAAAGGATAAGAAAAAGGACCGACGAAGTTATTGGCTTATAAGCTGTTGAATAAGTTCGTTGCAAATTACAAAGTTTTTTGAGGTAACTGTCGCACTACCATTAGATACATTCAAAAAAATTTGGGTTGTGTTATACAACTTTTAACAGTACACTACTGGTTTATTAAAATGTAGTGGTAATCAACAAGCTGAAAGATGGAATGCAGAAAATTATAACTCAAATGGATGCATAAAATTTGTAACTTCATCAAGATCATTTTCCTAAAAAGTGTAAGTACTACCCTGAATGTTATTGTAGAATATGTAAACGAAATTTCCATACTAATGGATGTGACAAGTATGCTTAATTTTTGTTTGTGTTACAACTCTTAATTTTTACATGTAGATCCCTTTTGGGATACAATCGTCCGTTCCCCATGAATCAATTGAAGACACCATCAAAAAGTGGCATCAGTTATGTACCAAATTTGATTAACGTTACTGATAGGTATTAGTTATTGCCGTTGTCTTTTGTTTTAGGCATTTGTGCGTTTTATTTTTTAAGTTAAAGACATATGTATGAATTACTTTTTTGTAAAATGCATTTTGGAACATACATACGTTTAGTGCTAGAACTCGTTTTTCAT
>CP139504.1:73893193-74164265 GCA_021014915.2 Artemisia tridentata subsp. tridentata
TTGGGAGCTAAAAAAAAAAAAAATTTTTTTTAAAAAAAAAAAATTTTTTTTAAAAAAAAATTTTTTTTTTTTTTTAAAAAATTTTTTTTTTTTTTAAAAAAAAAACCTTGGGGTTTTTTTTTTTCCCCCAAAAAAAATTTTAACCCGGGGGGAAAAAATTTTTTTTAAAAAATTTTTTTTCCCAAAAAAAAAAAAAATTAAAACCATTTTTTGGGGGGGGTTTTTTTTTCCCCCCCCCAAAAAAAAAAAAAATTTTTTTTTAAAAAAAATTTTTTGGAAAAAAAAATTTTTTGGGGGGGAAAAAAAAAATTTTTTTTTTTTTAAGTTTGGGTTTTAAAAAATTTTCTTTTTTAAATTTAAACCCTTTTGGGGGGGGAAAAAAAACCCAAAAAATGCCCGGGTTTTTTAAAACCCCAAACCTTAAAAAACCCCCTTTTTTTTGGGGTTTTTTTTAAAAAAAAAAATTTTTTTTAAAAAAAATTTAAAAATTTTTTTTCCCTTAATTTTTTTTTAAAATTTTTTAAAACCCCTTTTTTGGGGAAAAAAAATTCCCTTGGGGGTTTTTTTTCCCCAAAAAAACCCCCCCAAAATTTTTTTGGGGTTTTTTGGGGGAAAAAAAAAAATTTTTTTTAACCCCCCCCTTTAAAAATTTTTTTTTTTAAAAAAAGTTTTTTTTTTTAAAAAAAAAAAATTTTGGGGGTTTTTTTGGGGGGGTTTTTTTTGGGGCCCCTTTTTTAAACCCAAAAATTTTTTGGGGGAAAAAAAAATTTTTTGGAAAAATTTTTTTTTTAAAATTTTTTTTTTTAAAAAAAGGGGGGTTTTTTTAAATTCCCCAAAAAATTAAAAAAAAACCCATTTTTTTTTTTTAAAAAAAAAAAAACCCCCCCCTTTTTTTTTTTTTTTAAAAAAAAAAAAATTTTCCTTTTTTTAAAAAAATTCCAATTTTTAAAAAAAAAAGGCCCCCCCCAAAAAAAAAAAAACCAAAAAAATTTTTTTTTGGGGGGCCCCCCCCCTTTTTCCCAAAATTTTTTTTTTTTAAAAAAAGGGGGGGGTTTTTAATTTTTAAAATTTTTTTTTAAAAAAAAAAAAAAAAAATAAAAAAAAAAAAGGTTTTAAAAAAAAAAAATTTTTTTTAAAAAAAAGAAAAAAAATTTTTAAAAAATTTTCCAAACAAAAAAAGGGGTTTTTTGGGGGAAAATTTAAAAAAATTTTATTTTTTTGGGGGGTTGGGTTTTTTTTTTTTTTTTTTTTTTAAAAGGATTTTTTTCCCTTTTGGGTTTTAATAAAAAAAACCCCCTTTCCTTTTTAAATTTTTTTTTTTTTCCCCCCTTTTTCCCCCTTTAACCAAAAAGGGCCCCAAAAAAATTTTTTTTTTAAAAAATTTTAAATTCCCCAAAATTTGGGGTTTAATTTTTTAAAAAATTTTTTTTTTTTTTTTTAAAAAAAAAAATTTTTTTAAAAAGAGGGGGGGCCCCCTTTTAAAAATTTTTAAAAAAAATTTTTTTTTAAAATTTAAAAAAAGGAAAAAAAAAAAAAAAAAAAAAATTTTTCCCGAAAAAAAAAATTTTAAAAAAAAAAAAATTTTTTTTTTTAAAAAAAAGGGGGGGGGGAAAAAAAAAATTTAAAAATTTTTAAAAAACCCCCGGGGGTTTTTTTGGGGGGAAAAAAAAATTTTTCTTTTGGGGGGTTTTTTTTTTTTCCCCCCTTTTTTTTTTTTAAAAAAAACCCCTTTTTTTCCTTTAACCCCCGGGGGAAAATTGGGGGGCCCGGGGGTTTTCCCAAAAATTTTAAAAAAAAAAAAATTTTTTTTAAAAAAAAGGTTTTAATTTTTTTTTAAAAAAAAAATTTTTTTTTTTTAAAAAAAGGCCTTTAAAAATTTCCCCGGGTTTTTTTTTTCCCCCTTTTTTAAAAAAAAAATTTTTCCCTTTTTTTAAAAAAAAAAAAAAAATTTATTTTTTTAAAATTTTGGGTTTTTTTTAAAAAAAAAAAAAAAAAATTTTTTTTAAAAAAAAATTTTTAAAAAATTTTTTTCCCTTTTTTTTTTTTTTTTTTTTTTTTTTTTTGGGGGGGTTTTTTTAAAAAAAAAAAAAACCCCCCCCCGGGGGGGGAAAAAAAAAGGGGGGGGGAAAAAATTTAAAAATTTCCAAATTTTAAAAAAAGGGGGGGGGTTTTAAAAAAAAAGGGGGAAAACCGGTTTTTTTTAAAAAAATTTAAAAAAAAAAAAAAAAAATGAATTATTGCACAACAGATAAGTTGAAGGTGTTTTTTAACGGTATGAAGAGAATGTGATTGCTGTTTTACTTCCAAAAGACGTCAACTTTTGGCAATCTTGTGAAGTATGTAGGAAGAAGTTTCAGGTTAACGATGCATACCAATACGGTTATCTTACAACAACGGTGGAGACCAGAGGACTATAGTTAATGAAGTCGACCTCGAAGTTTTCAAAATTCTTGTTTCGGCGACGCCGTCTCAAGAGCAAAACAATAATCGTACACTGCGCTATGCATACCACTGATGTTAATTTAGATCCAGATCACCAAATGCACCGCACTGGTCTTAACTGTATGCCAACCCAACCCCAACCCCCCCACTTTTGATTATACCGCACCATATAAGAATAAAGGTGGTTTAAAATTTCATCATCTGTTTGAAGATAAGGAAGAGTGCATGTATGAGATAAGTTTGAAATGTTTAAAAGAAGGGTATGAGTTTTTGTGTTTCTAGATCGTGTACGTCAAAAAATACGCTGTGAAGTGTGTCCAAACCAGAATGTGATTGGCACATAAGCTGTCGTCGATATGGGCCAACTTGCCGATTTAGAATCACTTCACTAAACGACAATCATAAATGTTCAAAAATCAAATTCAATCCAAATAAACCGAAATGCATATAAAAAAAACATTGGCTAGAATAATATCCCCGAAGCTCGGAGATCCGACAAGAGTGTAAAAGCCAAAGGACTTTATACATGATTTGAAGTTGGATATGAATATTGACATTTCATACAGACGACCCTTGGAGAGGGAGACATTTGGCACTGGAATCAAATCAGGGCTGCCCAAAAGCCTCATTTTCGCAGCTGCCGCTAAAATTGTCATAATCTAAAGATTACAAACAGGGCACAGTTACACACATACAGACCGACGATGCAAGCTGTTTTTAAGAACCTATTTAAAAGGTTTCGTGCTGTGGTAAGCATATTATTAAGATTCTAATCCTCTTTGTTAAGTTAAAAAAAATATATACAGTTATATATTTTTTTTGTTTTTTTTCATAAGGGTATCAAAAGAAAAAGCTATTGTTATCATGTCATACACTAACGTAGGGGTATGAATATAGAAAAATAAAATCTAACTTAAAATTTAAAAAAAAAAAAAAAAAAATATATAAATATAAATATATATATAAAATATATATATATATATATAATAATATAATATATATAATATAAATTATATATAATATAGAGGATTTATGCATAGCATAAGTGTATACAATATTAATTGGGAGGTGTTTTTAAGAACCCTCTCTAACGCATGGGTCCCGCCTATTTTTTTTATAAATGTACAATCTGACAAACAAGCGGCGGCAGCAGTAAAGTCAACACACCCTCCCTACCAGAGGGTCATATAACCCAACCTTATAAATTATCTAGTTTTAATGAATTGCAACAGCAATCACTGAAACTAAACTTATCAGTTATAGAAACACATAAACATTTATCTGCAAAACGCAGGAACAACATAAAGGTACAAAAATATATACTTTTTTGCAAAATACTTCTGATACCTAGTTTTGTAAAACAAAAGCAAGACATCAATATTACGTGCATTAAAACAAAAGCAACACATCCATCTTATGCGCACACCGCACCTGTCATATCAAAACAACAAACAATATATTGTTACTACTAAAGGTAGTCGTTTGTCAATTAACAATAAACAATAAATTGTTAATATATATATATATATAATATATATATATATATATATATATAATATATATATATAATATATATATATATATATATATATATATATATATATATAATCTCTATATTTTATATTTATTTTATTTTGTATCTGTTTATATTTTTTTCAACCTTAATGTACCATGATATTTTGCTACATTGTACTTCACAGATTAAGAGTTTCCTGTGTTATATGCGGCCTCTCATCATAATTGATGCCGCACATCTAAAAGGGACATACCAGGGAACAAATCTTGTCGCAGTTGCAATGGACGGAAACAATCAGATAGTACCGCTTGCCACCGGTGTTGCTCAGGGCGAGACTGGTGAATCATGGACTTGGTTTATGACGAAACTCAAAGAATGCATAGGGGAAGTTCCTAATTTGGCCATCATATCTGACAGACATCACGGAATCATCCTGGCATGTAAAACTGTATTCCCGAATGCCTTTCACGGCTATTGTTGTCGTCATTTGATGTTAAATACAAAGATGCAGACAGATACACTGAAATGCTTATACTGGAAGACATGCAAAGCGTACACAACGGAGGATTTTGCAAAGCTAATGTCTGATATTCGTTCGGTAAGACGACAGGCTCACAAAAAACTTGTTGAAGCAGGCGTCGAGAAATGGTCAAGGGCACATTGCCCTGGGCAGAGGTACAATTATTTAACCTCAAACAGTGTCGAATCCATAAATGCTTTAACAAAGCTTGTGCGCCACTGCCCGATAACAACGCTGATGGAATGGTATAGAGGTCTTCTTCAGAGCTGGTATTACCACCGCCGAGCAAAATATGCAGGTAATAGATTATTTTAATTTCAATACGTTTACTGAAGAATAATGAAATACTAGACACTAAACAAACTTTATTATTTATGGTTAGATGCCCCGGATGATGATCTTTCTGAATGGGCAACTGCAAAAGTGAATGGCAGAATGGCCAAAAGTGCAAACTGGAAGGTTTTGGGGATTGACAAGGACAGAGTGTATGAAGTACGGGACACAAAAAAAAGGCATATTGTTGATTTGGAACAGGGTGAATGCACTTGCCGACAATGGCAGCTTTCGGGATTACCATGCGGACATGTCTGTGCTGTTGGTAGATTTGCAGGGCTGACTAGTGTGAAGAAACTGGCTAAACTTGGTTTTATAATACAACACTTAAAGGCACATACGAAGACATGGTTTATCCTTTAAAAGACATGACGATGTGGGACACTCCAGACGACATCCAAGTTGTATCACCCCCTATTGTTTGCAATAGGCGACCAGGTAGACCCAAAAAAAGAAACAGAATTCCCTCTCAAGGCGAGGTGCCTACAATCATTACGTGCGGAAGGTGTGGAAGGCCAGGACATAACCGGCTAACGTGCAATGCAACAATTGTGATAGAAAAGGTTGAAATTTTATTTATTATGCCACAATTAAGTAGTTGTGATTATTGGGGCCCTAATGTTTATGTGTACCTGTATACAGAAAAGTCCAGCCGGTCCAAGGAAAAAGACCCGTGTGGTGGAGGGTTCATCTAATCAAAGTAACGGAACACAACCCGAGGCAAATTCAGAGTTTATGCACAGGGTGATGAATGCGCCCGAGGCACCCAACTCAAGTCAAGCACAGGAGCAGCCGAACTCATCCAATCCACACATTAATTCGCTGTCAGATTTCCCTACTCCAGACAAGTTTTTACAGTAAAGACCCCCAATGACACACCCTATATTTAAATTTATGCACTCACTTCCTAGTTGGTACCATGTTTTGTTTAACTAAGAATAACAAGTGTGGGTCGTTTGGTGTGTAATAAACATTAGTATTAAACTATGTTATGAAAGTTTGATGGAGGCAAACAATTAGCGGTTGTGTGTGTTTGTGGTAAATTAAATTGAAAATACAAGTAAATAAACGTACCAACCAGCACAATCAATCAGATTGCAGTTCAACCATATTGGATCGCCCGTTAATGAAGGCCCTGACTGTATGTTTTTACTACTTGGAAAATGATATGGTTTCTTCATTCAAATTGATTCATTGTTTCAGTTCGTTTGTTTCTACCCTTAACTATGTTTCTTTCCAGCAGATCATCTTCAAACACCTTCGATTTAGCTTTATCTGAACCATTTGGTTTCGCTATTTGTATGCCAACCTCGTGTAACATTTTTTCTTAACCAGTTCCACTTCCTTCCTATATATGTACCATTTTCATTGACATCCAACCAACCATTTTCATTGTACTTGAACGGAGTTGAACTACACCAACACTGGCCAGCGCCCTCCTCTTGCCAAACCATGTTGTTAAAATAATACTTTGATAACGGCTGTTGCTTGTGAGCAATAAACAGGTCCATGGAACCATTGTTCCAAGCATGACTGGAAAATCTACGAACATCTGTATCAATGTGTAGCAAAGTTAAAGCATTTGCAAGTGACATGTTGGGTTTAGAATAAAACAAAGCCCATTTATCACCACCAATGTCATTTATAAGACTATTAAGTGCCCTAGTAAAACACCCCTGTCAGAGGTCAAACACCAAACGTTCCCAATACACCCATCAACATAACGAAGTGGATCGAGAGCAAATTCCACATATTTGTGTACTTTGAACTCAACTTTCATCCAGAAACTTAATTAAACATGAGTATAGTTTATAGTTACAAACTAAAAGCAATTATGTAGCTTTTTGGCACCCATAATTAACAAACTAAGTCCGTTGCACAAAATAAAAAAAAATACAAAAATAATCAAATAATAAAAATCTTCTTTATTCACTGTAACATCATATTTATATGAACAAAAAAAGGAATAATATAGTTATGGGAAAGTACAACAAACCTAGAATACGTGATATAAAGATGAAAAGGACAGCAATTTTATTATTTTGGATTCGTGTGGTGACAATGACCTAGGGTTTGATCTGCTTTTTGGGGATATTGTGTTTGTTGGGAACAAAAAGGATATGTGGGGTTACAGTGTTTCCCGTGCAAATTACACGTTTGGTCCTCAGACGTGCAATTTTATAATAAACTTTTGACTTAATTTCTAAAATGGTCCCTGTATTTTATGTTGTAAAAGTCGTTGTCTGTTTACAGCATGTACATTGTCCCTTTACCAAATTTGGTACATTGTAATTTGACTTCTAAAAGTCAAATAACAGAATTATGGTTTAAACCAACTTTCGCAAAATATTCACAAAGTTATGGTCTAAAAGTCTGCACATTTTGCACATATTACACAGTTATTGTCTGTTACTTAAATTACACAGTTATGGGTTAAACCATAAATAAGTCAAATTGCACAGTCAAGGACCAATTTCCATTCACTCCCATTTAACACAATGTGCAAAAAATTTTATGTACATGAAACAGTTTACCAACCGAACATTGAATGACTATCTTCAATAAAAAGGTCTTTAAATTCGCTTAAGCATACACACGACCTACTCAAGAAACCTGTATTATTCACCCAAACTCTTACACAAGTAAAACCAGGTTTCACACTTGGTTATAATATGGTCATAGGTCAGTGGACTAAACCCGTTATGTGCCCCAAGAATGGGTACTAAAAGTGTTCAACCCGTTCGAGTATAGGGTCCCTTTTTTTCAAATTAACTCTAAAGTTTTTATAAGTCTTATTTTAGTAAAAAAATTGGATTTATACAAAAATAAAATAAGGCCTCACACGTGCAAATATTTTAGTCCTTTATATAAACACCCCCGCTCCCAACTGCTTTCCCTTATTTCCCAATTGTTTTAAATCTTGAAACCCTAAAGTATGAGTTCGCGAAATAGAGCGACAACCCGAGTAATTGATGGTAAAATTGAATACTTTTGTAGGTGTGCTATTCGACTCACAGTTAAGACTTCAACAACAAGGACAAATCCGGGTAAACGATTTGTAAAATGCTCAGTTTGTGAAGTGTATGACTTTTTAGATGGTGATCTTCCAAGTGAATACTATAAAGATTTGGTGTATGGATTCTTACAAAACGCCAAACGATTGAACAAGACTGTGGACTACCAGCAGGTGATTGATGCTATTGCTTTGGACAAGTCAATAATGGAAGAAGAGTTGAATGATATAAAGGCAAAGTTGAAGCTGTATGAGCGATTGTTTTTCATTTTGATAGGATCTTTTGCAGTTGTTTGTGTTGGGTTTGGGATGATAATAGGAAAATAATGTAGTGGCGTGGATTTGATGTAGTCCATGGAATGAAATGAAGTTGTATCTTTTGTTAGTAAATACGAGTAATATGTTTCCTCTTGCAAATCTAGTGTTTTATATAAATAAAGATAGATTGATTTGTCATACAAGGCATTCGCATGTTCTGCTTCATGGTTAATCGGATTAAAATGGTTACAATTATCCTTTCTTAGATACTGACATTTTTTTTTATTTTTTTTTATTTTTTTCTTTTTTTTATAGGTTTATAAGCGGGTATGTTTGGTAGTACTAAAACACCCGCCAAAATAATCGGTTGCCCTAGCATTTCTTCTGTTTTATGGGGTGGTCAAACAAGTAGCAAGAAAATATGATCAACAGAAAATATAACGATGTATCCAAAAAGGGTATGGCATGGCATGGCATTTAACCTTTTTTCTTAATTTAATTACAATCTTGTTGTTTTCAACTTTCCATTACAACAACCCTAGATTGCAACTTTCTATCATTAAGGAACCAACTTATTGTTTCTCCAATACCTCCACTCTTCCGCTGCTTGCATAGAGCTTTATGATACATCAACCTTTTTCGCCTCCGCAAATATGAAGTTCGTGATCCAAACTTGAACTTCCTTGAGTATTTCTTTTTACCAACACGTCGACCGATCGTAGGATGCACACTAGTCCCACCTTCTTCATGAACTGCTGACCCACCCACATCCAGCACAACCTCGTCTTCAAAACAGTGATCATTAGAAAGACTTGGCAGTTTTGAACCATTGTAACTGAGTACAGCATTTTGCCACTCATAAGGCGGCGAGCGAGACCACCCAACGTCAATGGCAGGAACATCGAGACCAACAACACCTGGCATGCAATCTTCTTCAAAAAAATAAAGCCCATCACTGATAGAGTCACTATGCAAAAAGTCTTTAAAAAGATTTCTACATTTAAAATTAGTTCCTTTGATTCTCGGTTCTGAAGGAGGTGTTCTTAGAGGAGGTGAACGACCTTCTTCCTCCTCCCATGCCTCCAGAGCAGCAGCCGATTTAGATGTAGCAACTAGCATTGCTTCCGTATGTTTTTTAAACTTTAACAAAATTTCCTCATCATAAAAATCATAAGTAAGATTTTTATAATAGAAACCTGCTAGGTTTTGTGGCGCATGGATCAACATACAAATGGAGCAAACCATAACACTCAGCCGTGTCATACATCTTTCGCATATGACATTCAGCTTCAATCAAATGCAAGCCTTCTGCTAGAGAATGTCTTGGACAACAAAAATACAAAAAACGAATTTCTTGATCTAGTTGCAAGGTTAACAAGTCAAGCAACTGATCCAATTTCATCCTGTTCGACTTGCATACCTTCAATGTCATTGTTTTGCCATATTCTTACTTTAAGCCTGAATATTCTAAGAAAACACCATCATAGTTAATCTCAAGGACTATATGTGTAGTAGTGATGACGTGTGACCTGTACACAAGAAACATAAATTTATTCAAAATAAATAAAAGTTAGCAACTAAGCATATGATTACATTACACAGTTAAGACATACATGCATACGTTTGTTTGATGTCCGCCGAATCAGCATGGGGGTTTGCAGGGACTTTCTTTGGAGGGTCCATGATGATTTAACAAGTAATAATTTAAGTGGGACTTAATGAAGTGGTAAGTTAGTCGAACATATATATATATATATATATATATATATATATATATATATATATATATTATATAATATATATAAGAAATGCTATCCATTTGGTTGAATAGGAACAAGTGAGAAAGAGTGAATTAGTTTGTAATAATGTAAAGTAAAATATATTATAGAGGTATTAACGGTTGTATGTATTAGTAAATTGAAGACTTTGTTTTAGTGTTTTTGTATCGTTGTATTAACACAAAATTATATGTACCCATGTTGGTTAACATGCCAAAGTTTACGGTCATATAATGTTGTAAACTAATTTTACAAGCTAATTCACTACAAAAAACTAGTTGAATTATCCAGATTTTAAAGGCCCAATGGCCACGTTTAAGAAGGTGTAAAATTATTGAGTCCACACTTTCTCACGTTTTAAAGGCCAAATGGCCAAATGGGTGTAACAAAATATTTTTACACATATAAGTGTGGAGATATTATCCAAATTTATATGTTTAAAAGTGTGGAAATATTTTTTGAATGTGCACAACTAAAAGTGTGGAAAAAATGCGAATAATGTTTATAATAAAAAGTGAGAAAACATTTGCTACACATATTAGTGTAACTTTATTATAATTTTACACACTTATATATGTGGTTTATTTTTTAAATATTTGTGACACTTATAAATGTAGCGAAATTATTATCCACATAAAAAAATAAGTCCACGGTTGACCATACCGTGGCAAAATAAGTGTGAAGAATAGCACTATTTTTTTGGGGAGTAAATTATATTGATAACTAAAGGTTGAGAATACAACAAGGACACATAAGATGAACAAAAATAAACAAACTAATTGAACATAGGGTAATATCTATGCTTGTAATAAAACCGAACCATCTTTTCACGATACGCTAACGCAACGTCAACGGGGTCATCAACATCCAACGATAGACCATGTGACAAACGATATAGAAATATACACACCCACACACCACAATCACCAAAGATACCCCCTTGCTTTGGAACTTTCTCCTCAAGCCTAAACGTGATGTTATATTCGCTCGGACGCATTCCATTCTTATCGAAAACTTTGGCACGTTCTAGAACCCGTGGAAGTCGAGCCTGTATAATAGGATAAAATGTAAGTATACATAGACGGGAGATCTTAAGGTACACTTTGTAAGTAATGCTATTAAATGTGATCCATTTACCAGCAAGGTTTGTCCATAAACATTTAATTGTTTATTTTTTTGGTGATAGTTAGTTCAGATTATTTGTTAAGCTATTTAAGGTTTAGTGTTCCTTACTTCATATGCAGTGTTGTACCATTTGATTAGTTAACAAACTGATTGTTACATAAACTTGTTTAATTTCATTACAAGATGAAAAACTAGTACACCCAACACTGGAGGTACACGGATGATAAACACAAAACACAAAACACAAAGCACAAGAGACTATAGCGTGACAGGAATAAAGAGCAAGCACATAGCAGGCCAGGGATGGAGGTTCAACAGTTATTGCGCATCTTTGCCAGAAATGAGATTGTATTGACAACTTTGATTTGAGTTTCACTGATGAGTATCATCAGTGTCCTACTCTTCTCAAGGTCCTCTTCTTGAATTTGAAGTAGCAAATCTAAAGACTTAGTTGCGAGACTGGACCCAACAACAGTTTGGAGCTGTTTGATCTGGTCACCCCTTTCCTTGCAACGGCGTGTGAGATCTACCACCTCCAGCTGAAGTGACTTTATGAGCTTAAAGTCACGCTCAATATTAGTTTTAACCAAACTGGTCAGCAGATCCTTCAAAAGGTTTGTTGATCCATAGATATTCGAAGTGAAAGCTTGTGTGTGTGTAAAGGTGAGTAGGGTTCTAAATATGGTATGAAATTGAACTATTATATGAATCGTTTAATATTTAAAAGTGGGGTGACCCTTACATTTGAATTTAGTCAACGGTAATAAATTAGGTTTGTTAATTGGTGAATAGTTGGGTCATGTCAATATATTGTTTAATATATAAGCCCGATATTGTTAAACCGGAATTCTGCTGCTATTAAATGACTCTGGACAGTGTCATACAGTGGTCACTTCCTGTCCACTAATTTTCAACGCAACGATAATTCAAATTGGGCACCTTTTATCAAAGATTGCCAAAATAAGCCAAATGTTATTAATGTGGATTAGACAAATGAAAATTAAGCCAAATATAATTAGGGCGGATAAGACAAATGTCATGATTGTGGCCAGAGAGCGTCAAATTGGGCACCTTTTATCAAAGATTCCCAAAATAAGCCAAATGTTATTAATGTTGATTAGACAAATGAAAATTAAGCCAAATATAATTAGGGCGGATAAGACAAATGTCATGATTGTGGCCAGAGAGCGTCATAAACTGCCCCCTTACTGTACACTAATTTTCAACGTAACCAAATTTCAAATTGGGCAACTTTTCATCAAAGTTGGGCAGAATAAGCCAAATGTTATTAATGCGGATTAGACAAATGAAAAGTAAGCCAAATATTATTAGGGCGGATTAGAGAAATGTAATGATTGTGGCAAGAGACTGTCATAAACTGATGCCTTCATGTCCACTAATTTACAACGCAACCCAATTCAACTTGGGCAATTTGTTGCCAAATTTAGCGAAAATAAGCCAAATGTTATAAACGGATATTAGATAAAAGTAAATTAAACCAAATATTAATAATGCGGATAAGATAAATGAAATGATTGTGGACAATGAAGTTCATATACGGCTCCCTTCCACTACAAGTACTACTTTGGAACTTTTTTTAAAAATTGGGCAATTGGGTTGAAACATAGCCCAACTAGACACATGGAATTTTACTTTGAGGTAGTTGTATGTGACCTACGTATGGTATTCAAAAAAATTATACTAGTCGCTAATTGTATTTTAAAATTCGTCAACAAGGTTGAAACATTTCCCCAATAGGCATATGTTGTTTTTACTTTTAGATACTTGTATGTGACCTTGATATGGTATTCAAAACACAATGTCGTATGTTTCTCTTCCTAAAATAACAAACATACAAAAAATACGCCATGACCAGCAGTAACAAACACTGCCAGCAGAAACTAAACAATGCTACCAGCAGGAACCATGATCGGCAGAAAATACGCCATGACCAGCAGGAATGAAACTACACTAACAGCAGCAATAAAAATAAACATTATTCTAATAATTCCTAACAAACTGTTGAGATTCTTGTATTTTAAAATTGGTCAACAAGGTTGAAACATTTCCCCAATAGACATATGTTTTTTTTACTTTGAGATACTTGTATGTGACCTAGATATGGTATTCAAAAATATTAATATTCGCTAATTGAATATAGAAACAACGTTACAGTTAAATGATTTAAGTTAATGGGTAAAGAATTTGGAGGGTCAGCAAAAATTGAATAATGTTTGGGTCAGGATGGTTTAATGTGGAGAGTGCTGACGTTGACTTGTATATGGATAGTGGAGGCAACGCATATGAGTTGGATATGGAGAGGTAATGAGGTTGTGCCTGAAAAGGTGAACAAGGGAGCAGCTAGTAGAAATACTTAAAACTTTACGTGCTGCGCATGCTCAAGATGGTTCTGCTGTTGAAGATGTTGCAAAAGTTGCTAAGACTGATTCTACTGCTGAGAATCATGTTGATTCTGCTGCTGAGAATCAACTTGATTCTACCGCTGACATATTGGATGATGCTAACAGTCTGGCACATGCAATACTACAACTGAAGTATACCAACTCATCAACCCCCAAACATTGGATGATGCTGATGTTAGAGGGGGACAAGAATCACAACCACAAGCACAAAAATAAGGTATTAATAAAAATTTTAGCAACACGGACCTGTAAGCACTTCCTAACGCGGATATACCAGTCACGGGTGTGATAGTCATATGTGTCGCCGCTATCATAGAATGTCACCACTCCTGATCGTATATGAAACTGGGCAAGACACCAGTGTTTGTCCGTTTGGTTGATCGGAATAAAAACCTACAATATACAGGGTTTCTGATGAATCCTTATAGTAGGCGACATATCAATAATTACGTATACTATCTTTAAACGGCCAAAAGACCAGACTTTTAGTAAAAAATGGTCATATACAACAACTTGACTCATCATGTAACTTTAACCACCCACACATAAACGTAGTACCTGATCCACATCGCTCCATGGACAGGGATACCTCTGGCCATCTGCGTAAAAAGATGGTGTGCCGTTTTGAAGAAGAAGCTGAAAAAAGTAACAGCTAACCATCGCCCAGTTTGCATTATTAGGTCTTACATGCCACATGTAGTCAACCCACAAGTCTATGTGCTGCAAA
Source organism: Artemisia tridentata subsp. tridentata (assembly GCA_021014915.2). Classification (NCBI taxonomy): domain Eukaryota; kingdom Viridiplantae; phylum Streptophyta; class Magnoliopsida; order Asterales; family Asteraceae; genus Artemisia; species Artemisia tridentata. Next base: position 73,907,329 of record CP139504.1, read on the forward strand.
TAAGTGTTTTAACAAAGGGTGAGAGGTAACCTTATTTATGAATTAGAGTATGCATGTACGCTCACCTGCTCAGTTAGCCAACCTTTTCTACCAGGGTCTAAGCAAACTAAGCGTAGCCAGAAATTTCGATCAACGGTGTGGTCTTCGGACCATGGAAATTTACACTGGTGAGTGTACCCCGGTTGACCAAGAAATACTTCAATATCATCGGTGAGCCAGACATTTTCCACGGTATGGAACCATCGAGATAGATCCTACAAACGTGGGTAAATTTATAACATATAATGTAAAAGAGGTAACAAAAGAAAATGTAAACCAACTTTAGATCATGGCAATACCTCAACCCAAGGTTGAACTCTTGTCAGCAATTCAGCGGTACGTGGGTTATTAACGTCAGGGCCGTGTTTCTTAATGCTAACTATAACCTTTTCCGCATTTTCTGATTTCGAATCAGGTTCCAAATAATTTCGCCTCTTGCTCGGTGGTAACCGAGCCAAATATCTTTGATAGTGTTTCGAATTCAGAAACGATATTCTGCGTTTCTTCTTCTCCTCCTCCATCTTCAACATGTTTTCTTCTTCCAAGCGCAACCTCTTAGCCGCTTCCTGTCTTTTCATATTATCTTCTGCCATCATCTTCTCTTCTTCTAACTGCAACCTCTCTTCCTCTGCCAACGCCCATCTCAATTCCTCTTGAATTAGATACTCCTGCAACAGGATATTGTGGATTACATATGCCGCACAAATAATATTACGCTATAAATCGGGTATACGGATAATTTGGAATAACGTATTCTACCTGAGCTAGTTCTTCGTCAGAATCAGGCAAGGCAATCAATTTCAGGTAAAATTTGTTAAGTGAATGGCAAAATTCAGAACTCGTGTTAGGAAAATGTGACTCAATATCCAGTTTCTCCTGTCAAATCATTATATTTTTTGTAAAAAAGTACAGGGTGGATGTCAAAGTAGGTACTCATATTTTTTTTGAAATGTACCTGCAGTCCGCCAGGTCTCTCACGAGCAAGAACCTGTAATATTATAACATGTATTATAAACCCGTATATACAGAGTGCATACTATTGACATAATAAGCTGAATAAAACGCAACCTCAATAATAATCTCAAGTTTCAATACTTGGCCATTAAGCTCAGCAAGGACACGGTCCTTAAGCCTCTTGGTTGGTGAACTATTACCAGCCCTACGTTGAGTGGATTTTACTTTCAACGACTCACTGACCCGTTTGCTGCCTTTGACAACCTATTAAGATAAGCATCGAAGAGGGTGTAATTGGATGTGGCTGCAGCCCTGGGAACGTAGTTTTGGAAGAATTCTTGGCTCTGTATCCACCATGAAGACTCGTACTCAGGTGTATTCGGCTTGAGATCTAAACGTGTATTCGACTCCTACAAATAAACGGGGACAAATAAAATATGTAACCTTACAACTGTTTGAACGACAATTATATCTCACAAGTAACTTTGTGCGCCTAATGTTGACTTTTGAAGATAGTGCAGCTTCAAGTTCATTAGATACTAAATACAACTATTGATTGTGATTATTGTCAGATACTCTTGGTTGTGTTAACCCCATTGTCAAATCTACTTCATTTGCAAGCAACTCTATGTGATTGATTTTTCAAGGGATTATATAGCCTTAAGGGGAGGTTAATGGAATTAAATGTTGGGTTGGTTTAGAGTTAATTGGGGATTTGACGTTAGTCACACATCATTCATTGCTGCCGATTGACCATCTCATTGTTGCCGGTTGACTTAACGTTGCTGCTGGTAGTGTGTTTTAGTCAAAGGTACTCTGCTTGACTTCATTGCTGCGGACGTTTAAGAATTTGGGGGATTAATTTTAGGAATAAATTAAATTCAAATTAGTCAAAGTTTACGCGAGAAATTTAGAATTTAGATCTGCTAAATTTGGAAACCGTATTCACGAACTAAATATTAAATTCCTCTCCCAAAATAACCGCAGTCTCTCAAATCAATTGCACATCTCATTCCTTCTTATTTTCACATCTCAATCCCTGATTCAACACTATGGCAACCCTTGAATACAAAGAAGATCACAACAAAGTTGGATTTCCTAAGAATTGGCTAGCCCACATGCATATGGCTTGTGGTAAAGGCAGTTTGAAAACCATATTTGGTACTCAATTCACCAAGGTTCTGCTGTAACCAAGAATTGGCTAGTCCTGAGCAAACGGCTACAGGTAAAGACAAGTCAAATCCGTTTATAGTTGATGATTTACTAAAAATCATATGGTTATCAATGTACCATGGTCTTACACACAAAAACATTGGCTACTCCAGTAGTGATGGCTATTGGTAAAGAGACATCAAATCCATTAATTTTCAATGATTCACCTCTCACAGGAGATAACACACCTGGAAGTGATGAGAATAGTATGAAACTTAAGTGATTTGATGTACACATTGTCATAGTAGCAGTCAAGATCAAGAGAATTACATGGTAACCAGCTTAATTGGAGATGATTATATTATGTTGCTGCTTTTATATAGAGGTTGCTGCTGGAAATGTTTGCTTTAAAGATGTTGCTTCTGGTTACTTAATCTTGCTGCTGCGCAAGTGCAATCCTGCTGGTAGCTTTGGTGTGTTCCTGCTGGCAGTGTTTATTGCTGCTGGTCGTTGCTTATTTTTTAGTCGTATTACAGTTATTCTAGTTACACTTATTCTAGGATCATAGTTCATTAGTCATTGTCTTCTTCACAATCTTATATTTAGTTTCCGCATAAATATAAGTTTGTCATACAGAGATTTTTATTGGCTCAAAGATCAATCAAGGCGTCGATCCTACAAGTTGGAAAGAAAAAGACAATGCAAACTCGGGAGGAGGAAAGAGAAATGTATACTCCGGAAGAGAGACAGGATGCCATAGATGATTTGGTTCTGCAACTTAGAAAGAAGCATAAGGGATAGTACAAAAAAAACAGGCTCCTACCTATGTGTGTTCATTGCTCTCCTTAAGATTATTCATTATATTCGGCGTAGTGATTAATTTTGTTTCAATTCAAGAAAAAGAAAAAAAGATCATTGCTCAACAGGGATTCAACAATTTATTTTACGTAAATACAAATAGAAAAAAATAGTGACCTCTGAAAAAAGGTAGGAACGGTCGCTTCTTTTGAATGGTGACTTCATAGACCATGCAATAGCTCTTGGAATCATATTAGGGTCTTTACTCCACCAACGTTCAGATCTTTCAAAAGACTCGAGTATCCAAATCTAAACAAATTGTAAAACACAAACATATCAATCAGTCCATCAAAATGTTCGGCTGAAAAATATATTATTAATAAAAATAAATACAAACCTGGAAAGCAAATACAAATCCAGACAAAGTATAGGTCGGAACAGATTTTGGGTTTTTCTTCAATACTAAAAGGTGGTTATCCGTGTGCTTATCCATTACATTATGAAGTTGGTCATATAAATGGGTCCAAATATGTTCACCCCACGGAAATGCATTCCAAGCTTCTAGGTTTTCAACCAACCTCATCAATGTGTCATCAACTTGGGATGTCAATAAACGACCCATAAAGATCACCTCTAAGACTAACAAAAGAGATATCCGTATTGCGTCTTCATCACATAGCTTGCGAAACTGCTCTTCATCCTCGATGACACCAATAAGGTCTAAGTTGGTTACAATCAAACCTCGCTTGTCAGGAAACACCCTATCACGAAATTTGAGAGCACCAGAAGTGTATAACTCAAAGCTCACACTTCCAAACCGCAACCCCGTCATTAGACAAAACTCAGGACGACCAAAATGCAGAGTATGTCCATCTAGGTAATAGATAAAGGGCATATCATAATGAGACTCGTCCACTCTTCTTTGTTTCCGTACCATATAGTCAATGAGGTGTGTTTCATGTTCAAAGTATAACAAATCCAACCATTTTCCAAAGCATGTACTCCTAAACAAGTTCCGTCGTTTTGCGTCTAATTTCCGATTTATCATCCAAAAGTAGTTGAGTTTGCTACTAATGATTAGTTTAGCTTCATAGTCCTAAAAGGAAAAAATACGTTAACTCAGAACATACAATTCATAACAAAATAAGTTTGAACACATGTATACAGCCAAAGTAAACACTATCATACACAGTTCAGATGATTACAACTTAACTACAACCACTTAGTGTTGGACCATAAGAATAGGGTGTTTTGCTTATGACCTTATTTGAATCAGGCATGGCGTATCAGATACAACCCAAAATCGTGGCTTATAAATACATCCCAAAACAAAAATCAAATCATAATCCACATAAATGCATAAAAAAACAAACAACACTATATTATACCAGATAAACAAAAATCAATAACGATACAAAACAAATGTAATAAAGATTCGTAATACGCTGTACATACCATATTATACCACATTTTTTCGAATCAAACAAACAATCGACGGTGTTAAATGATTTTATTGGAACACTGTTCAATGAACAGTTACTCTGTTTTCAGATGACAATCAGGGAAAACAATGGTAGTAGATTGGAGATTGAAATAATAGTGTAACAAGATAAACAAGCGCGAACATAAACCCAGTTTATTTTTTTTGACCGTGACTGTGAAACGAGATAGAGGGAAGAAGTGTATAGAGGAGATGCTGTTTGTTTTTAAATTTTTATTTTCGAATACGGTATGAACAGTAATGAAAGCAGTGAACAGTGTAAAATTTTTGAAATGACCAAAAAACCATCTGTAAAGTATACGGTTGCCCAACAAATAAAAGTTGCCCAAAATACACTACCGTACAATACGTGATTATACGAGTTGCCCTGGGCTAAGGGGGGAATTTTTTGAGATCGGGATAGATACTCTTAGCACTTGGGCAATCGGGCTATTTTAGTAATTATCCCTAAAAACATTAAACAAAAAAAAAAAAAAAAAAAAGGAAAAAAAAAGGTAATAGACAGGTTTGTTGATAGAAACAGGGCTCTATATGTAAAACAAGACCCGTGAAATACTAATAAACAGGTATCGATAATGAAATTGGGACCGGGTATATAGATAGAAACCGGTCTCGATTGTGATAAAAGACCCGTTTTTACACCGGTCTGGTATGGTTTTCACATGGAGAGCCACCCTCTTAGAGACCTCATGTAAAATAGGTCTCGATGGATTCTACAACAGGTCTCGAAAGGACTTATTGTAGTAGTGACTAGATCTACCTGCAATTCTAATTTAGGTTTGATGCCCCGACCATAAACTAATTAATTAATCTCTTCTAGTTGTGTATGCATCATTTAGGAGAATAGTTACCGAACCTAATAATTAATCACTAATTATGATATTATATTCTTGCCATGGAAATATTACAAGTCACACAATTGAGAACACCCTTTTGTTTACCTCTAAGGCTTCATATACACACTACAAGAAAATTGGCCCATAGTAAAAAAAAAGGTCACTATGGAATATATGAAGGACTAATTATAACATTTTTTATTATAGGAGGGTTGCAAGTGTACATATTTTGTATTTATGTTTTCACTGTATATAAAGCGGGCTAAGCCCTTGTAATCATTTGAACTATTATCACTTTCATTAATAGAAATTTCTACAATTATCATAACTGCTTCCGCGTTCATATGGTATCAGAGAACGAGGTTCGCTCGATTCTGATTACTTTTCTGATTGATTTTTAATGATTCTATTCATCAGTCGGTTTGATTGATTGTTCTTTTAATCATTTCAATTGGTTAATTGTTCGTTTAATTGAGAAATTAGGGTTTCTGATTGAAATTGATCAATTAAGGTTTTGATTGTTGATTCAGTTGATCGAATTGCTATAATGGAAGGTGTTAATGCTAATACAATGAATCAAGGTGTTAAGGACTCAATCAATGGTCCTCTATACATTGCTAGTTTTGATCACCCTGGAATGTCCTTAACCAATACCCCCTTCAATGGAGTCAATTTTCACAGTTGGGGTAGGACCATTAAGATGGCTCTAAGGGCAAAATTGAAGTTAGGGTTTATAGATTAGACATGCATGAAACCACCTGTTACTGATGTTAAACATCAAAGGTGGGTTCGGTGTAACTATATGGTTACTTGTTGGATTTTGAATTCTATGATTGCAGAGTTGTCTGATGCATTTTTGTATGCTGATTCTGCATATGAGTTGTGGAGAGAGATTTCTGATAGATATGGTCAAAGTAATGGACCATTAATTTACCAAATTGAAAGAGAACTGAGTAATGTGACTCAGGGTAATCTCTCAGTAGCAGCTTGTTTTAATAAGATGAAAAAGTTTTGGGATGAATTGCAAAATTTAAATGGAATGCCAGTTTGTACTTGTGGCCATATGAATGCTTGTACTTGTGGGATACTAGACAAGTTCTTTGAAATGGAAAGTAGGTCAAGGCTTATGCGGTTTTTAATGAAGCTGAATGATGACTTTGATTCTGTGAGGAGTCAAATCCTTTCAATGGATCCCTTGCCCAATGTAAACAAAGCATATTACATTGTGCAACAAGTTGAGAAACAAAAGCAAGTTACTACTGCCTTTCATGAACCAACTGCCTTTTATGCTAAAAACAATCAAATGAATAGGAAAGAAAACTGGGGAAGTAAAAGGAATGATAAAAGGTTTCGCAGTAGTTGTCAGCAGGAAGGGCATACTAGTGATCAATGTTTAGAGAAGATAGGCTACCCTGACTGGTACAAAGGGAAGAGGAATAATAAGAAAAATGTTAGAGTGGCTGCTAATGTGTCTGCTGAGTTTGATAAGGGGATGCATTAGGATACACCTTTTGATATGGAGTTTGAAAATGGGATTGATCAAAGGGTTGAATTAGATCAAAGGATGGTTGCAGTAGTGTGTCAAGAGGTTATGAAGATGTTTAAGGGCAAAAATGTGGAACAAGAGGCTTCTACTTCTTATCATGCAGGTATTAAATTTTTTGGTTATTCTTATGCTTTGTCATGTAATTATAGCATAATCATGAAGTTTAGCTAGATTATTGACACTGGTGCCTCTGATCACATAAGAGTTCTAGTTAAACCAATTAAGGTTGATTTGCCTGATGGAACTCAAAAGGAAGTAACTATGGTTGGTAATGTCAAGCTCACAGCAAACTTGACATTGTACAATGTCTTTTATGTTCCTGATTTTAAGTTCAATCTTCTGTCTGTGGGAAATTTATTGAACAATCAGAACATGGCTGCTCTCTTCTTTCCTAACTGGTTTCTTTTCCAGGACCTTTCCACTGATAAAGTTGTGGCTTTTGGAAAGGGTACCAATCATCTCTACACATGCAGTGCTTCTTCATCACCACCTGTTTCTCTTAAACTTCCTTGTAAACTTTCTGAATTACAAAGGTTTTCTTTTGCTAATAAGTGTACTAGTGCTGTGACAAAGTTACACAGACTGAACTTTCAAAGTTTCATGAGAGAATGGGTCATACTTCTCTGTCTAAGATGACCCATATTAGTGATTGTAAGACATTTGATACTTCTGATTTCTTTTGTGATACTTGTATGATTGCTAAGCATCATAGATTGCCTTTTAATAGAAGTACTACTTTGAGCTCTCAGCCTTTTGAGTTGATACATGTTTATCTTTGGGGGCCTTATAAGGCATCAGCCTTGAATGGTGCTAAGTATTTTTACACAATTGTTGATGATAAAACCAGAACCACTTGGACTTATTTGGTACAGACAAAGGATCAAGTAACTGGTATTCTTTCATCTTTTGTGAATTATGTTGTTAATCACTTTAGCACTAAACCAAAGTATATAAGATCTGACAATGGGACAGAGATTGTCAATAAGGAGTGTTTGGCTTTTCTACAAGCAAATGGTATTGTTCATCATAGGTCTATGGTCTATACTCCACAACCAAATGGTGTTGTAGAAAGAAAGCATAGACACTTATTGGAGACTACAAGAGCTTTAAAGCTTCATGCTAATTTACCAAACTGTTTTTGGGGTGACTGTATTCTTGCTTCTACCTATCTTATCAACAAGATGCCCATGAAGATCTTATCTTGGAAGTCCCCTTTTGAAGCTTTGTATGGCAAGGTGCCTACTTATAAAACCTTGAGAGTCATAGGCTGCTTGTGTTATGTAGCTGTCACTATACCTCACAAGGATAAGTTTGTTCCCAACGGAATTCCTTGTGTTTTCATTGGTTATCCACCAAATTAGAAGGGCTATAGGCTATATGACTTAAACAAGAAAACAGTGTTCTGTACCAGAGATGTTGTTTTTAAAGAACATATTTTCCCTTTCAAAAGGCAACCTGAACCTTCTATACCTGTTTCAACATTGTTTCCTGTACCCAACTCACTGCTAATGAAGATGTACCTGATAATTTTCAACCATCATCTGAACCAAACACCCCTGAACATACCACACCTGAACATAACATGCCTGAACCAAACACACCTCCACCTGATGTCAATAATAATGAGATGCCAACAAACATTCCTTCTCCTGTTCCTGATGCCCCAGATCCACCTGTTCCTCAAGTTCCTTTAAGGAGTTCACAAAGGAATACCTCAAATCCTATTTGGATGAAAGATTTTGTCTTACCCAAACATACAGCTTCTACAGTTTCTCAATCAACCAAACAACCTTTATACCCAATATTTACTGAAAAGGATTTTGCTCATTTGTCTGAATCTCAAGTGGCTTTCATAGCAAATGTACTTGCTCACACAGAACCTAGTTCATATCAGCAGGCTTGTCAACATCCTCACTGGATAACAGCCATGGATAATGAATTAAATGCACTTGAGGAGAATGAAACTTGGGAATTGACTGCTTTGCCAGCTGGTTGTAAAGCCATTACTTCTAAATGGGTTTACAAAATCAAATACAAGCCGGATGGAAGTGTAGACAAGTTTAAAGCAAGGTTGGTCATCAGGGGTTTCAATCAAAAGGAGGGGGTTGATTATAAGCATACTTTCTCCCCTGTAGCTAAGTTAGCAACTGTAAGGGTTCTAATTGCTATTGCTACTGCAAAAGGTTGGCCTTTACATCAACTTGATGTCAATAATGCCTTCCTACATGGCTTTATTGATGAGGATGTCTATATGAAACCACCTGAAGGGTATTCTAAGGCTGGTGATGGTCAGGTTTGCAAACTAAAAAAATCTCTTTCTTAAATAGGCATCTAGACAATGGAATCATGAATTCTCCAAATTTCTTTTACAACTTGGCTTTGTTCAGTCAAGGCATGACTATTCCATGTTTGTCAAAGTCAATGGGGAAGAGTTTACTGTGGCCTTGGTCTATGTTGATGATGTCTTACTTACTGGTAATACTCCTGATGAAATCAAGAAGACCAAAGCAGCCTTAGATGCTAAATTTACAATTAAAGATTTGGGGCCAGCCAAATATTTATTAGGCATTGAAATCAGTTCTGTGTCTCAGGGTACTTATCTCAGTCAGAGAAAGTATATACTTGATTTGCTTCATGATGCTGGTCTCACTGCCACAAAACCAGTTAATTCACCCTCACCTCCGAAACTGAAGTTGTCCTTGAATAAAGGTACTCTTTTAAAGGAACCTGATAAATATATAAGATTGGTTGGCAGGCTGTTATACCTCACTATGGCATGCCCAGATATCTCATACACAGTGCAACATCTGAATCAATTTGTTTCTAGCCCTAAGGAACCACATATGCAAGCTGCTTTGCATCTTCTCAGATATCTCAAATGCACTGTATCAAAGGGTCTTTTCTACCCTATTCAACCTCTGCTCAAGGTAACTGGATTCTCTGATGCAGATTGGGCCTCTTGTGTGATGACCAGGAAGTCTTTGACTGGTTATTGCATCTTTTTGGGGCACTCATTGGTTTCATGGAAGACCAAGAAACAACCTACTGTGTCCAGGTCTTCCACTGAGGCAGAATATAGAAGCATGGCAACCACAACTTGTGAACTTATTTGGCTTACTTATCTGCTCAAAGATCTGCATATTCCTGTCAAAGTTCGAATTACCTTGTTTTATGACAATAAGGCTGCACAACAAATTGCAGCCAATCCTTGCTACCATGATAGGACTAAGCATTTGGACATTGATTCTCACTTTACTAGAGACAAGGTACAAGAAGGGTTTCTGCAAACTGTAAAACCCAAAATTCCGGTTTCACATTTTTATAACTAAATTGATTTTAACCTAAGTTTATATTATGATTAGGAAATAATTAAAACTTTATATTATGTAATAAGTACATATTATTAAGAATTTGCCTAAGTTAACTAAGTAAATAAAATTTGTGACTGTTGGGAACACGTCTCAGATTATTGAAGTATCGATCATATTTTGTAATAGGTTGCTTTGGTGTTTAAGTTAGTTTTATTCTACAGCCTGTGTAGAAGGCCCATAGGCTGTGGGCTTTTATTTATTTGTTTTATTTTGTTATTGGGCTGCGCCCCATTCTTATCATTTCCATTTAGGGCTAAGCCCATTCCATCTCTTGTACTATATAAATAGCCCTTCCATTGAATGGGAAGGGTGTTGGTTAATTGCAAGATCAAAGTTTATTATTCTCAAGTTTAACCTACAATTTTTTCCCTCTAAATCCTCCTAGTAACTTGTGTGAAATCGAGACCTAACAAGTGGTATCAGAGACAAACAAGGATTTAAGAATTTTTCTGGTTCGTTACTGTTCATGCGTATTTCTCCGAGTTAGGAGAAGTTGAAAAATTTTACGAGTTAGGAAAGTTTTTCAAAAGTCCCGAGTAACTTGTTATTTTCCGAGCTAGGAAAAGTTGAAAATTTTCCGAGTTAGGAAAATTTTCCAAAGTCCCGAGTAATTGTAATTCTTTCCGAGTTAGGAAAAGTTACAAGTCCCGAGCAACTGTAATTCTTTCCGAATTAGGAAAAGTTACATCAAGTCCCGAGAATTTGCCATTTTCCGAGTTAGGAAACAAAAGGAAACTTTCCGAGTTAGGAATTTTTTCCACTAAGTCCCGAATTATCTTAATATTTCCGAGCTAGGAAATTGTCCCGAGTAAACAATAATTCTAACTCAACTTTTCTGAGTAAGGAATTTTCGAGTTACAGAATTATCGAGCAATAAAGTTTCCGAGTTAGGAAAGAATTCCGAGATAGCTTTGTAATTTCCAAGTTTGGAAGAAACGTTATTTCTTTGTGAGATTTAATATTTCCGAGTTAGGAAAGTCGTGAATCTTCCAAGTTTAGAAAAATTCAAAAAAATTCCGAGTTAGGAATATTTAACATATCTTCCGAGTAAGGAAATATTCTTATTTTCCGAGTAAGGAACTATATTAAATCTTCCGAGTAAGGAATTTTTTTCCAATTTTCGAGCAAGGAACATTCTATAGGTTTTCGAGTAAGGAAAAGTTTTATCTTACAAAAGTTATTGTGATTCTTCCGAGTAAGGCAGTTACCGAGAAAATTCTTATAATTATTTCCGATTAAGGAAACACTTTGTGAACAAACGAACGCAAATCTTATTTCCTTGGAACGATCCAACATCCACAGGTTACGACGATGTCTCAACCACCATGCAACTACTACTTTCAAAATCAGCAACAACAGTATCAACAACAACAACCACAACAACAACAATATCCTCAACCATATTATCCTCAACCACAGTACCAACAACAACAAGCTTTCAAACAACAACACCAGTTTTTCCCCCAACAACCAGTTCCTCAACAAGTACCACAACAGCCGATGCAGAATTACCAGCAACTACCTCAAAAGCAGCCTCACTGGTTTGACAAAATGTGTGAGGCTATAAGCAGTCAACAATCCCGACACGAGGCCGGATCTCTTGACACCCCACCTATGCTTACTCCAGGTAACTACGTGCAATGGTCGAGTCGTTTCCTTCGATTCATCGAGCAGAAGAAGCCCCATGGTAAGTTCATGAAAAAGGTCATCCTGGAAGGACCGTACCCATATCCTTCAACCCCTGTTCCAGGTGATAGCAATGCCATTCCACCAAGAGCGGCAACCATTACCCCTATCCCTCTTGCTCAGCTCACCACTGAACAGGTTCAATAGCAAGAAGCTAATGAATTGGCAATGTCTTATATACTTCATGGGATTCCAAATCCTATCTTCCGCAGCATTGATGTGCAAAAGACAGCCAAGGACATGTGGGAACATGTACACCTTCTTATGGAAGGTACTACATTAAATCAAGAGGACATGGAGTCTCAACTCTACATGGAATATACCAAATTTATGATCGAACAAGAGGAATCGTTGGAATCATACTACCACAGGTTTACTAATATTGTCAACGACTTGGACCGTCACGACATCAAATTACCAAAGATTGCTGTTAACTCTAAGTTTCTGGGATGTCTCGGACCAGACTGGCAGAAGTACGTGACGTTTGTTCGACAAGCCAAAAGGATAAACGACGTGTCTTATGGGTTGCTGTATGATTACCTTAAACAGCACCAATCTGAAGTTGACAAGGATAGAGCAGCACGTGGAGGTTTTTCACCAGCACCCATTCCAAACCCACTCGCATTGATGGCTCAGTCACAGTTTGTACCACAACCAAACCAGAGTTTTGTCCAACCACCATCAGGTCAAAGTCTTCCCCAACCACAACAACCCTCACAAACCACATCTAATCAACTCGTTCCATACGGAGGTTCATCAAACAAATGGTTCCATATGAAAATATCGATGCTAACAGTGATGACGACGACGCGTTCAAATCATTGAACGAAGGATTTGTTTTGATTGCCAAAGCTTTCAGCAAAGTTCTCAAACAAATCCAACAACCGTCTGAGGTCTTCTTCTAACACCAGAAATCAGGCAGTTGTTCAGGATGGCCGAGTTGAGATACAAAACCGAGCTTCAGGGAGATCTGGATCGGGTAGCTACATGGGTAATACAGGTGGACAGAGGTCCAATTCCACTGGAAGTAACAGGGCACAAGTTGTTGAGACTGGAAGTTATGGGATTGGTAACACATGGATTAAGTGCTATAACTGCGGGGGAAAAGGTCACGTAGCCAATGCATGCCCCAAGCCAAGAACTAGGGGAGCAGCATATCACAAGGAAGCTCTTCTTCTGGCCCTCAAAGATGAACGTGGAAGCACTCTCACTGAAAAGGAGCAAAGCTTCATGGCGAATGCTTATTCAGATGATGACATGGAGGACCTGGAAGCAGCTGTTATGTTGATGGCTAATATGCAGGAAGTGAACATGGGTGAAACAGGCCCGGTCTATGATACCGATGGCTTGTCTCAGGTACCAAATTCAAAATGTCTAATTGATGAAATTGTGTCACCCTTTGCATCTGCTTCAGCCAAGGACAATCTTGGACAAATAAACGCCGTTGTTACATTTGATGATGATCAAATTAACCCCGTTGTTTCATTTGATGATCCTCTGTCCGATGATGATAATGATCAATTTGAACAAGAAAGTCTTTTGCCTGACTCAGAGCTCATGACCTTACTGCTGACCACCAAGACTCAGTTAGATGCCCATAAATCCCAAATTGATAAGTGTAATGAAATAAACAGTAATCTAAAAGCAAAAGTCGCATTATTAACTAAGGATAATGAGTGCTACAAGCAACAACTTTCAAATTATGAAAACCAAGCAAAACGTGAGAAAAGCTTTGAGTCTGCATTCCAAGATTCATATGTGCAGGTACAAAATTTAGAACATCAAGTTCGTGAATTGACCGTTTCCAAGAATGAGATAATTTTACAAAACGAACAAGAAAAATTAGACTTTCAAAAACAAGTTGAAATTCTTCACTTTGAACTTTATCAAACAAAAACAGAGTTGTCCACTTGTCAAAATAATTTTTCTGAACACCGTGAAAAATCAGGGAAACGAGTCGATTCATATGTTGAGGAAATTCTTGTCTTGGAATCCAAACTTAAAGAATTTCAGAATGTTGTGTATAAAACTGGAAAATCAATAACCACCTGATGCGTGGTTTTGCAACCTTACAACAGGTTTTACCTCTCGAGGGATCTCAAGAGGCTTACAACCCCACCAGGCAGTGTACCTGACCGATGTAGTATAGTGTAGTGGTAAGTACGGGGGATTGATCGTTCTCCACAGGGAATAGTGTTCGTTAGGTATGAAAGACTACTCTAATAGTCTAAGGGTTGAGGAAGATTCTTTTTGTATTTTTTATAATTTTATGAAAGCAAGTAAAATCTCGGGTTTGAAAGAGTGGGCGGAATTAGTTGCTAGTCAACTAACCCAAATTACTACGAATGCAAATAAAATAAAATAACTGAAAGTAAAATGTTGGTGAAAACTTAAGTGTAGAGAAATGTGTTCACTTAGATTTCCTTACTCCCTAACTATCTTTTACCGGTTGATTAGTGTGTATTAGTTGCGTGGATGATGGGTGTATTCCTTAATACGAATCGTGGGGTGGCGTACGTACTTCCCCAACTCTACAAGCTCCTACTTCACTCCTATGTCGAGCCGACTAGGAAGCTCCTAACATGGGATCACTAGAATTCGCTTGTGCATTAAATACAACCATAAAAACCTTTAGTACGCATTTGGTTCATGTTTCTTAAGACGTTCAAGCAAGTTACCGAATAGGAAGTTAGCCAGTTTTCTTAAGCCTAACATAGATAAACAATCATCCAATACAACTAATAACACACTAATAACCAATAATCAATAGCTAGGTTTCATTAGATCTAAGCAAACACAAGATAAATCTAGCCTAACATGTTAAACAAAAGACAAGAACAAGATAGAATCAAACAACACATAGACATATTGAATGATTAATTGATAACTTATCTTTCAATGTAACATGGAAGATCTCAAGGCAAAAAACCTTGAAAAAGATGCTAAAATCGTCTTAGGGTTTTCTCCCAAAAATTCCACACTAAGCTCTCTCTAATGACAAAGAATTGCAAAACTATATATAGATTTTTGGATCTGACGGCGTCACCTTATGGAGTGTGACGCCGTCACCTCGCCGCTTCTAGGGTTCCCGGATGGCCTTCTTGACGCCGTCCCTCTTTAGCTCTCCAAAATCCGTTCTGGCTTATCAAGGCTTGACGCCGTCAGACCTTGAACGTGACGCCATCCCTCTTTGAATTAAGCCGTGACGCCCTTGATCAGGTTAAAGCGTGACGCCGTCAGAATTTACATGCAATTTTCACTGGCTTATCATGAGTAAATTTCACATCCACCTTTTCTTGCCAAGCCATGACGCCGTCCAGAGTAAAATCTGACGCCGTCAAAGGTAACTTTTAGCCGATTTTTGAGACTTTGTCGTTTTCTTCACTTTAATGCTCCAAAAACGTCCAAAATGCCTCCTTTTCCAGATTTCTCCTCAAAAGTACCTAAAATGACAAAAGGAACGATTTAGGGCAATATTTGATCAAATAAATACGATTTAGGGCTTAAATGACCCCTTAAAAGCGGTACACTTTTCGCTTCATCAAATACCCTTACACTTGAGATTTGCTTGTCCTCAAGCAAATGCGCTTTTATTCTAATCAAAATACAGGTTAGGGGTCATTTAATGCAAACATAAAAGTAATTACAACAAATAATCGTTCTACTTCAATCATAATAAGCACGAAGATTATAAACTAGCACCTCACAAGTAGTGTTTAGATACTCACATCTCTCAAGTGTCATCAAAATAAATCTCATAAATGAAAACGGATAATATCTCTCACTACCTGTCATAGCAAATAGATTACCATAGGCTTGGGAAAGGATCGAAAACCTCCTCCACTAGGCGTAAGCACCTAAGATAAACTATCAAAGAGGGCTTTTAAATGGGTTATAACGTTAGGTGTAGGGAAAAGGAAAACACGATTTTGTTGGATAAAGGATATTTTACTGGTGGCGAGTTAAAGATCTTGATCAATTACATGTACTATACAATGTTGCTAAGCCAAGACTCGACTCAATCTTAAGCTAGAAACAAAATAACAAAATAACAAAAACATAAAAATAAACATAAAATGAAACGGGATGGTAGTCCGTATGTTTTTTCTACTTTTCTTTTTCTCATTTTTTTGTATTTTTCTTGATTTTTTCGATTTTTTTTTTTTTTTATTTTATTATTTTTTTTTTTCATACACTCTTGCCCTACCATCTAAAATAATACATCATAGGGGCGTTGCATTCCCCTTACACTTGAACTTTTACATAACTTTACAATTAACTATTCTAATGACTCGAATTAAGATAATCAAAACACTTGGAGTACTTTTAAAATATTTAGCACATATGGGGGTAATAAATGATGTTCTTCCCCATTACTCCATTACACTAGTACTTTACCCATGAGTCCCAATCGTCTCAAAACAATATGTACAAGGATATGACTCGACTTAGCAACCATGTAATCAACTAGATAATTAACTTGGGTTTAAACAAATGTTGTAACAATAATGCACTAAAAATGAGTGCATACAAGGTAGGCTAAGGCGATTTGGGTGTACATTTAAGTGGGGTGTAACAAATTCTTCCTTTAAGTAAAATGCTTAAAGGTCGAAACGAAAAGATAGGCTCTGGGGGGTGTACTAGGGGTATCGTGTACTAAAAATGAGTACAACGCAAAGGGTGTGGGAGAATTACTTGACCAATGTTGCCAATGTAATTATAACAAAAACACAGGTGTAAAACAATGGGTTAATCCTAATGCCTCTTATCATGTAGTAAATCTAACTACACGAATGTAGTCTCACTTGTGGCCTCGGAATGGTCCTAACGCAAGTTCTAGAATCTAAGTGCTACCGGTACACACATCATAGCATAAATGCTTTTCCTACCAATTCTAGGGGCGAACCTCACATATTTGGGGGTGAAAATTTTTTTAGTGGTACGGTTTTTGTGCTAGTCATATAACTCCTATCCGTGAGACGCTCATTAGGATCAAAGTTTCACTCCTATATGTTGTAAAATTTTTTTAATTTGGCACTAAAATTACCTTAACAAGTATTTCTCTCAGTTTTATTACACATCTACTATTAAACAAACAAAAATCAAGCGCAATTGCATTCTCTAAAATCGTACTTTTACCCTTCCCTTACACTTAAGATGAACATTGTCCCCAATGTTCAAATAACAAATGTAAAAGCATAAAGTAAAAGAATGAAATCAAATACTCCCCTGATTCGCTCGGTGGATAATGAAGTACCACGATTAGATCTTCTTCCAAAGTAATGTTGAAGCTCCATGACTAATGCATCGCCATAAGCTTGATTCAAAACATTTCCTTGTCCAAAATAACCTGTTAAACCTGAGAAAACAAACACGAAAACCTGCATAACATCGGCGGGATAAAATCTATATATAAGGATATAATGCTTGTGGAATGATAACTTTGCAGATTCCTGGAGATTATAAGTTGGAGATTTTAATAAAAACTTTTTATGAAAACAAAACTTTCAAAAATTTCTGAAAATTAAATCTGACGCCGTCAGGTTATAAACCCTGACGCCGTCAGAAATGACCTGACAAAAATTTTCATTTTAAGTTTCCGGAAAATTTCTGGAAAAACCTTTACCTTACTTCCTGGAAATCCTGCAAAACATCATTATGACTCGATACAAGCATTTGACTCAAACAAATACGAATATGTATGTTAATTTATTATTATTACGATTCATGTTCATTTGTGTTCTAATAAACCAATTTAGATTTCCCTTACACTTATCTTTTGCAAAATACCTTTATATGTAGTTAAGACGAAGTTAAAAACAAAATAAAGCATTTTCACAAATTACTTTTGAACATGAATCAATACTAATAAAAATTAAACACACATACGGAAATAAATAAAAACAAACAAACAAACAAATAAACACACAAAGCAAATAAAGCTTGGGTTGCCTCCCAAGAAGTGCTTTTCTTTATTAACGAGTCTTGTAGCTAGACTCAAAGTCACTCTACCCTATATAAGTGAGCTCGTCATCGAGGACGTCTTTAGGGTTAAGCTTGGATTGAAGTTTCCTATTGGTCCGCTTAGTACGATATATCTTTTCAAACTTCTCTCCATCCGGGTCATACAATGTCATCTTAATATGCCATGACCCATCTCCATCTTTGGGTGGTTTGTCCCAACTCCACTTATGATCATCTTCCTCACAAGTCCACTTATTCATTCCTAGGTTAATTGGCAAAACTCCTAGGAACTCAATCATCCTTCTAAAAACTAGAGGGTCTTCAAATGGATCCAATTCGGTGTCCCTAGCCAAGAGTTGTTCTACCGTATGTGTTCGGTTCACAAAGTCCTCTTCTAGGTAAAATGGGCGTTGGGGTCCTATGAAGCCTCTATCTATCCAAGGTCCATATCTAGATGGTCTCCTATTCAACTCTAACCAATGGGGTGTCGGTTCATCACTAGTATCATAAGCATGTTTCTTCACATCATAGACTGACCAAGTATCTCCTTCTCCTACCGCTATCTTAGATTCCTTACAATCAATCATAGCACTAGCGGTCGCCAAAAATCCTCTACCTATCAACAAGGGGCATGTAGGGTCGCTAACCATATCAAGGACGTGGAAATCGGCTAAAATGGTTAGTTTTCCAATGTGCACTAACACGTCCTTAACTACTCCAACCGGGTAAGCAACACTCCCATCCGCTAAACCTATTATCACCTCGGTTTCTTCAAGTTTTCCTAGTTTTAGAGAGGTGTAGAGAGGTAACGGAAGTAGGTTAAGGCTTGATCCAAGATCGGCTAATGTGTCATAAGCCTCCGAATTACCGATCTTGCAAGGTAGAACAAATAAGCCCGGGTCATCTAACTTCTTAGGTAGTTTGTTTTGAACGAAGGCGGTCCCTTTTTCGCCTAACTTGAGCTTCTTCTCATCCAACACATCAACAACCGGACTTTCAAGGTGGAGCTCCTTGAATTCTTCGTCAAGGTTTTGAGTGGGAGGTGTTTCAACTATGTTGTTGACCAATTTGGATGTCATAACTTCTTGGTCATTTGGAACGACTTGGGTTTGTTTGAAACACGTGCTCATGGAATTGACCGAATAATATTGTGGACAAGAACTAGGGGACGAAACCGATGAAATAGCGTTGACGTTTAGTTTCGGGTTCTTGACCGTGTTGCTAGGGAGTGCTCCCATTTCTCGGTCATTGAGGGCTTTCAACAAGGTGTCAATCTTATTGGTCATCTCGCTTTGTTTTTGTTTGAAATCGGCTTCAAACTTGGCTAAACGAGCTTCTTGAGATGCCATAAATTGAGACATCAATCCTTCAAAGTTATTGGTACTACCATTGCCGGAAGGATTGTTGTTGAAAGTACGGTTCGAGTTGGAACCGTTTGATTGGAAACGATTAGGTGGGTTGGAAGAATTGGGTTGTTGTGCGTTTTGGTTTTGTTTCCACCTAAGGTTCGGGTGATTTTTCCATGAAGGGTTGTATGTATCACCGTAATGGTTTGGCTCGGGTTTGAAAGTGTACCACTTGTCTCCCGCTCCGTCGGTACGCGAGGATGCGTAGTCCACAAAAGCTTGTTCGGGGAGTTCCATGCAATCACGAGTGTCGTGGGGACCACTACATAATTCACATGAAGAAGTGATTTTGTTCACTTGGCTTGAAAGTTTAGGAACCTCGTAGGATTTCATGAGAAACTTGACTTGGTCTTCAAGTTCTATGATCCTACGGTCGGAAGTGCTTGAATTGTTCGAAGGCAAAGATATTGCCTTGACCGTTTTGTTCAAATCACGGGGATCACTCCAACTTTCGTTGTCATAAAGAGCAAGATCCTCTAGGAGAGCCCATGATTGTTCCGCACTTAGATCACGTAGCTTGCCACCGGCCGATTGGTCAATGGTTTGCCTTGTGTAGAGATTGATATGGTCATAGAAGATTTGGACTTGGAGCCAAAGTTCTATGCCATGGTGAGGGACTTTTTGGAGTAAGTCCTTGAATCGAGTCCATGCCTCGTAGAGAGTTTCGCCTTGACGTTGTTGGAACATCAAGATATCATTCCTTAGCTTGGTAGTTCTTCCCGGTGGGAAAAACTGAGCAAGGAAACGAGTGGTGAGATCATCCCAAGAGGTGATGGATCCTGCGGGTTGACGTTCTAGCCATTGACTAGCTTGGTCCCGCAGGGAGAATTGGAAGAGAACGCAATCGGGTTGTCTCTCGAGTGGCAACATCAAGGTCTATAGAATCAACGATTTTGAGAAAGTCCTTGAGATGTTGATTAGGATCTTCGGAACGAAGTCCATGGAATGCGCATCCGCTTTGCACCAACCGGATGGTGTCGGATCGCAAGGGTGTGACATTGGCTCCTTGAGTGAGCTCAATGGTGTTTCGATAGCCATGGTGGCTAGGATGGGAATACTCTCCTAAAGTACGGGCTCTAGGAGGTGGTGGTGGTTGTTGTGGTGCTGGGTTGTTGGGATTAAGGATATTACCATCTTCCATGATGTCGAATGGTATGGTTACGAACAAAGACACGAAGAAAATAGATAGACTAAAGAAAACCTAGAAAAATAAAACAAAAATCTCACTAGAAAGGAATCTAGTGAGTAGACCTATAAAATAAAAATTCAACCTAAACAATAACTATTCCCCGGCAACGGCGCCAAAAACTTGATGCGCGGTTTTGCAACCTTACAACAGGTTTTACCTCTCGAGGGATCTCAAGAGGCTTACAACCCCACCAGGCAGTGTACCTGACCGATGTAGTATAGTGTAGTGGTAAGTACGGGGGATTGATCGTTCTCCACAGGGAATAGTGTTCATTAGGTATGAAAGACTACTCTAATAGGTCTAAGGGTTGAGGAAGATTCTTTTTGTATTTTTTATAATTTTATGAAAGCAAGTAAAATCTCGGGTTTGAAAGAGTGGGCGGAATTAGTTGCTAGTCAACTAACCCAAATTACTACGAATGCAAATAAAATAAAATAACTGAAAGTAAAATGTTGGTGAAAACTTAAGTGTAGAGAAATGTGTTCACTTAGATTTCCTTACTCCCTAACTATCTTTTACCGGTTGATTAGTGTGTATTAGTTGCGTGGATGACGGGTGTATTCCTTAATACCAATCGTGGGGTGGCGTACGTACTTCCCCAACTCTACAAGCTCCTACTTCACTCCTATGTCGAGCCGGCTAGGAAGCTCCTAACATGGGATCACTAGAATTCGCTTGTGCATTAAATACAACCATAAAAACTTTTAGTACGCATTTGGTTCATGTTTCTTAAGACGTTCAAGCAAGTTACCGAATAGGAAGTTAGCTAGTTTTCTTAAGCCTAACATAGATAAACAATCATCCAATACAACTAATAACACACTAATAACCAATAATCAATAGCTAGGTTTCATTAGATCTAAGCAAACACAAGATAAATCTAGCCTAACATGTTAAACAAAAGACAAGAACAAGATAGAATCAAACAACACATAGACATATTGAATGATTAATTGATAACTTATCTTTCAATGTAACATGGAAGATCTCAAGGCAAAAAGCCTTGAAAAAGATGCTAAAATCGTCTTAGGGTTTTCTCCCAAAAATTCCACACTAAGCTCTCTCTAATGACAAAGAATTGCAAAACTATATATAGATTTTTGGATTTGACGGTGTCACCTTATGGAGTGTGACGCCGTCACCTCGCCGCTTCTAGGGTTCCCGGATGGCCTTCTTGACGCCGTCCCTCTTTAGCTCTCCAAAATCCGTTCTGGCTTATCAAGGCTTAACGCCGTCAGACCTTGAACGTGACGCCGTCCCTCTTTGAATTAAGCCGTGACGCCCTTGATCAGGTTAAAGCGTGACGCCGTCAGAATTTACATGCAATTTTCACTGGCTTATCATGAGTAAATTTCACATCCACCTTTTCTTGCCAAGCCATGACGCCGTCCAGAGTAAAATCTGACGCCGTCAAAGGTAACTTTTAGCCGATTTTTGAGACTTTGTCGTTTTCTTCACTTTAATGCTCCAAAAACGTCCAAAATGCCTCCTTTTCCAGATTTCTCCTCAAAAGTACCTAAAATGACAAAAGGAACGATTTAGGGCAATATTTGATCAAATAAATACGATTTAGGGCTTAAATGACCCCTTAAAAGCGGTACACTTTTCGCTTCATCACCACCATTCAAAAGCTAACGGTAAAACCAAATCCAAAAGGATATGGGTTTGCTATTGGCAGTGACAAACCAAGTTTTTCTACATAAAGCACTCAACGATAATCCAAAGCTATATAGTGCTGAACATTTGCTTGATGATTCCTTTGTGAGTGTTGTTGTTTATACTAGTGAGGAGGAAATAGAACAAGCGGAGGAAACTCTATCTAAAATGAGACAAAACCCTTATCATAAACCATATGATTATTTTCAAGTACCTCATATTAGCGAAACCTTCGTCCCGCAAAAATCACAACCATCATGGTTTATTGAACCAGATACATTTCCTGAAGTAGTCCCTGTAACCAATGAGGCACAAATAAATAACTCTTCGCAAAATCCAGGTGTCGTTTCTTCTATGCCAAAACCATGTCGTGTCCTCCGATATTTTAAAACCTTTATGGAGGACATAAAATTTTTGGAAGATGCAATTGAACGAAACTCAGAAATAACAGTCTCTACTTTTCTTTCTCCTTATGAAAAGGAAAAGAGAGAGGTTTTTCAACAACAATTTTTACCACACGTTCAACACCTGAAACTTTGTGCTACACATTAGGAGCAGGAACTGCATTCGGATATTGTATCAATGATGAGCATTTTCAAAGCAAAAGAAGTTGTTCTATGTTATGATGTTGTTTCTGTGATTATGGATTCTATTTTTGTGGATTGTAATGATATGATTGTTGATGCTCATTCTGTTGATATTAAGTTGTTGAGATTAGAGATAGAGAATTTGAGACATGAAAATGAGAGGCTTAAACAAGTCAATGACGATGTGAAAAACGATTTTTCAAAAGAAGTTTACAAATTCAACAAGAGGTTGCATTGGTGTCAAACTCAGAGTCTCGCCTTTGAGTTAAAATTACAACACCAAATCACATCTTTGCCCTTTCAAAACAGTCATGCTTCTGATAATCTGACTGAGAAAGAAAATGTTGTTTTAAAACAAGAAATTTACAAATATGAAAAGGACATCGATAAAGTTTGTGAAAACCGAAATAACCTTCTTCGTTTAAATCGTGAATTGGATTCTAAAATTCAACAACAGAAACACATCATCATTGAATTGAGAGAGAAAATGAATATACGTGAAAAAGAGAAAAATGCAAACAAAAATGTGATTAAGCCAGGCATGTATAAAGTCGATAAGATACCTAAGAAAGCATCTTCCCAGACCACTAATGTGAATGCTTCCACTTCTACAGGACTAGGCACCTCTAAGGTTAGCAGATCCAAGGCTCCCGTGAAGAATAGTGTTTGGAAACCTAAGAGCAGCTCCCCTAAGGACCAAGAAGTAGAAGTTCACACTAGGACTTTGAATAAAAAGAAAGTTATATCTAGAGTAGAATCAAGTGTTAAAACTTGTAATTCTAATTCTGATGTAACGAATGCTGATACTTTGAATGTTTTGAATAATGGTCATATTGATGCTTATTGTGTGTTTTGTCGTACGAGTGTTTTATCTGGTAATCATAAAAGTTGTGTTGCTAAAACCCTTTTGTCTCGTAAGAAGAAACGTACTACTGGCATTTCCTCTAGGCCCCCTACCGCTGCCAAGTCAATCTTAGGGAAACCGCCAAAAGTAGTTTCTAAGAATCCCGTTGACAAGACCATAGGCCCTAAAAGAAAAATCCAAACACCTAGTGCCTTTACTAGGAAGAAAGCAGAATCTAGTTGGAATTGGCAACGTTGGCTTCAGAATAAACCTAGTTTTACTTGGTTACCTAAGAAGCTTACTAATTGTGCTACTAACCCAACGGGTTCCACCGTTACTGTCTCTCCATCTGCATTGTTTTCTTGTGATGCAGGTGATACAAATCGTACTCTAGATTATTGATAGTGGGTGTTCTCGACATATGACAGGCAACCTAAATCTTCTAGTAAACTTTGTCTCAAAGTTCATAGGAACTGTCAGATTCGGGAATGATCACTTTGCCGCTATCATGGGCTATGGGGATTACATCAGCGGGAACATCGAAATAAGCCATGTCTACTACGTTGAAGGCCTAGGACACAACCTCTTCTACGTAGGACAATTCTGTGACGGTGCCTTGGAAGTTGCTTTCCGGGAGAAAACCTGCTTTGTTAGAGATCTACACGGAAATGATCTTATGACAGACAAATGCGAAACGAATCTGTACACAATTTTGTTTTTCAGATATGACCGCTTCTTCTCCAATATGCTTACTCTCTAAGGCACAACCCACAAAGCATGGTTATGGCATAAGCGTTTGTCCCACTTGAATTTCAAAAAAATGACGGAACTTGTACATCATAAGTTAGTCGACGGTCTTCCTAGATTTCGTATGCCAAAGATCACCTTTGTCCAGCATGTGAACAAGGTAAAATCACTCGTGCTCGTTTTCCTCCAAAAAACAGCACAGTACAGATCATGTACTCCAGCTTCTTCATATGGATTTGTGTGGACCAATGAGAGTGCAAACAATCAACGGGAAACGTTACATTCTGGTAATCGTGGATGACTTCTCTCGATGGACTTGGGTCTACTTTCTTCGCAGCAAAGATCAAGCTCATTCGATGATCATCACCTTTCTCACCAAAATCAGGTTCAGATCCGAACACAGTTCGCAAAGTCAGAACTGACAACGAAAACGAATTTAAGAACCACTCTCGTGAGTACTTGAGAAAGTCGGTATTGAAAAACAAACATCTATTCCTCGCAGCCCCGAAGAGAAATGGAGTGGTTGAAAGACAAACAGAACGTTAGTCGAAGCTGCCAGGACGATGTTGATCACACTCAATTACCTGATTACCTTTGGGCTGAAGCTGTCTCCACTGCATGCTACACCCAAAACCGTTGCATGATCACCAAAAGACACAACAAAACCGTATGAACTTGTTTACAACGAAAACCGAACATAAATTACTTTCATGTATTTGGGGCCCTCTGTACCCAATAATGATCGTGATGACCTAGGAAAGTTGAAAGCCAAAGCAGATATTGGAATTTATGTTGGCTACTGTGAGAATTCTAAGGATTTCGCATCTGAACCGTCGAACCGACAATTCAAGAAACGATACATGCTTATTTCGATGAACTCACGATATGCTTCTGAGCATAATAGCTTAGGACCCGATTCTAACCCTCTAAAATTTCTGATCATTCGCTGCACCACTATCCTTCAACGTAAGGACTTAGAAGATCTGTTTGCTCCGCTGTTTGATGATTCATTCATTATTCGTGCTCCTGCCGAAACCAACAGTTTCGCTGCAATACTGTTCATGTACAGGCACCTGAAACACCGTAACATCGACCATAGTTGCTGAAGATGCACCACGTACGGAACCTCATCATCAGTCGATCAATCACTCTAATACTAAGACTGCAGCTGAAGATCCAACTCACCTTCTGATGTACAACACCACCAACTATGACGGAAACGCTGTTCAATCCATTTGCTCGGCTCCCACCATTCCGGAGTCTGCCGAGTCTCCACGAGCAACTTGGATCCGTCAAACATGTACCAAACTTTCAACACACCATCACCCACAAGTGGACTAAGGATCATACTTAGTGAACCTGATTGGTAATCCAGATAAATCCGTCATGACACGCAAGAAAATAAACGGACGGTGAAAACTGCCTCTATGCACTCACCGTTTGTCAAACTGAACCGAAAAACATTAAGGAAGCTCTCACTAATTACGACAATTGGTTGAGTCTATGCAAGAAGTCGACCAGTTCAAGCGTCTAGAAGTGTGGGAATTGGTTGACACTAGATGGAGTTTTGTGTCGGCCTAAAATGGATCTGGAAGAACAAGTTGGATGCGATGGACAGTTATTCGTAATAAATCTCGCCTGGTAGCTAAAGGATACAGCTAAGAAGAGGTACAACTTCGAGGAATCTTTCGCACCAGTGGAAAGAATTGAGTTGTCGTATGTTTCTGGCATATGCAGCTCACAAGAACATTACTGTATATCAATGGATGTGAAGACGGCGTTTCTGAATGACAACTCCGGGAAGAAGTGTACGTCACACAACCAGACGGCTTTGTCGACCCAGAACATCCGAAGCATGTTTACAGGCTCAAGAAAGCCCTCTATGGCCTTAAACAAGCCCGAGGCTGATTACGATAAACTTTCACATCTTAATGCTAATCATTCACTAAAGGTTTCTGTTGATCCAACGCTGTTCATACAAAAACACGGGAGGACATCTTAATTGTTCAAATCTATGTGGACGATATAATTTTTTGGTTCAACACATAAGAAATACTCAACGCTTTCGCTAATTAATGAACATAACTTTGAGATGTCCATGATGGGTGAACTGAAGTTCTTCTTAGGACTGCAAGTTCATCAATCACCCCGTGGTATTTTTCTAAAACCAGGCCAAATATGCACAGAAATTTTGAAAAAGCATGCATGTCAAGTAGTGATACCTATAATACACCGATCATCTCATCCCCTAAGCCAGATTGAGTTTACATGGGACACCAAATGACCCTACCAAATACCGTAGTATAAATTGGGTCACTCGTGTATCCCAACAGCCAGCAGACCAGACATAGTCCTTCGCCACATATCTTTTCTCCCGCTATCAGTCTAGACCTACTGAACGACACCTCTCTGAGGTTAAACGAATTCTTCGATACATAAAGGGAACCATTAATTTGGGGATCTAGTATCCGAAGGATTCTGGCTTTGAACTAATTGCTTTTTAGACGCTGATCATGCAGGATGCTTAGATTCAAGGAAAAGTACTTCAAAGGGAGTGCAATTTTTAGGTGACAAACTCGTATCTTGGCAGCCAAAGAAGCAGGATTGTACATCACTGTCATCAACAGAATCCAAATACGTAGCCATGTCAGCATGCTGTGCTCAGGTCATCTGGATGCGGTCACAGCTAATGGATTACGGATACGTGTTCAACAAGATTCCGTTATATTGCGACTCCAAGAGTGCCATTGCTATTTCGTGCAACACCGTGCAGCATTCCAAGTCCAAGCATATCGCTCTTCGATATCACTTCATCAAAGAGCATGTGGAACAGGGTACCATTGAGCTTTATTTCGTGGGTACTGAATACCAACTGGCTGACTTATTCACCAAAGTCTTGCCTCATGCAAGATTTGTTGGATTAGTTCATCAGATTGGTATGCGATGTTTGACTCCGGAAGATTTGGACAACTTTCTCAAACAAAGTTAATCGAGTCACACATCATGGCTACTTTGTAAATATTTTTGTATCATTCTCAAAAAAAAAAAAAAAAAAAAAAAAAAAAAGGTCAATAAATTTTTTCTCATCACTTAGGATAAATGTGTTCACCCTTCATAACACAAGGGCTGCAAGTGTCAAGTTTTAAAAAGGGTTTTGCACTTTAAGACTTTTAATAAACTAGATTAATAGTTAAGGGATTAAAGGCGTCAAAGTGCAAACTTTACTGACCCTATATAAGCACAAGTCTTAATCACTTTTTTCTTTTCACAATCTTCACAGTTAACACACACACAAAATAACTCCCACCAAAAATAATTAGCCACTCATTCGCACGTTTTTGATTTTCTGGAAAACGCATTTATAAGTGTTAATCATGTTTAATTATGCCTTGTCATCACTCGTTTGAAATCTCATAACATCTCTGTGGCTCAATTTGCTTGTTTGTGAATTAGGGTTCATAGGATTGATTTAGGGATATCGTGTTGGTTATGATTCAGTATAATTGTTTGTTTTCCTGATCATAACAATATGTCTAGGAGTGATCTTTCAATGTTTAATTGTATTGTTTAACATCAATAGATGCGTATTGTGATTATGTGGCTTATATAGGTCGAATACATGGTTGGGAACAAATGTGTTCATATTTTAGTGATTTTATTGGTGGGATATGTTTGATTATGTGTTGTTCGCATGCACCTAAGTTCTCATTACATGATTCTAACAATTGTTCTAAGTCGAATGATTTTAGGCTCTAAATGTGCTGTGGAATTTTCTGTATGGTTTGTTATGCGTTTCTGGGTGCATGATTGTGTTTAGGACAGTGGTTTTAAGATGTTAGTAGTTTCCAACTTATTGCTTTCTCATGTCCTAAAAAGATTTACGATTGTTTGAATGTTTCCGAGTAAGAGTTGTATATTACCGAGCAAATCATGTTCTCTCCGAGCTAGGAGACTGGTCTTAGTTACTTTGGAAGTGTTAAACCATTTTTCCAAGAAAGCCTATTTATCTCAGAGCAAGGAATTTTAAACTAAGGGACTTAGAAGATTTCTATGAAATCTTCCGAGTAACTCAGTTTGTCTCCGAGTAAAGTGATCAATAGACTTTCCGAATAAATGACTTTAATTTTTCTGAGTAACTCAGACTTTCCGTGTAATGATTAAATTAGTTTTTCCGAGTAAATATGTGAAACAAATTTCCGAATAAGCCACAACTCCGAGTTAGGAGGATTTTGGAAATTTTCTGAGTAAGGACACTTGTTGTCTCCTACTTAGACCGGATATTTCCAACTTTGAACAAAATCCTCCGAGTAAGGATTCTTTCCTCCGAGTAAATGGTTATTTTTCCGAGTAACTTATATTTTGCAGACTTGGTTAAGTTTTTCTATCAGTTCTGTGCTTAAGTCTTTTTGCTGATATTTTGCTGATAAATGCTGATCTTTGCCTGTTTAAGTCATGTATGAGTATTTGTGATTGTCTCTTTCTAAGTAATACATCATTTTGGCCGAATTGAGATCATGAAATACATCACTAACACTAACATTATTCTACACTCTCTTTTGTGTGGTTGTTTGTGTTTGTGATATACAGGATAGTCATGTCTCAGACTTCCATTGCAAGGTCAAAAATGATCCCAGAAGGGGATGAGCGTCAGATCAGCAAGTCTAACTCCAGGGCAGATTTCGATGAGCTGAAATGTCACAAGTCCTGTCAGATAATGGTTGAAATACTGAAGAGATACTTCGTCAACCCTGTCATGACTAAGACGGCGAGTGTACCTGAGGTTTACATGCATTAGTTCTGGCACAAGTTGTTTGTCAGCAATGACACGAAGACGATGGGAATAACGAATAATGACAAATGAATCAAGTTTGGCGTCGACACTCTTAGGACCATTCTTGATCTTCCTCCACCAGAGTCCACTCCAAATGGAGTTTTCCGCAAAGACCCCACCTTTCAGCAGATTGTTGATAATCTGAAAGCTATTGGCTATGATGAAGACAGTGAGGACCTCACCTCCAGCTCTAAGGTTGACCGAAAGTATATTCCACAACCATGGTTGACACTCTTCACCATCATAAGTCACTACATCACTGGAAAGGAAACAGGTTTAGAACAACCCAGACTTGAACACCTCAAGTTCTTTCACGGTGTAATTAACATGCACCACGTGGACTTTGCTCGCTATATCTGGACCGATATGATTTATCAGTACGAACAGTTTGCTAAGAAGAAGGCTTACAAAGTTCCGTTTCCTCGCTTCACCAAATTGATCATTGCCTATTTCATGGATCAGCATCCAGCAATTGATAGACGCCCAAGCGAAGAGTATCACATAGAAAGTATGGATCGCGTCCTCTCTACTATCAGGATCCATGCTTCTAACACTACCAAATGCGGATTAAGGATTCCTCCTAAGCTATTGTCTGATCCGGTCAAGGCAACTAAAGCTTATGACTGGTATGATGAAGCTAAAAAAGCTGGCGAAGTTGGTGTTACAGGTAAGAGAAGTAAGGCGACGAGAGGCAGAGGTCGCGGAAGGGGCAAAACAGTCATTTCTTCCTCCTCGCGTACCAAAAAGATTACTCGTGAAACAAAGAAGAAGATGACACTCAGAGATGAATCTTCGGAAGAGGAAGAGGAAGAAGAAACCATCGATCTGAGGGAGGAACGCAGGAAATCGATCATAAAGTTCACATCCGCACTGGCTAAAGGTGATAAAGATTTAGGCAAGGGCAAGGGTAAAAACATAAAGATAACTGATACATCATATGAGCAACTTGAACCGCCATCGACAAGAGATGAGGAAGAAGAACAGGTCCAAAACGCCACTGAAGAGAGTATAGCCAAATACAAAGCTGATAAGAAGAGACACAGGGGAAAGGAACAGGGTGAAGGATCAGCTTCACACCCAAGGGATGAATTGGAGTTACAATCTGAGGAGAACTCGGAGGCTACACATAGTCAGACAGCTGGTAGTTCAGAAACTGAGTCTGAGCATCAGTCCAAATCTAACCACAGTGACCATATAGATTCTGACTAGGAATCCGATGATGAAATGAATGAGAATGATCAGAATGATGATGAAGGGAACATTGAGAAAGACAAGAATGCTGAAGATGATGAGAAATCAGTAGATGATGAGATGGATGAAGATGAAAGTAAAAATGAGAAAGTAAAGGATACAGATAATGCTGAGAGTAGTGAAGCGACAAATGTGGAAAATGATGAATCAGATGAGAAATGTGATGAAGAAATGGATAACCGGGGTGATGAACGCATAAATACCCCACCAGTATACCCATCTCCAGAGGGTGAAACCTCTAAAACCAAAACACCCTCACCACTTGTTCACACCACAATGAACACTCCACCATCCGCCACACCTATTGAACCGTTACCTGACAATAGTGATAAGCTGAAAGAGTTAGAAGAAAAGCTTGCAACCCAACAGCAACAGCTAGAAGCGCTTCAGCGGGATATGAATGAGTTCAAAGGCTACAACATTGAGAGAGCGTGTGATCACTACATCAGTAACACCCTACCTCAACAGATCAGCGCGAAACTATCTGAAACTATTCCCGGTCTAATGAAAGAGTATGTGAAGCGTAAACTGGATCGCGTAGTGGCTCATCGTCTTAAAACCACGCCCGTGACTCTCCAGACTTTACCATCGGATCTACCACTTTCATATTTCAAAGAAAAGTTGCTTGAAGGTATCGCAAATGATCCGAATGAAAAAGAGCTTCGTCGAGCATTGATCAACTCAATCAACAGAGCCGAAAAGCAGGGGTAGACCTGCAAGCAAGAAAAACCCAGTAAACGTCTCAGGATGAACCAGACACGGACGATCAGGTCAAGAAAAAGGGAAAACGACCGAGAAAGGAGGGTACTTCTAGAACCCAACCTACTACTACCGTTCAATCCACTGGCAATGAAGGGTTTGTTCCACAAGATACGGGTGTTTTTGATGATGTTGAACCACTTCATGACTTCCCAATAGAGTAACATGAAGCTGATATTGCTCCTCCCAAGTTCACAACTGTTACTGCACCACCAGCTGATGCAGCTTTGTTTGCCTGCACCCGAATGGGTAAACCCCGATGCTGTGAAGCAAACATGGTTTGAACAACTGATAGATGCGCATCCTGATACTCCTAAAGATGTTCCTACTACCGAATCTGTTGTGGATTTTACCAAGCGTCTAAAGAAGGTATTGCGGGTTCAGCAGTTAGAGCTTTCCAAAATTGTCAAGGCTCGAGAAGCTGGCTTTACTAAGTTCAAGACTGTCACCACATCACATTTAGAGTTCGAATATAACTTGGAACAGGTTGCAAGGGCAATGTCCAAGAATGTGAATTGGGATCCTACTGGCTCCACTAATCTCCGTGATTATTCCAAACCCTTACCTCTCATCGGACACTCTCACAACCTACAGATACCCAAGCAGTTCTTCTTCAATAAAGACTTGGAGTATTTGCTCTAAGGTAATACGGACCCTGAAAAGCAGTATGCTACATCCCTCACTAAGTGTCCGGCAGCTTCCTACGTGATAGATGGTTTTGAAGAACACATGAACGAGTTGTTTCTCAACAACGTTGAAGAATATAACGACGATGCCCTTCTAGGTATCTATCACTGGCCAGATATGCGTAAGTGGTTCTATAAGTGGAAGCTTACGAAACCGAAAAAAACTGATGTGTTTCATACAAGTCGGATACTATCTATCGTCAGCGCTGAAACTGAATCCAAGCATGGGTATAACTTCCTGACGAAGATCACCGTACGACGACAAGATGGAAAGGAATACACCTTCAAAGAAGCTGATTATCCATATCCGAATCTCAACGACATTGAAGATATGTATCTCTTTAAGATTCAAGGCAAGCTTGAGCATTTACCGGGTTTCTTCAGTACGACATCATCAATTCTCTTCTGATTTACATCCGCAGTATTGTAATCAGACAAAGAGTTGAGGATGTTCACCTTGGGGTAGAAAGCTACCAGCGGCAGTTAAATCTGGTCAAGCCTGATTTCGAACCGCCGGGGATCGTAGAAATGACACCTTATACTTTTCGTGACAGACCATTTGGGTTGGTATATGTCAGGAATCAAAGGTTACCAAGGTTCATGGGGTTTCAGGATATTCACAAATTCGGTGATGAGACTTTGTTACGCGTTAAGTCTGAACTTGAAGGGATTTTGGAAAACCTTAGAAATGAGCTGAGGGTAGGATGGTTGACGCATATGTGGTGGAAACGACGAACGTCAGACAAGAATACAAGTTCATTGACCGCATCGAACGAAGGCTTAGGTTTCGTGCGCGGATGAGGAGATTCGAAAGTTATGTCGGTGGGCGTCCAAGAATTCCGAACATTCTTACCTTCTGACGTCCTGCATAAACTAATGGTATCCTTGGTTTATATTCATTTCAATCCTTCATCATTTGTTAATTTAACTATGGCTTGTGCACACATAACAGTGCACAACCCGTACTTGTAAAGAAAGGACCCTGAGATACGCTTCAGTGCCTCAATCCTAAAATAAGGAGCGAAACCTTCTTACTTATGAGTAGAATTAAACCAGAATTTTTTCTAAGTTTTCAAAAATTCTGCTCATAAGGACAAGTATTCCCTCGTTAAGGGGAGTATTTGAAACTAAATATTTGTTCTGAAAACCAAAGTTCTTGAAATTCTTCCCGTAAACCTCAAAAAGAGCATATTTTAATCAAATGTTTTACAAAAACAACATGAGTATGCTATTTTTGAGGGGGAGAATAAGTGATGATTAAAATATGGTAAATGAAAAGTTGTAATCTCACAAGAGCTCAACTCAGAATTGATCCTCGAATTGACGATAGCTAATGTCAGTAGTCGAAAAGACATGTCCGGGACGGGTAATAATTTCAAGCCAGTTTATTTGGTGATGTAAGCGTGTCTCGCAAAGGACGTGTCTGAGTAGAATGTACCGATTTCGAGAAATTTTCCTTGAATCTGATCTGGACGGGTAATAATTTCAAGCTAGTCTAACTAGTGATGTAAGCGTGTCTCGTAACGATAAGGTTCATTGAAAATAAATCAATTCAAAAGTGCTAACTCTACTCGACATGTGCAAATTTAATTTAAACACTTGTAAGCACATGTTGAGGGGGAGTATTTCTGATAACACCAAAACTCTCAAAGTGTTAACAAATATTTTTTCACAATCATAAATGCTTTGAGAGATTTTTCAAAAGGTTTTGGTCTATGGCGATAATAGGTTAGTCATGGAGTAATAAGGTGACTAAGGTTAGGAATAACCGTCCTATGATCCGCCAGAGCCGGAGGGATCTACCCAAGGACAATCCCAATAGTTTAGAACTAGAAAGTCCTAGGTATTATGAAAAATGGAATAATGAAATGAAAGGAGAAAGAAGGGTTGAAGAATTAAAAAAGAAAAGTAAAGAAAAGGGTGAAAAGAAATAGCCCTCCAAATTGTTCAACCTTAGGGCAGAAACCGGGTTCAATACATATGCTACTGGTAGTTACTAAGGTAACACCGGTATTGAAGATTAAGACGTCATGGACCCTGTGATGCACTACACTAAACCTTCTAGCCACTCAGGTGTCTCTCAAAAGACACTTGTTTCATTTCACACGGAGATCCCTACATAATCTATCAACCTCTCACTCCGAGAAATGTTGATATTGAAAAGGAGGCATTCTGCTCCACGCCTCCGACGACCAAACAAGTAAGCACTAATTGAGTCTAGAGACAAGAGATACAAAAAAAGATCTCATAGGAACACTTAACATTACACTGGTTGTTCTACATTAATGGACGCCAGTTGTAAAATTAGGAAGAGTCCTACGCAGATCTTAGCAATTTGCCGAGAACATTCATGAGAGAATTCACAAATGTGATTCTCAGTGATTGAATGGAAATCCTGCCAAGGTCAACGTCAAACAGCCCTGACAGCAGGTTACTTCGGTAATTCTTGTGGGTTACGCTTAGTGTTAGTTCCAAATGGTCTACAGTCGTGGGGTGATCTCCAGCGACTCACTGAATCGTGGGTGCACTTCGGTGTGTCCGTGTAAGCCCTTTCGGGGGTATCCGATTCAGAACGGCCAGGGTTAGGATTAGAGAAAGTCTTCACACTATGCTGTTGACGATCTCGAAGTTCAAACCTGTAAGTACCGGATGATTTATTGCTAACTGTTTACATGCAGCGAATCATGGAGACCGGAGGTTCTAAATCCACCGTTTTCATCATGCTCGTATCCCGACGAGAAGTCTAAGATCAAGCAGAATTACATTTCACAAGTCCAAGACCAAAGTGAAAGTCAAAGTTACTTGATATCTGAAGAACCAAAGTCAAAAGATATATGAGCATGATGGAAAAGACTAAAAGGCAGATCATTACCATACCATGTCACGTATTCAAGAACAAAAAACAATGATTCCAAGAGACGTCAGAAGCCAAAGAAGCACAGACGATGTCAAACAACCTCGATGATCAATACTTAGGGGGAGATTGTTGGGAACACGTCTCAGATTATTGAAGTATCGATCATATTTTGTAATAGGTTGCTTTGGTCTTTAAGTTAGTTTTACTCTACAGCCTGTGTAGAAGGCCCATAGGCTGTGGGCTTTTATTTATTTGTTTTATTTTGTTATTGGGCTGCGCCCCATTCTTATCATTTCCATTTAGGGCTAAGCCCATTCCATCTCTTGTACTCTATAAATAGCCCTTCCATTGAATCGGAAGGGTGTTGGTTAATTGCAAGATCAAAGTTTATTATTCTCAAGTTTAACCTACAATTCTTTCTCTCTAAATCCTCCTAGTAACTTGTGTGAAATCGAGACCCAACAGTGACATTCCTAACTTAGACCTATATGTATCACACGACACAACCTTTGTTTCTTAAAGCTCCATACACGTTTTCCTTTTACAAGTTATAACCAAAAATTACAAGAGATAAGAACAAATAATATTGTGTATATCCTTAAGATGATAAAAGATTCGTGTCCCCCTTCTTGCCCTAATTACCACACGCTTTCCCCTCATCAAAAACATATTCGGTTTCTCTTACTCTCCCCATAACCGAACATAAAACAGCCCCTATCTCCTTTGTTTTATCCTAAAGTTCAAGAAGAAGTATATATTGAAGCTTGGTGTTTTGTGATTGATTCGCGATCCTTGTTCTCCTTTTCTTTCTTTGATTCAGCTCATAGGTACACATAAATCTTTCTCTTTGTTTTCTCTCTTTTACACGACACACATACACATAAGAATACATAAAATTATATTTGAGGCATGCTAAACCTAATTTTTGGGAATACTTGTCTTGTTATAATGATAAACTTGTCTATACATATGTAGAATTCTTGGTTTCTTATCTTTTTCAAATCAGCCTCATTCAAGCCCTAATAAGACCATTAAAGACGCATTTAATATGTATTAAAATCTGGAAAACCCTAAGAATTAATGATGGGTTGAATGGGTTAAAAAGGGTTTAGGATTTGGGTGTGATTTTATGTGAACAAGCTGTTCAGAAATTGGGTCGGGTTCAAGGGAGTCTAAAATAATGATCCTAACGTGTTTTTGTGAATTTCTTGAGTCTAAAACAAATTTTATTTAGTCAACATTCTGCATGTCAAGTTTTATAGACATTGGAGGTCGAGAAGATGATCTTTTGATTTTTACAAGGTTAAGTGTCAAAACTGTATTTTGGATGTCTGAAAATTAGTTGATGTTTTTGATTTTTAGTTTTAAAAACATAAGGAATTAAGAGGTCTCATTTGACAAGGATAATTTTTAAGATGTATATGGCTTAATGGAATTTTGGTGGATTTTTATGAAGTGTCTAAATGGGTTGGTTAAGGGCAAACTTTCTGGGTGTCTATGCAGTTATTTTTCTGGGTAGGTCTGGAAAAACGATTTTTGAAATGCTACTTTCACTTAGTAATAAAATCTATAAAAATTAGGGGAAGTATTAAACATATATAGGTTTCTCTGGTAAAAATTATAGAACTACAGGAGCTTGTTTGATGTGCCATAAAAATCATAATAATATGAACCAGAATCACATGAGACACCCTAAACATGTTATTAAATGACAATAATTACAAAAATCCGTTATGACATTAAATGAACACATAAGTATTAAATGATCCTTAATCTGTGTAGATTTTTTGAAGAAGGAGTGACATTGTTTCCTTGTGTTCATTTGCCCGTTGCTTTCATTCCATTTGCTAAGGTACGGATATTCTACCCTTTCTCTGTAAGGATTTCGCATTGACTCTTCAATCCTTGACTTTATTTCATTCGTTATGGTATTCGTTGGTGATTTCCGTTTGATATGATTTCTTATGATATAATAGTTAGTTCTATGTCATTTGATATGGCATTCATTCATGTTGTTATACTACTTGGAGATACTATAATTAATTCATTATGATGTAATTGCTTTGTTTATTCTGTTACCCGAGCTAACTAGTCATGGAGGTACCATGACCATGTCATTGAGGCACCAATGGCCTGACACTATCTGTGGCGATGTCATTGGTCCATGGCGTTCCCTTGTGATATGTATATTATTATTGAGCTCGTGAACTTATTTGCCATTTTGGTACGCCAATATATTTGTCTGAGTACAGGTGTATAGTGGTGTACATATTTTGTTTTGCAGGGAGCGTATGGATGCATCATAGGTTTGTTTTGTAATATGTTTATGATATGGCTTTGTAATGAATGGTTTGTGTGTGCCATACACCCCATTACACTTTTGGGAGTTGATCACTCCATTTGCTATGATTTGTTATGACAGGAAATGATATGATTATGTTGTTAAGCATGTGGCGTGCTTTTTGAGCTCGTGGGCATTTTTCTTTATGACTTTTTGACTTCTTTATCATTCACTTGATTCTCATGACCTATGACATCTTGTTCACCAGATTCCTTTGACTTCATTTTGTGTACTTATTCATATTCAGTTCATTTGTTTATATCTGTTCACTGGGCTTTTTAAGCTCAGTCGCATTTTCTTTTCCCTGCGGTAGGTATCGAGCGTGATGCTGGGATTAAGTGATGAGAGTAGGAGCTTTTAGTGGACCACTCTGACGATAGTTACCCACTTGCGTTTGGATTAGATTTGGATTTATCTTTCATTTAGACTCTTTTTGCGATTGTATTTTATTTCGAAGTTATTATGTTTCAGACTTAGTATTTTATCATTTCCTTAGAAGAATTTATGTAACCTTGTAATTAATAAAGTCTCCCGCTTGCGTTATTTTCTGATTGACACCATAATGTTATATTTTGACCCTTCTCGGGTTGGTGTGTTACAATTATGGTATCAGAGCTTAGGCTTCAACCTGTAGTACCTTAAGTTATGACCTGTGAAGATGTGGCCCTTAGGATTGCACTATAGGATCTTATGAATTGACCCTTGAGAAATTTGCTTTAGGTTTCGCCTATGAAACTTAAGATTATGATCGGTGAGGATTGGGTAGACTATGTGATAAGACATTTGTTTATGTATCATTCCTTCTCATCATTTTGATTCGTGCCCCTCCTTTAGTTAAGCCCTTTTAAGATCATTCTTTCCGGAGATTTAGAAAACTTATCATATTGCACTGCATAAGTTTAGTAACCAATTAAGCTTAGAATGCTTTGTGAACTTTGTGGTAATGCCTTTTCACCATATAGGTTTCACCTTTTAGTATAATCGCATTCATTCCTGAACCTTTGATTCATTTGTTAATTGTTTAGATGCTCATTCGTCCATTCTGAGAATTTTGCGATCTTGATGTGTTTGACACATTTTGTGGTTTCTCTGCTTTTGCTAAACACCTTAAGGTTCCCTCTACACTATCAGATTATGCCTTACCCATTTCTATTCCTATGAGAAATCTTGTGGTTCTTAATCACGAGTATAGGAGTTATTCATCACATTTTCATTTGCTCGTTCGATATCTCAACTTGAAATAATAGATGAAGTTTCCTACCGTTATCTCCGTATTTTTTTCATATTCATGTTGTGCTTTATGCATCTCTTTTGAGAGGTTACACTTTCATCCATTACGTATATGTTTCGTATCCGAGAAGAGTTGTCATTTGTTAGTAAGCCTTAGGCTATTTTGGATCTTTAGGATCAGGTCATGAGAAGCAAACCTTTCTGTTCGTTAAAAGTCTTCGGGAGAATCATTCCGTTCATTTCGTGACTTGGTACGTTTCTATTTGACTTTTTTTTACTTCAATTTCGAGGACGAAAATTTTCTTTTAGATGGGAAGATTTGTAAAACCCGAAATTCCGGTTTTACATTTTTATAACTAAATTGATTTTAACCTAAGTTTATATTATGATTAGGAAATAATTAATACTTTATATTATGTAATAAGTACATATTATTAAGAATTTGCCTAAGTTAACTAAGTAAATAAAATTTGTGACATTCCTAACTTAGACCAATATGTATCACACGACACAACCTTTGTTTCCTAAAGCTCCAGATGTTTTACCAACACTGCAGTGATAAGAAAATTTGTGTTTAGGAAAGTTTTTGGACCTTTCATGACACATTTCTTTTATTAACAAATGTGAATCCAAGAGCTAGTAATACTTTTTACCCACATGTAAATATCGTAAGATGTAGTGACAAGAAAAATTGAGTATGGGAAAGTTTTCGGACCTTTCATGATTGAGAAGTAGGGTTATGCACTACTACTGGGAAAGTGATGGACCTTTCATTACACAAATACTGAAATTATTTTTCCATAAGTCACTGCAAGGTGTTTTCCTTGTGATGAATATTTGGCAGGTGCGAAGTAACCATATTTGTATCTCCAAAACTCCATTGCACATGGAAAGGAGATGCACTATTGAAACTTATAAGAGTATTAGTATTCCTATATCTGTTTGCTTTTAATAACATGACTAATCATAAATTAAACACATAAACATCAAAGCAAGTGCGGAAGCGTAGGAACATATAACACATAATTAATTAACCGAATGTAAATAGTGTGCGTACAATTTAGATATTCTTCAACAAGCAATAACGGATCGAGTTTAAATGGTTTAACGAATCGACCCTTAACTTTTTTCGATTCAAACCAAGATACAAACAATAATGTGTTAGCATCACGTTCTTGTACACACGTACTAATACCAAGTTAAAATTATGCTAGTAAAAGAACAACACAAAACAATTTTGTTTCAAAGACAAAAGTCGATCGACCCTTGTGAGGGTTTTGATCTGATCGGCCAAACAAAAAAAAACAAAAGAGGGGGAAAAGGTTTAAGGTATTGTGTGTGCATAAAAGATACAAAACAATGACCCTAGCCTTTGTATATATAGCATGCAAAACTTGGAGGACAAGTTGGAATGGGATTGGGTCTCCCCAAGCCCAAACCGATCGGCCATGTATTCCCAATGGGAATCCGGAACATTCCTTCCTCTATTTTCATCTATAGTCCTTTTCTTTAACCGTTAGTCAATTATTGTTAATTACTTAACGGTCGTTATTTGTTTTGTGTATTTAATAATTAATTATAACATTTTACATTTAATTATTAAACTTTGACTCTCATGCGTAAAGTGTACAATCCCGTGATCTCGAGTTCGATCCTAACATAAACCATTAAATTATGTCCATAAAACTAATAGCTCCCACTTGGACATATCTTAATAGTGTAATCACATTGGTTAGCGTATAGGAACACGCCAATGCCTCTAGTACAACTCGAGTAAGGCCTCCTGGAAAAACCTTTTGATGATTCATCATCATTATTATCCTTTTGTTTCTAATACCATGTTAAATAAGGATATGGATCTAAGTCATTCCTTTATTTAACTATTCTGTTTCTCGTTGTTTGTGATTGAACAAGATTACCAAATCTTTGAGATAGATCTTGGGCGTGGCCACGCAAACATCTTGTCAACCCTACGATGAGCCCAACAGTATTAAATTCCAAAATGAATTTGAAGGAACAAATTCTTTATTGACTACAAGCAAAACCCATGAACTTTGTAACACTTTTGAAAATAATCCTTATAACTACCAGTTACGTATAGCGTTAAATTGTTCCACATAAATGCACTACATTCACGACAGTTCTCTGGTATCTCAAGTCTGAGGATATCTATTCATGATTTACTTAGTGACATGATCCATAAAGTACAATCATATAATTTGGGATAAGTCCTATATTCAAGTCATTTAATATCATGTGAATTTGGTATGTCAACGCATCAATATACTTTCAAGTATATTCTACCAAAACTCAGATTTGTTTTAGTTTAATGATATTCCTATATCATTAATTGACAACAGACGATTTTAGAATATCTAAATTATTCACGGATTAAACATGAAAATATAGGACATAATATTTTAAAAAATGAAAAATAAACATAAAAAAATACTTTATTTCATTAAATAATAATAATAATAATAAATAATAATAATAATAATAATAATAATAATAATAATAATAAATAATTAAAATAATAATAATAATAAATAATAGTTTACAATATCCTTTATCCAAATACTACTCACATTCATGCATGAAATTACTACCTAAACGATGTCCAATGCCATTGGCAAGTTCAGTAAGCTTTTATTTAGATAAAGCCTTAGTGAAAGAATCCGCTAAGTTGTCATCTGTGTGAACTTTCAGTAGATTAATTTCACCTTCGTGGACTTGGTCCTGAACGTAGTGATACTTCCGTAGAAAATGACTGGTGCCCTTCATGACTCCAGGTTCATTGGCAAATATGATTGCAGCAGAATTTTCGCAATACATATTAATAGGTGATTCAATTGAATGCATAAAACCAAGCCCTGAAATGAATTTCCTAATCCAAATACCCTCCATTGCAGCTTCTGAACCAGCTATGTATTCAGCTTCCGTTGCAGACATCGCAATTGTACTCTGCTTCTTGCTCTTCTAGTCTACTGCTCCTTCATTAATAACAAAGACATAACCCATCTGAGACTTCGTATCATCTTTATCACATTGGTAGGACGCATCACAGAAACCTGTAACATCAAGTTCTGCATCTGGATTTCCACCATACACTAGAAACATATCTTTTGTATTTCTTAGATACTTGAGAATATGTTTAACAGCAATCCAGTGAAGTTCACTTGGGTTATGTTGATGTCGACCGGTGATATTTTGAGCGAACGCCACATCTGGCCTTGTGCATCTAACCGCATACATTATGGATCCTACAACCGAAGCATAAGGAACTTTCCTCATGCGTGCCACCTCTGCAGGTGTTGAAGCACATAATTCGCTACTTAAGCCATGCTTTACTTCCATTGGCAAATGTCCTTTCTTGGAATTTTGCATGTTGAATCTCTTCAATATTTTATCAATGTAAGCACTTTGGCTTAATCCAATTAACCGCTATGATCTATCCCTGTAGATCTTGATTCCGGAATTTATGCAGCTTCCCCTAAATCCTTCATAGAAAAACACTTTCCAAGATAGGCCTTAACCTCTTTCAAACTTGGAATGTCTTTTCCCATGATTAATATGTCATCAACATATAGGATAAGGAAAGTAACATCACTCCCACTAGCTTTGTGATATACACATGGCTCATCAAGATTCTGAGTAAATCCAAACTTTTTGATTTCTTCATCAAATCTCTTATTCAATTGCCTTGATGCTTGCTTCAATCCATAAATGGATCTTTGAAGTTTGCATACACGGTTTGGAAATTGTGGATTCAAAAACCCCTCAGGCTGCGCCATATAGATGTCTTCATCTAGGCGACCATTTAAGAAGGTGGTTTTTACATCCATCTACCAAATCTCATAATCATAGTACGCTGCTATAGCTATGAGAATCCTAATAGCCCTAATTTCTGCTACAGGAGAAAAGGTCTCCTCATAGTCAACCCCATAGGTTTAAGTAAAGCCTTTAGCTACCAGACGAGCCTTATAGGTGTGTACATTGCCATCCATGTCAGTTTTCTTCTTGAAGAGCCACTTACTTCCAACGACTTTAGCATTGGGAGGAAGGTCTACTTCAATCCAGAATTTGTTATCTCACATGGATTGCATTTCCCCATTCATTGCTACTACCTATTTATCCTTTTCAGGATCATTCATGGCAGCCCTATAATTAGCAGGTTCTCCAGGATCCCCTAATATAGTTTCCTCAACTTCTACGTTAAGACATAGACGTTCAGGAGCACGTACAGTCCTTGTAGACTTACGAATGGGAACAACTTCAGGTGGAGGACCCAGACTCTCAGGTTCCACAGGAATTTCGCTAGTGTTTTCAGAAGGTAATGCATCTTCATGATCATCTTCCAGATCATAAATTCTCCCACTGAATTCTTGAGATATGAGATCCTTTTCAAGAAAGTCTCCATACCTAGCAACAGTTACTTTGTT
Organism: Artemisia tridentata subsp. tridentata; assembly: GCA_021014915.2. Lineage (NCBI taxonomy): Eukaryota > Viridiplantae > Streptophyta > Magnoliopsida > Asterales > Asteraceae > Artemisia > Artemisia tridentata. The sequence continues at coordinate 73,950,002 of CP139504.1, forward strand.
TTCAGGTGGGTAGTAAAAGTATAACCCATCGTTTCCTTTGGGTATCCTACAAAGATACACTTTACAGATCTTTGTTGGAGTTTATCTGTTGAGTCACGTTTAACATACGCCTCGCAACCCCAGACCTTTAAATAAGACAAGTTAGGAGCTTTACCATTCCATATTTCATATGGTGTCTTATCAACCTTCATGGTGGGAACCATATTTAAAATACGAACAGTAGATTCTAATGCATAATCCCAAAAAGATAAAGGAAGAGTAGTAAGATTAAACATTGATCGCACCGTGTCTAGCAATGTATAATTTCTTCTCTCAGATACACCATTTTGTTGTGGAGTATATGTAGATGTGACATGCTGAACAATTCCATTATCAGCTAAATAATCTTTAAACTCTTGGCTTAGGTATTTACCACCTCTATCGGATCGAAGAGCTTTAATCTTCTTTCCAAGTTGCAATTCTACTTCTGCTTTGAAACCCTTAAATGTTTCAAACACCTCACGTTTATGTTTAAGTAAGTAAACATAACCATAACGGCTGAAATCATCTGCAAATGTTAAGAAGTAGCTAGCACCTCTCCTTGACACATGTCTAAGTGGTCCACACACATCAGTATGTATTAAACCAAGTAAATCGGAAGCCCTTTCCATACAATTATGAAAAGGTTTCTTTGTCATCTTCCCAGATATACAAGATTCGCATTTATCAAATGATTCATCATTGATATTTTTCAAAAGCCCATCGTGTTGCAGCTTTTCCATGTGAGTCTTGCCTATGTGAGAAAGTCGACAATGCCAAAGATAAGAAGAATCCAAGTCCTTCTTGATTCTCTTATTATTGATGCTAAACATCGAATTATTTTTATTGGATAAATTATCATTCATGTCAATCTCAAACACACCATTCACAGCAATAGCATTAAAATAAAAAATGCCATTTAAAGAAAAAGAAATTCCATTACTAGTGATAGTGTGAATAAAACCAAGATCCAACAATAAAGAAAAGGAAACTGTTGGTCCATGAAATTTGAGTAAATCTTTATAAAATGAAGAACAAATTCATTAATAATGATGAACAATGATTACAAGATTACTCAATACACACTTGACTACATGATAACATCTTCAGCTTCTTTAAGGGGATAATTGCGGTACACTATCCCCATTGAATGACAAATAAACTCTCATTGATCCAAGCTATGCTTGAGATTCAATGAGAGGATGATCCTATCAAGTAATACTAAGTATTATTTGTTTGTTTAGAATCCATACTATCTCTATTACAAAGCAAACATATATATAGGTAAAAATACAATGAAACCATGTGATGGTTGGTGAGATGTCATGCATCAAGTGGTCCCTCTTCACCTTCCTCTTTTGGAAAAGAACAACCATCCTTTTGAGACTGTCATAACAAATATTCCAACTTCTATGGCAACTGCTTGTACTTTGTCTGACTTCCCTTTTTGGAAGTTCCCACCCATATTTATCAGTCAGTTTGTAGTGATAGTGTCTTCAGGGTCATTGAGACATTTGTCAAATCTCAGTGACACTGGAGTTGTTTGTAGCTCATATACTTTACTCACTGACACCGCATCAGTAAATAAAGTGTTTCTTCAGTACAAAGAGCTTTATACAACACTCACTGAATCTGTATCAGTGAGTGACCCACTATTTTATTTAGTGAGTTAGGCTATTTTATTTTCAAATCCTTGTCAAGGTAATTGGGTCAAATTCTTGACCCAACAGAAACAACACCCCTAATAATAGAAGGTACATAATGATAATTGTTTAATGACAGTACTAACCCCGAATGATGAACTCAAATAAGTACATTTTATTACTATCATTTATCCTATTAATTTGACTTGTTTTACTATATTATGTATGAGGATTGATACTTAATCGTTTACTTTTGTAATTCTCAGGTAAAAACAAGCATTTGGTGAAACTTGGCGATTTTGGACTAATTATGGAGCAAAACGTGCATAAAGTGAAAGTCTACTGACATGGACAAGATCAAGTCAATTCTGCTCCAGATGCGCCGCATCTCACTCTCAACATGCGCCGCATCTCTATCAAGATATCACCAGATACGATCCAAGATACAAGAGGACATGCGCCGCATCTAATCATGGAGTTACGCCGCATCTTCTGGCGGTGTACGAATATTCCTGAATATTATAATCTTGGACCCCATGCGAAGTTAAGTACATGCGCCGCATCTACTTAGTAGATGCGCCGCATCTTCCCTCAGACAGAAACTATAAATACCCCGTAGACCATACGAATTACAAGTTCCGAAAAACCTAAAACCGAAGACCGAACAGGAGGAACAAAGGACGAATTCAGTCAAGGAGGCAGCACAAGACACACCCAAATCAAGGATACAAGAGCTGTAAGAAGGTGCTGCATGTGTTTAATTCATTAAGTAGTTTTGTTTTATTGTGTTACAAACTTTAATTCATCAGGATTGGTGGCTTGTGTAATGTGACAACGAAAGATTGCACTCCCTTTAATACTTGCTTTCCCATCAATTAAAGTTTATATGATGATGTCTTTGGTTACTACTTATTAGTGCATTGATAACCTCTGTGTTTATTAGTGGCTTGCGGGCATTTGACTGCGGGACATAATGTGGCTCCCACGGTTATTACTAAATTGATCACTTAGGAATAACTTTTAGACATAAGTAATCATTAAGGGTTTACTCGCCGATAAGATTAGGACCAACGAGAAAGGGTTAACTACATACACTTCATATAAAGCTATCAATAAAACAAGTGACAATCTACTTAATCATAAGGACAGCCCTCTTATTGTCTCGAGTATTTATCTGTGTACGTGTGTGCTACTTGCTGATTCGTGCCTATTGGTTTATTTTATTATTTAATTGCAACAAATCGTGCCAGTCTCTCAGGCTGAAACCCCCTTGCGTTAGGATATTAAAATACTGATTAGAATAACGAGATAATATGTTCCACTCTTAGTGATCGACACTCTACTTACCATTATCTTCATACTGACCGGGTACACTGCTCGTTAAGTGTGTGTGTTATTGATAAGTCGGCTAAATATAAATTTAAAACTTGAGTAGGCATTAAAACTGCTAAACCGCAACGACACATCACGCGCATCAAGTTTTTGGCGCCGTTGCCGGGGAGTGAATTGTTATTATCTGTTAATTTGATTAGTATTTTAATTAGGTTTTTTCTTTATTATTGATATATTGCATCATGTACTATTTTGCATATTTGTTGTATTGTGTGTTAATTGTTTTCTTTTATTTTTGTGTGTTTTATTTTCGTTGTGTGTTTTTTTTTTTTTTTTTTTCGTGTATTTTTCTGTTCTGCTATCGTTGTACTGTGCTAAATCAAACGATACGGCGCATCTGATCTCTCAGATACGGCGTATTGCGTTTAATTTTTTTAAAAAAATACAACGCGTTTAATTAATTCGATACGACGCATCTTTTCCCCAAGATACGGCGTATCTGTTTTTAATAAGAAAATTTTTCTAAGCGATAAAGTAATACGACGCATCTGCTTTTGCAGATACGGCGTATCTGTTTTCGATAATAAAAAAAATTTCAAACGTTAACGCCATACGACGCACCTGCTTTTGCAGATACGGCGTATCTATTATTTTAATTAAAAACAGTTTGCGAATTATTAAACAGATACGGCGTATCGATCTCTGTCGATACGGCACATTTTACTGAATCAAAAATCTTTTATTTTTAAACGTAACGAAAATACGGCGCATTAACTTTCGTTAATACGACGCATTTAATTTTAATTAGATAAGCTGATTTTTGATTAATTAATTCGATACGGCGCATTCTTAAATTCTAAGCGGCGTATCTATTTTCTGGATAAAGTCTGATCTAATTTTAACGTATTAAGATACGGCGTATCCAACTTTTTGGATACGGCGCATCGTCTGCAGATATCAGTAACTTTAATTTTTCGTATTCCGTTTTCGTTATTAATTATCTGATATATTACTTTCTCGAGCATACCCTACTGATATTTTTGTGTTGATTTCAAGAAGTGCATGACCAGGAGTTCTACGAAGAACTTGATTCAACCTTTCGAAGATCCTGAACGAGCCCTACATTCGCTTAAAAGGCTTTTCAACACAAGAAGCTTTGATCTTTCAAGTTCACTCGAGCTTGATTACTTTTCTGAAGAAAAAGAGGAAGTTGAAACAGAAACAATGGGCGAAAACACTACTATGGAGGAATACATGAACAATACCCGTGCTGATTACACTTCAGGAGTTGCTAGACCTAAGTTTGATGATAAGTCAAAATTTGAGTTGAAGGGTCAGTTTCTCAAAGAGCTAAGAGAGAATGCTTTCAGTGGGACGGAACAAGAGGATGCTAATGAGCATGTTGAAAAGGTCCTGGAGATTGCAGACTTGTTTACCTCAGAAGGAGTCAATACCGATCAACTCATGCTAAGAATCTTTCCAATCTCACTAAAAGGAGCTGCTAACAAGTGGCTAAGGAATGAACCTGCTAGTTCAATCACTACATGGGAAGGTTTGAAGAGCAAATTCCTGAAGAGATATTGTCCACCTGCTAAGACTGCTAAAAAGATGGAGGCTATCAATAGTTTCAAGCAAGAGCCTGATGAAACCCTTTATCAAGCTTGGGAACGATTTAAAGATTTATTGATAAAATGTCCTCAACACTATCTAACCCCTATGCAGGAGATAATATTGTTTTATCAGGGACTGGACGTGCCAACTAGACAGATCTTGGATGCTAAGGGAGCTGTACCTCAGATGAGTGCAACTAATGCTAGGAAAGCGATCCAAGAAGCTGCTGATCATTCTCAGAAATGGCACGATGGGACCTCTACTAGATCTAAGAGCAGCACTAATTTTGACGGGATTGCTGCTATTCAAGCTCAATTGGATAAAATTAGTAGAGAGATGAAGAAGCGAGATGAAAGAGCGTATGCTGCCCAAGTTGGATGTGAAAAGTGCGAAGGACCTCACTACACTAAAGATTGCCCGAACAAGAATGAAAGTGAGACATTTGAAGAAGCATATTACACCCAATTTGGACAACCATTCCGACCTTTGGGGAGATTTAGGGAAGCTACACCGGAATTATATCAAAGGAACAACTTCAATTCCACTTATCAAGAGAGGAGGCAGACTTTAGACGATACTTTAAAGCAAATTATGGCCGATGCTGCTAAAAGACATGAAGAGAATACTGCTATGATCAAGGAAATTCGAGCTTCAACGGACACTACTACAAGAAATCAAGGAGCTTCGATCAAAGCATTGGAACAACAAATTGGTCAAATGAGCAAGGTTCTTCAAGAAAGGGGATATGGAAGTTTACCGAGCTCAACTGAAACCCAAACCCCAAGAGATCATGTCAAGGCCATAAGCACCACTGAAGAAGTCACTCCTAATATACCTAGATGATGCGTGGGTTTTGCAACCTTACAACAGGTTTTACCTCTCGAGGGATCTCAAGAGGCTTACAACCCCACCAGGCAGTGTACCTGACCGATGTAGTATAGTGTAGTGGTAAGTACGGGGGATTGATCGTTCTCCACAGGGAATAGTGTTCGTTAGGTGTGAAAGACTACTCTAATTAGGTCTAAGGGTTGAGGAAGATTCTTTTTTTTTTTTTTTTTTTTATATATTTTATGAAAGCAAGTAAAATCTCGGTTTTGAAGGAGTGGGCGGAATTAGTTGCTAGTCAACTAACCCAAATAACTACAAATGCAAATAAAGTAAATAACAAAAAATGAAAATGTGGTGAGAAACTTATGTGTAGAGAAATGTGTTTACTTAGATTTCCTTACTCCCTAACTATCTTTTACCGGTTGATTAGTGTGTATTAGTCGCGTGGATGACGGGTGTATTCCTTAATACCATTCGTGGGGTGGCGTACTTACTTCCCCAACTCTACAAGCTCCTACTTCACTCCTATGTCGAGCCGGCTAGGAAGCTCCTAACATGGGATCACTAGAATTCGCTTGTGCATTAAATACAACCATAAAAACCTTTAGTACGCATTTGGTTCATGTTTCTTAAGACATTCAAGCAAGTTACCGAATAGGAAGTTAGCCAGTTTTCTTAAGCCTAACATAGATAAACAATCATCCAATACAACTAACAACACACTAATAACCAATAATCAATAGCTAGGTTTCATTAGATCTAAGCAAACACAAGATAAATTTAGCCTAACATGTTAAACAAAAGACAAGAATAAGATAGAATCAAACAACACATAGACATATTGAATGATTAATTGATAACTTATCTTTCAATGTAACATGGAAGATCTCAAGGCAAAAAGCCTTGAAAAAGTAGCTAAAATCGTCCTAGGGTTTTCACCCAAAATTCCACACACTAAGCTCTGCTTAATGACAAAAAATTAGAAAACTATATATAGACTTTTGGATCTGACGGCGTCACCTTATGGATTGTGACGCCGTCACCTCGCCGCTTCTAGGGTTTCCGGATGACCTTCTTGACGCCGTCCCTCTTTAGCTCTTCAAAAATCCATTCTGGCTTATCAAGGCTTGACGCCGTCAGCTCGTGAACGTGACGCCGTCCCCTTATGATTTAAGCCGTGACGCCCTTGATCAAGTTAAAGCGTGACGCCGTCAGAATTTACATGCTATTTTCACTGGCTTATCATGAGTAAATTTCACGTCCACTTTTTCTTGCCAAGGCATGACGCCGTCCAGAGTGAATTGTGACGCCGTCAAGAGTAACTTTTAGCCGATTTTTGAGACTTTGCCGTTTTCTCTCACTTTTATGCTCCAAAAACGTCCAAAATGCCTCCTTTTCCAGATTTCTCCTCAAAAGTACCTAAAATGACAAAAGGAACGATTTAGGGCAATATTTGATCAAATAAATACGATTTAAGGCTTAAATGACCCCTTAAAAGCGGTACACTTTTCGCTTCATCAAATACCCTTACACTTGAGATTTGCTTGTCCTCAAGCAAATGCGCTTTTATTCTAATCAAAATACAAGTTAGGGGTCATTTAATGCAAACATAAAAGTAATTACAACAAATAATCGTTCCACTTCAATCATAATAAGCACGGAGATTACATACTAGCACCTCACAAGTAGTGTTTAGATACTCACATCTCTCAAGTGTCATCAAAATAAATCTCATAAATGAAAACGGATAATATCTCTCACTACCTGTCATAGCAAATAGATTACCATAGGCTTGGGAAAGGATCGAAAACCTCCTCCACTAGGCGTAAGCACCTAAGATAAACTATCAAAGAGGGCTTTTAAATGGGTTATAACATTAGGTGTAGGGAAAAGGAAAACACGGTTTTGTTGGATAAGGGATATTTTACTGGTGGCGAGTTAAAAATCTTGATCAATTACATGTACTATACAACGTTGCTAAGCCAAGACTAGACTCGATCTTAAGCTAGAAACGAAATAACAAAAACAAAAACATAAAATAAACATAAAATGAAACGGGATGGTAGTCCGTATGTTTTTTTTCTATTTTTCATTTTCTCATTTTTTTTTGTGTTTTTCTTGATTTTTTTTTTTTTTTTTTTTTTTTTTTTTTTGCATACACTTTTGCCCTACCATCCAAAATAATACATCATAGGGGCATTGCATTCCCCTTACACTTGAATTTTTTCATAACTTTACAAATACTAATCTAATGACTCGAATTAAGATAATTGAAAAACTTGGAGTACTTTTAAAACATTTAGCACATATGGGGATAATAAATGATGTTCTTCCCCATTACTCCATTACACTAGTACTTTACCCATGAGTCCCAATCGTCCCAAAACAATATGTACAAGGATATGACTCGACTTAGCAACCATGTAATCAACTAGATAATTAACTTGGGTTTTAAACAAATGTTGTCACAATAATGCACTAAAAATGAGTGCATACAAGGTAGGCTAAGGCGATTTGGGTGTACATTTAAGTGGGGTGTAACAAATTCTTCCTTTAAGTAAAATGCTTAAAGGTCGAAACGAAAAGATAGGCTCTGAGGGGTGTACTAGGGGTATCGTGTACTAAAAATGAGTACAACGCAAAGGGTGTGGGAGAATTACTTGACCAATGTAGCCAATGTAATTATAACAAAAACACAGGTGTAAAACAATGGGTTAATCCTAATGCCTCTTATCATGTAGCAAATCTAACTACACGAATGTAGTCTCACTTGTGGCCTCGGAATGGTCCTAACGCAAGTTCTAGAATCTAAGTGCTACCGGTACACACATCATAGCATAAATGCTTTTCCTACCAATTCTAGGGGTGAACCTCACATATTTGGGGGTGGAAATTTTTTAGTGGTACGGTTTTTGTGCTAGTCATATAACTCCTATCCGTGAGACGCTCATTAAGATCAAAGTTTCACTCCTATATGTTGTAAAAAATTTTAAATTTGGCACTAAAATTACCTTAACAAGTATTTCTCTCAGTTTTATTACACATCTACTATTAAACAAACAAAAATCAAGCGCAATGGCATTCTCTAAAATCGTACTTTTACCCTCCCCTTACACTTAAGATGAACATTGTCCCCAATGTTCAAATAACAAGATGTAAAAGAAAAAAGTTAAAGAATGAAATCAAATACTCCCCTGATTCGCTCGGTGGATAATGAAATTACACGGTTAAATCTTCCTCCAAAGAGAATGTTGAAACTCCATGACTAATGCATCGCCACAAGCTTGATTCAAAACATTTCCTTGTCCAAAATAACCTGTTAAACCTGAGAAAACAAACACGAAAACCTGCATAACATCGGCGGGATAAAATCTATATATTAAGGATATAATGCTTGTGGAATGATAATTTTGCAGATTCCTGGAGATTATAAGTTGGAGATTTTAATAAAAACTTTTTATGAAAACAAAACTTTCAAAAATTTCTGGAAATTAAATCTGACGCCGTCAGGTTATAAACCCTGACGCCGTCAGAAATGACCTGACAAAAATTTTCATTTTAAGTTTCCGGAAAATTTCTGGAAAAACCTTTACCTTACTTCCTGGAAATCCTGCAAAACATCATTATGACTCGATACAAGCATTTGACTCAAACAAATACTAATATGTATGTTAATTTAGTATTATTATGATTCATGTTCATTTGTGTTCTAATAAACCGATTTAGATTTCCCTTACACTTATCTTTTGCAAAATACCTTTATATGTAGTTAAGACGAAGTTAAAAACAAAATAAAGCATTTTCACAAATTACTTTTGAACATGAATCAATAATGATAAAAATTAAACACACATACGGAAAATAAAATCAAACAAACAAATAAATAAACACACAAAGCAAATAAAATAACAATCAAATGAGGCTAGCATGCGATAAATAAAATCAATGTAACAAATGTTTTAAGGCAAACAGATGCCTTCCCTAAATTATTACAGACCATATTGTTTCAACACATACAACCAAATATCAAATTGTTCAAACATCAAAACATCAAATCACATCATCACTGGGGTGGGGGTCCTTGGCGATAGTCATAGCCAGGAGGAAGATGCCCGTGGTACCCATATGGAGGGTAATCCTGCTCACGACCCGGGAAAGGGTCAATCTGCAGATGCGGGTCCAACTGATCACGTGTAGAAAGATGCTGCATCTGACGAACCGTGTGATCGTACATCCAGTCGAACCTGTCGTCCACCCTGGTCCTCCACGTATCAACCTGGCCCATCCAGGTCCCCTGGTGAGCCTGCCAGTCCCCCCTGCTCATATGCCGGTAGTAATCAGCTGTACCGGCCTCATACCCCTCATGCTGCTGCTGCTGGGGCTCCTCCTCCTCCTCATCATCCTCATCATCATCATCCTCAGCTCCAACTGGGTGATACCACATAAAGGACCCGTCATGCATCTCCATGATCACCTCCATCTGCTTCAGGGACCTCTCCTTCACCGTCCTGCATTTATCACCACTCAAATACCTCATGACCTCGGGCCTGAGGACTCCATAAGACTGAGCCAGTCGGGTGATAAACATCCCACCATAAATCCTGTCACCTTCCCTCTCCCCAACTCCACCATGCATAAAGCTAGCAACCCAAAATGGGATGTTGCAGTAAACATCATTAGAGTAGATGGTGTACAGGTAGAAGAGATCAGAAGCTGTGACACGGTGGTGAGAGCTGTGACGCCCTGTCAAGCTGTAGGTGAGGCAACGATGAGTCAACCGTACCCTAGGATCCCTGATTTGGGATGCCACAGTGGTCGAGGTATACACCCCATCCCCAATAGTCTGCCAGAACAGGGAGCACCTAAAATCATTCTTCATCGACTCCCCATGCAACAACCTCTGCATGAACCCTGCCTGAATGGTATCATGCTGATCGTACAAACCAAGTCTCCACCCAAACTCAGCAACCGAACACGTCCTTAGCTCACCCCCCAGCCTGAAATAGATCGTGGTACCGCCCACATCGGTCCTTGCCTCAGCCATGTCAAAATGGAAGGTGGCAAAGAACTCCCGTACCAACTCCTCATATACCGGCTCCTGAATTTTAAACAGTCTTTCCCACTGGGGGCCGGTAAACCCATCCGTCTGAAAACTTTGGAGAAAGGTCTGCTCAAGACCTTCTCTCCTCAGAAAGTTCCAATCAACTACGGCCCCATTTTCGACCTTGTGTAGTAGCAGTTGTGCGTATTTGCTTGTAGCATCATCGTTGTCAAAGATACCCCAACTGAGGACCGTATCCCCAAAGTTTTCTTGTTGAGATCGGGAAGAACTTCCTCGGCTGGGTCTTTGACGCTTACTCATTATCTGGAACAAAGCAGGAGGAATACAAGTGTTAATATGTGAATTAAAGACTTGGTGGCGTATCAGACAGGTCTGACGCCGTCACCCTTTGATAGGTGACGCCGTCAGGTTCAACCACATTTAAATACGAAATTACGAGGGAAAAATCAATATTCAAACTTTAAGCTTATAAACCAAACGCCCTTTTTACAGCAAAATGGGTGATTGGATCATAGGTTATGGTTCAAATTCGTGGCCTCCCTATTAGTGAATAGACCCAATTGATTGCCAATCATCAAATGCTTTAATCTTTGTTAAATAACACTAATTAAAACACATTATGAGTTCGAAGCATGAATCAATCCTAGGGTTTCACGAGTTGGGGATTTTCGAAATTTACAAATCCTATGAGTTATTGAAGCGAAAAGAATGAGTAAAAATTACTTACCACGTGAAGATTGGAAGCGGAAATTGGCGAATTTGTCCTGGGAAAATCGGAGGTGGGGTTGGAGTGGATATGGTTTGTGGGGTTTGTGATGAAAGTGATGGAAATTAAGTTATTATTGCTGTGCAGACGGGGTGACGGCGTCACGTTTAAATTCTGACGCCGTTAGATTAGCGTATTTTACTACTTTGTGCCAGTTTACAAATGAGCCCCTCGTACTTTAAAGGAGCAGCTAGTCAGGGTCAATAATCCTGATAGCTAGTCTCGTTAACGAGTTCCTCCTGGGTCAAATGTTTTGTTACTGTCACGGGATGTGGTAAAATGTTGAAAAGGGCCGGTTGACGTCTTATTCGGGTTCCAATCTCCGTCACGGCAGGTATTCAGGGAGTGTGAGGAGCTTTTACAGGGGGTTCTCGAAATGAGGATGTGCTTTAATTGAGTTCTCCTCACGCCTGGCTTAAAGCCAAAAGATCGTTTCCTAGCCTCATGAAAGTTAGGGAGCGTGAAAACCATGCTTCCCACGAAAATGCTACGATCTTGAGAGTTTTTCTCGCGAGAGGATCCAAATACATAAGAGGGTTTTGAAAGTGAAGGCTCGGGGAGGAGGGTTTCATCATCCCATTCGTTGTATGGTTCATTAGGGACCGGGAGTTCAAAGATCTTCTCGATCTTTTTGTGTGAGGCTTCTTCCCTAATTTTCTCTTTTATTCTCGAGATGAATTTTTCTGCTAGTTCCATGAACATATCTTGGGTGTTTTTCAAGTGAGTTTCTAATTCCTTGATACGTCTCTCTTGGTTGTTCACGAAAGTTAGCATTATCCCTTCAAATTCATCTTGTCGTGAGAATTGGTGAAACGTATGTTTACCAATTGTGTTCACGCACTCATCGGGATTTTTATCAGCCGTAGGTATCTCAGCTTTCATTAAGCTCTCAACCTGCCTTTTTATGTTTGCGAACAGCTGTTCTTGGGTTGCACTCATGCAATTTAAAATCCCTTCTTCCGAGAACGTTGAGTCATTCCATTCTTCCTCTTCGTATTGTGCTAAGTCCTCAATGACTTCCCAGCACTTATCGACACTGAGCCTGCTCAATCTCCCATTGGCGGCGTAATCTATGGCTCTTCTAGTTTGATGATTGACACCATCATAGAAGATTTGGATTTGTAGCCAAGCATCCATGCCATGGTGAGGGACCTTTCGGAGTAAGTCCTTGAATCGAGTCCATGCCTCGTAGAGAGTTTCGCCTTGACGTTGTTGGAACATCAAGATATCATTCCTTAGCTTGGTAGTTCTTCCCGGTGGGAAAAACTGAGCAAGGAAACGAGTGGTGAGATCATCCCAAGAGGTAATGGATCCTGCGGGTTGACGTTCTAGCCACTGACTAGCTTGGTCCCGCAAAGAGAATTGGAAGAGACGCAATCGGGTCGTCTCTCGAGTGGCAACATCAAGGTCTATAGAATCAACGATTTTTAGAAAGTCCTTGAGATGTTGATTAGGATCTTCAGAACGAAGTCCATGGAATGCGCATCCGCTTTGCACCAACCGGATGGTGTCGGATCGCAAGGGTGTGACATTGGCTCCTTGAGTGAGCTCAATGGTGTTTCGATAGCCATGGTGGCTAGGACGGGAATACTCTCCTAAAGTACGGGCTCTAGGAGGTGGTTGTGGTTGTTGTGGTGGTGGGTTGTTGTGGTTAAGGATATTACCATCTTCCATGATGTCGGATGGTATGGTTACGAACAAAGACACGAAGAAAATAGATAGACTAAAGAAAACCTAGAAAAAAATAAAATAAAAATCTCACTAGAAAGGAATCTAGTGAGTAGACCTAATAGAAATAAAAATTCAACCTAAACAATAACTATTCCCCGGCAGCGGCGCCAAAAACTTGATGCGTGGGTTTTGCAACCTTACAACAGGTTTTACCTCTCGAGGGATCTCAAGAGGCTTACAACCCCACCAGGCAGTGTACCTGACCGATGTAGTATAGTGTAGTGGTAAGTACGGGGGATTGATCGTTCTCCACAGGGAATAGTGTTCGTTAGGTGTGAAAGACTACTCTAATTAGGTCTAAGGGTTGAGGAAGATTCTTTTTTTTTTTTTTTTTATATTTTTATGAAAGCAAGTAAAATCTCGGTTTTGAAGGAGTGGGCGGAATTAGTTGCTAGTCAACTAACCCAAATAACTACAAATGCAAATAAAGTAAATAACAAAAAATGAAAATGTGGTGAGAAACTTATGTGTAGAGAAATGTGTTTACTTAGATTTCCTTACTCCCTAACTATCTTTTACCGGTTGATTAGTGTGTATTAGTCGCGTGGATGACGGGTGTATTCCTTAATACCATTCGTGGGGTGGCGTACTTACTTCCCCAACTCTACAAGCTCCTACTTCACTCCTATGTCGAGCCGGCTAGGAAGCTCCTAACATGGGATCACTAGAATTCGCTTGTGCATTAAATACAACCATAAAAACCTTTAGTACGCATTTGGTTCATGTTTCTTAAGACGTTCAAGCAAGTTACCAAATAGGAAGTTAGCCAGTTTTCTTAAGCCTAACATAGATAAACAATCATCCAATATAACTAACAACACACTAATAACCAATAATCAATAGCTAGGTTTCATTAGATCTAAGCAAACACAAGATAAATTTAGCCTAACATGTTAAACAAAAGACAAGAATAAGATAGAATCAAACCAACACATAGACATATTGAATGATTAATTGATAACTTATCTTTCAATGTAACATGGAAGATCTCAAGGCAAAAAGCCTTGAAAAAGTAGCTAAAATCGTCCTAGGGTTTTCACCCAAAATTCCACACACTAAGCTCTGCTTAATGACAAAAAATTAGAAAACTATATATAGACTTTTGGATCTGACGGCGTCACCTTATGGATTGTGACGCCGTCACCTCGCCGCTTCTAGGGTTTCCGGATGACCTTCTTGACGCCGTCCCTCTTTAGCTCTTCAAAAATCCATTCTGGCTTATCAAGGCTTGACGCCGTCAGCTCGTGAACGTGACGCCGTCCCCTTATGATTTAAGCCGTGACGCCCTTGATCAAGTTAAAGCGTGACGCCGTCAGAATTTACATGCTATTTTCACTGGCTTATCATGAGTAAATTTCACGTCCACTTTTTCTTGCCAAGGCATGACGCCGTCCAGAGTGAATTGTGACGCCGTCAAGAGTAACTTTTAGCCGATTTTTGAGACTTTGCCGTTTTCTTCACTTTTATGCTCCAAAAACGTCCAAAATGCCTCCTTTTCCAGATTTCTCCTCAAAAGTACCTAAAATGACAAAAGGAACGATTTAGGGCAATATTTGATCAAATAAATACGATTTAAGGCTTAAATGACCCCTTAAAAGCGGTACACTTTTCGCTTCATCATATACCTAGAAGATCGATGAATGGTAATGATGGTGCAAGACCCGAATTTTTCTTTAATTCTTCAATCAGCTTAAGGAGACTACTAAAAGAGAAGACAAAGATTGAAGAGGAGATCAAGGCAACAATGAAAGAAGAGAGCCCTGCAACCGACTCAAATGCCTTGCCTCATAAAGAAAGAGACCCAGGAAGTTTTACTCTACCTTGTTCTATTAATAATATATCTTTCAATAATGTGTTAGCTGACTTAGGAGCTAGTGTTAGTGTTATGCCTCTTAAGACATTCGCTACCCTAGGACTAGGAAAATTAGCACCAACTAAATTACTTATTGAATTGGCTGATAAAACGGTAAAACGACCTGAAGGGATTGCTAATATTGTGCTAGTTAAGATTGAGCAGTTTATTTTTCCCGTAGACTTTGTTATACTAGACATGCCCGAGGATGTTAAGATTCCTTTAATCCTCGGAAGACCTTTCTTGTCTACTGCCCATGCTAAGATTGATGTGTTTAAGAAGAAAAATCTCATTAAGGGTAGGGATAATAAACTAGTCTATAAGTGCCAGATCGGTTAAAAGCATAATTAGGGTGTTATGTACTAGGATTAAGAGAGCGTATGGACCTCGATCTGAAGCTAGACTTATGTGGAGAAACATTGATTCAAAACAACTCAACTAATCCTAATCATGAAGACTTTGAGGAATTCATTGACCTTAATGTACCCACCGAACTTAGACGCAATGTTGTTAATGATTCTGATGATGAGTGGTATGATTGTGTAGTAATTAATAAACGTAGGAGAGTAGTTGAGAAAACGAATTTGAACAATGATGTGTTTATTGAACTACCACCCCACCTTGCTTATTTGTGCCTATATGATAATAAGAATTTCCCGTCTATCATTTTGTCATCTCTGCCCGAAAGGGACAGGACTTTGTTTATACAGATATTAAAGAAGAACGGCGTGGAAATTAAGGACGAGCAAGGAGTGTTCAATATTACTGAATTGGCGATGAAGGAGCGCGATGTTTCCGACTCCTTCAATGATCGATACTAAAGAGCTGAACGTGAGTCTAACTTGAAGACTCTGGAATAAAGACAAGTGCTTACCGGGAGACAACCCGGAATTATCTTTTATTCTGTTTTCTGTGTCGTGTCAGTCAGGCCCGCATGAGGATATGGCGCATCTCGATTCTGAGATGCGACGCATCTCCTGCAATGGTCATATCTTATTTTATTTTTCTGCATTTTTATTTTCGACTTTAAAACTATTTATCAGTTTATTTTAATGCGGCGCATCCCTGGTTAAGGATGCGGCGCATCTTTATTCTGATCCGTATTAATTCCAGGCTCGATACGGCGTATCTTCTTCAATAAGATACGGCGCATCGACTGACCTGATGATTTTCAGTTTTAATTTTTAATTTTTATTTTTATCTAACTACTAATGTATTATGCAAGTTTGAACCTTTCTTATCTTAGGTGTGTTTTAAAGTATTGGTGGTATTATAGTTTCCTGGATTTCCTGTGGATACATCAAGTATGAAGCTTTAACGTTCTAATCCACAAGAAAGATGATTTTTGCTCTTATACTAATGGAGGATCATACCGAGCAAATCTCAGGGGAGTTTTTCTGTTCTAATTCTTTTATTTTCCAGTTTTTAACCTTTTATACAAACAACGAGGACGTTGTTTAACTTAAGTGGGGGGATTGGAGAATTAGAACACTTAACAATTACTTGTCCTAAACTTTTTCAAAAATTATGCTTATAATGTGCTTAATATATCAAACTTAAAAAAAATTTAGCATGTTTTTGTTTAAGATCTAAGTTGCATAACTGCACACATGACGTTATTTTCAAAAATTGTGATTTTCCAAAATTCACAAATCTATGAGTGTGCCGGTGACTTGTAAACTTTAGAACTTGGCTTGTATACTATTCGAGACCACCATAATGAGTATTATTTATATAATTGGAATGACTTGTCTAAATTGGTAAAATTCTAGGATTACACCCAAATAGCCTATTATTTGTTATGTGTTATTAACTAACTACACTGGTTAGTTAACCCCCGTATAAACCCTTTTGTTACTCTCATTTTTAGAGTAAGATACCCCTAGAAAAACCCTCAGAGCCATTCCTTTCGTTTCTTACACCTTTGTTAAAATGTTTCGTTACACCCTTACACCTTAGCCTACCCTGTAGATTAGAATCCGTGGTTGGTTAATTGCTATAGGCAAAGTGTGTTTCCTTACATTACCTGTGTTCGTGTGCGTAATTCATTATCTTTGGTTAGGTCGGGAAATTGCACAATGCAATTGGAGTGAAAGTAAATATTGTATATCTTTGAGTTTATTTTTCGTGTGTTTACTACTTTCACTATTACCATTATTTCTGAAGTCATGAAAAGTATGGAAAAATTATCCAGAATTATCATTATAGTGATGTGGTGAAATTTTACACATCTATGTTTATGTTAAAAAAATAAAAAAATAAAAAAATAAAAAAAAAAAAAAAAAATCGAAAAAAATAAGAAAAGAAAAAGAAAGAAAGAAAAGTTGGAAGTTAGTTTTAACCAACTTATGTAAAGTTATGTAAGTGGTCGATATCACCACTATTTGTTGTACTATATCTATGGATTGAATGGGAATTGGCAGTTATGGGAACGCCAATTAAGGTTTATTCTTTGATTAAGATCTTGTTGAGTATAATTCGTGTCTACCTAAAGCGTGTGTTTCAAGTGTTAAAGCGTGAGTTATTCGATGATATGAGTCTTATTCATGGGATGGTTGGGATAGTGATTAACCACACTTAGGATTTTAATTTATTTGTTTTGTTTATTTTTCATTTTACACCAATTTATATCCCAAATGTTATCCATGCCCTTTATCATTCTTTATCCAACCGAACCTTTGATTTATTGAGATTAGGGATTTGAGAAATCTTAAGTATCATAGTCGTGGATTCGGCTATGTATTTATGATTTTGTCGCCCTTTTTGATATATTATTATTGGTGAAGTTTGGACCTATCTTTAGCCTATTCGAGTTAAGGATTTGAGCAATTGCAAGTATCGTGTTCGTGGATTCGATCATGTATTTGTGATTTTGTCGCCTTTTCTGGAATTTGAGATCGATAGTGAAAGAGAATAATTAACCCTTAAGCCTAAAAACCCTTTTTACCGCTTTAGACTTGTTATTCCTTAGCTTTAGTGGAGGAGATGTGTATACTTGCCAAGCTTATGATAGAATATTCGTCGCGACTGGACAGTTAAACGATTAGATTTACTTTTATCGACTTATTTTATTTTACTTCTAATTCGTTAAGTGTTTAGTTGTGTGATTATGAAATAAACGAATACATGCTTAAATATAAAAATAAATCCTAACATCTTTTAGGATACATTTTCATAAAAGAAATTCTAAGGTTTACTTGGGGACAAGTAAAGTTCAAGTGGGGGATATTTGATGAACTCAAATAAGTACATTTTATTACTATCATTTATCCTATTAATTTGACTTGTTTTACTATATTATGTATGAGGATTGATACTTAATCGTTTACTTTTGTAATTCTCAGGTAAAAACAAGCATTTGGTGAAACTTGGCGATTTTGGACTAATTATGGAGCAAAACGTGCATAAAGTGAAAGTCTACTGACATGGACAAGATCAAGTCAATTCTGCTCCAGATGCGCCGCATCTCACTCTCGACATGCGCCGCATCTCTATCAAGATATCACCAGATACGATCCAAGATACAAGAGGACATGCGCCGCATCTAATCATGGAGTTACGCCGCATCTTCTGGCGGTGTACGAATATTCCTGAATATTATAATCTTGGACCCCATGCGAAGTTAAGTACATGCGCCGCATCTACTTAGTAGATGCGCCGCATCTTCCCTCAGACAGAAACTATAAATACCCCGTAGACCATACGAATTACAAGTTCCGAAAAACCTAAAATCGAAGACCGAACAGGAGGAACAAAGGACGAATTCAGTCAAGGAGGCAGCACAAGACACACCCAAATCAAGGATACAAGAGCTGTAAGAAGGTGCTGCATGTGTTTAATTCATTAAGTAGTTTTGTTTTATTGTGTTAGCAAACTTTAATTCATCAGGATTGGTGGCTTGTGTAATGTGACAACGAAAGATTGCACTCCCTTTAATACTTGCTTTCCCATCAATTAAAGTTTATATGATGATGTCTTTGGTTACTACTTATTAGTGCATTGATAACCTCTGTGTTTATTAGTGGCTTGCGGGCATTTGACTGCGGGACATAATGTGGCTCCCACGGTTATTACTAAATTGATCACTTAGGAATAACTTTTAGACATAAGTAATCATTAAGGGTTTACTCGCCGATAAGATTAGGACCAACGAGAAAGGGTTAACTACATACACTTCATATAAAGCTATCAATAAAACAAGTGACAATCTACTTAATCATAAGGACAACCCTCTTATTGTCTCGAGTATTTATCTGTGTACGTGTGTGCTACTTGCTGATTCGTGCCTATTGGTTTATTTTATTATTTAATTGCAACAAATCGTGCCAGTCTCTCAGGCTGAAACCCCCTTGCGTTAGGATATTAAAATACTGATTAGAATAACGAGATAATACGTTCCACTCTTAGTGATCGACACTCTACTTACCATTATCTTCATACTGACCGGGTACACTGCTCGTTAAGTGTGTGTGTTATTGATAAGTCGGCTAAATATAAATTTAAAACTTGAGTAGGCATTAAAACTGCTAAACCGCAACGACACATCACGCGCATCAACAGTACTAACCCCGAAGGAAAAACTAAATTAAACACTCCTATGGCTTCAACAGCTGCAGGTGCTCCATTTCCTACGTGTAGATATTGCTCCCCATAGGCAAGCTTCCTTTCAACTCTAAACCCCTGCAGTGTATTACAAATGTGAATACCACATCCAGTATCATATACCCAGGAATTAATTTTATGATTTAGAGTAAATAATTCAATCATAAATAAGTTACCTGAAGTACTGGCGACCTGCCCAGACTTCTTGTTCTTATTAGCTCGCAACTCTTCGAGATAGAGAGGATAATTCCTCTTCCAGTGTCCAACTACATGGCAGTAGTGGCAAGCCTGATCCTTCTTGGGATTATCCTTCTTCTTAGGAGGGTATTTTTTAGGTTTAGGTTGATAGGCCATAACTTGCTTACCCTTATCACCTTTGCCTTTACCCTTCTTGTTCATTTTTGGTTTTGGCTTGTTTATCCGACTACCTTGGAGCCTTCTTTGGTAATCCTTTCTCGTAGTCAATGAGCAATGCGTGCAATTTACTCACTATCTTCCCTACGCAGTGCATATTAAAGTTTTGAACAAAACCACCAAAATCCTTGTTAAGGGATATGTTGATTAAGTTAATACTTATTTCTTGTGTGTAAGGATATCCGAGTGCTGCAAGTTGGTCCATGTAACTTTTCATAAGCAACACATGAGCACCCACGGACTTAACCATCTTCCTGCTTACAGTTGTGAAGAGCATCAATCAAATCATACAATTCAACGGCTGCAGGTTTCTCAAACATACATCTGAGTTCATTGAGCATGTCATAAGGGGGAAAAAATCTCAAACTACTTTTGTAAAGCAGGTGTCATCATTCCCAGCATCATGCAAGCCACATCATTATGTTTTTTATATTCAACTTTCCACTCTTCTTTTTCAGCATCAGATGCAGTAGCAGCAGGTTCAGCAGGACAAGGCTTATACAAATATTCCAGTTTCTCAGCCACTCGCAAGACAATCGTGAGTGATCGAAACCATTCATTGAAATTAGCAGTATCAGTCAATTTTTCTCATTCAAAAAATGATTTGAACGCAGAACTTAGAGTAGTGTTATCAGTTTGAGCCATTTCTACAAAAAAAAGTTCAAATATTAGTATTTTCGATTATACAATTTTTCAAGAAAATAAAATACCCAAGGAAATATTCATATAACCATAGAATTTTCTTGAAAACTAGAATTCAAATTGACATAGTTCCATTACATCAGTTGATCTGCTAGTAATGAAAGTATTTAAAAAGGTAATTGTCGAATAATAATTGACAAACAATTTTTAATTTCTAGATCATTATGGGATTTAAATTGCCAAACCTAGTTGCAATGTAAGCATGTTTCATCCCCATCTTATGCCTTGAGTCATAGGTCTCACTAACTAACTCAATTAAATTGTCTAATTTAAAAATTGCAAATTATCCACTTACGGTCTCACGTAACATGAAAATTCACCTTGTCATCACAATCTAGCTAAGGTCTCACTTAGGCTAAATGGTGATTTCAAGTGTTTCTTATAATTAGATGGCATAAACTTAAATTTTAAGGGTACTAGTTTTTGATGTATGTAATCAAAAAAATTATGTATGAAGAAGCATGCATACAACTTCATAACATAGGTTTTAATAAAAACTTTTTATTAACCAATTGCACTAAGATTAATCCAACAAAATTTTATTTGAGGTGTCGGGTTCACCAATCAAAGAATTACCTTCAATTATCATCCACTATATCGTACAACTGCATGAGTCAAAAGACCCATGTTATTCGGATAATTACCACAAAGTGGCACGTGGAATTGAGGTCAATTCACCCTTAAGATGATTTTGTACATATAAAATAGTCATATTAGGTAGCACCAATTTGACGCACAAAGGAGCGGAGAAACAAAGGTTAGCTTAAAGCCATTAAAAACCCGTTTCTTTAAGGTCACAATTTAATTCGTACCCTCCTTATACCCCTCACACAGTTTGTCAAGTTGGGTGAGCCTTTCTTACTATTTGGTACAAAAAATCATCAATCAATAAAAGTTTATTACTCAACTCTTAAAAAGATGTTATAAATTATAAAACTTGCTAGTCTCGCTTGGGAGCGAATTACCGTGCGAAGCGAACCACTATCGGCACATGAGATTTTTCAAGATTCATAATTTATACACAATCAAGTTTCACCATTATTTAATCCGGTTTATATTTCTATTCAAAATTACCCTTTTTGCTTACAACATGTCAAAAAAAATAAACAAAACAAGTAATAATAAAAAATAAGCATCTAAATAATGCGCACATAACTTAACAATTAATATATGTAAACAATTAGCCACATGCAAACTAATTCGATAAAACCTATTAATAATCAATTCTAGGTTAAATAATGCATATATTAACTATGACTCTCACTTACAAAGGCAAGTGAATCACATGCATCGACGTATCGATTGCGTAAACCATAGCTAAAAATATGCCATATTGCACATAATTGATTAATTAATTTAATTGAGGTCTTCTCCAATTCAAGATTTATCAATTAAATACGTGTGAAAAAACTTAACAATTAATTCATAATAATTCCATGACTAAACGTGCACGTTCGATCATAGATTCCACATAACAATTATTGAACAAGTCGCAAGATCGCATACATAACACATAAACATAACATGTTAATCCTAGGGTTTCTAATCAAATTAATTTACCAAAACAAAACCCTAAATTTTTTTGGGGGCAATCGGCCCTTATAAAAAAATTAGGGTTTCGATTTTATAAACCCTAAAAATCGACCAAACATGCATTACACAATCCAAGATTCGTTTTTTATGTGTTTCGGTAATTAATTACACATTATGACGGCTCGTGATGCCACTATTTGTTTTTAATAACATGACTAATCATAAATTAAACACATAAACAGCAAAGCAAGTGCGGAAGCGTAGGAACATATAACACATAATTAATTAACCGAATGTAAATAATATGCGTACCTTTTAGCTATTCTTCAACAAACAATAACGGATTGAGTTTAAACGGTTTAACGAATCGACCCTTACATTTTTTTCGATTCAAACTAAGATACTAACAATAGTGTGTTAATATCACGTGATCTCGAGTTCCATCCTAAAATACACCATTAAATTATGTCCATAAAACTAACAATATCAACAAATTTTCCTTTATATATAGATTATGCAAACACAAACACAATACTATATATATATATATATAATGCAATATCTGTTTAATTGCTTAACACAATCAATTTGAGCAGCCACTACTACAAAAAAAAAAGCTATATAGATCGGTTAGATTGCCATATATAGATCGGTTTTGAACCGCTCTATACAAGAGTGATCTTTATGAGAGAAAGACATATAGATCGGTTGTGAACCGATCTTACTAATACAATAAATAGATCGGTTGTATACCTAATAACCGATCTATATAGCTTTTTTCCAAATTAAAAAAAAAAATTATAGAAACCCATATTTTTTCCAAATTTCTGTTCAATCACACAATACACTAATATTACAATACATATATTCAACAAAATAATCATCTTACAATAAGACACCAAATGGCTTAAAAAAATACACAATATGAAGAGCTATATAACTTTACGAGCAACATGGCAAGCTGTCAATGCTTGATCACCAGTAATCATAACCTGATCACAGAAGTCTTCTCTCAATACTCTGTAGTTCTTCCATGGAGCATGCCATTCAGGACGTATACTCCTATTGAAAACAAATCCTGACCCATACTCCTATTGACTTACCTTTTGACACTAACTCAGTTTCAGCGGAAGAAACTGATCTAACCCACAGCAATTACCACAAATGCAATAGATCGCACCCATCCCAAGTGGCCACTAATGACCTGCAAATATACATATATATTAGCTCAGTATGGTAGGCACAATATTCTTACTCTGTAGTTCTTCCATGGAGCATGCCATTCAGGACGTGGCCACCTGCTAGGAATTCTCTCCATAAGCGCTGCAGTCGATAGATTCCTGCCAGACACAATATGAACTATTAGGAAAAGAAGGACTAAATTTAACAAGATATCGCATTTGTTACAGATACTAAAAAGGAGCTGAGATAAACAGATAAGTTACCTTTAGACGATGTTTCCCTCCACTTTTGAGCCTTCAGTATCCTTGACATCTCTTAAGCTATGCAAGTCACATCCATGACCATTGCGAACTCGAAAAAAAACACAATATATTAAATAAATCGACATGATCAAGTGTTCTAAAAAAGAACTTTGATTTTGGTCATATATTATAATCAAGTATACTCCGTATTAGATAATAAATGGAGATATACATTTTCTATTCCATATTTCACATCTTCGAATTCTATCTATCTTTTTTAAATATAGTCAATTATATATTCTTTTGTCCATTTTATTGCAGCACCTGATATGAGCATTTGCTACATTTAGTTACAGCAAATCAGCTAGGCATAGCTAAATGTAAAGTTTTATAAATGCAAATATGGCTTTAAAAAAATGTAATAGAAAGAAAAGCGTACTCAAATAAGCCCAAAACATATTTAAACTCTTACCCAACCCAACTGATTTTCCACTAATAGCTAGGAACTACAATGAGAAAAACTCACCATCCTCAAGTAACGATCAACAAAACGCTTACTATTTGCCATTTTATAATGAGAACCCGAACAACAACAGCAGCGGAAGCATCCATAGAATTGTAGGGTGAGTGACCCAATTCAGTCTGCAACTTCAAACAAATACGAAGAATAGTAAAAAAAGAAGTCAATGCTCTAAATAACATCAAATACGTAAATTAAAATTCAAAACATGAACAAATTGACATACGAACCTCAATCTGAATTATTTTGTATTTCCATTGCTGACCCTGAACGTGTGATTCCAGTAGACACGCAAAGTTTCTCAGCAATCTCTTCAGCCTGCAGCACTTCTTAACATAAGTAAAGGTTCAAAATCGCTAATTTTTTTTCGCAGTCACAAATACACCAACATTCATCATCTAAATAGATTAGTTCCTTAAAATTTTGTTTGTCATCGTTTAATCATTACATTTTATTAAAAAACACAATTTTTAATAGCCATAATTTCCAAAAGACATACACTATGTATATCCCAAAACCCGATTATATACAGCTAAAGATAAAACAATACGGCTGCATGAAACCTTCGATTACCTCTAATATATCCCATTGAAGACAAAATCAAATTCGGTTTTATGCCAGAAAAAGAATGTTTGTGAAACTGAATATGCCCGGCCCACACATATAGATCGGTTGCATAACTTATGTTAAAAGGTAAAAGCAAATTCTAACCTTTCTGAACCCATGTGAATAGGAACGACAGCAATACTTTTGCCTGTCAAACTACCGTCACCTATGCCAAACAGCAATTCAAATAACCAAATCAGTCTACAAACTAAAGATATACAATATGATCAATCCAGGGACAAACGGAAATAGATCATGCCCATTCGAATAAGAAATAATGCTTACATATTCTTCGGTTGAACAGACGTAATTGCTGAATCACTCTAACCACCAGCCTTCTTAGAACTTTCAGTACCTACAGATATACGTTTGGTATAACTTCTCATCAAAAAGACTAAAATACTTGTTACCTAAAAGGATGCAAAGCTCATGATTACGTTACCTTTAGGTCACGATTTCCATTTCATCAGGCGAAACCCACTCATATTGTTTCTTGTTCTTTGTCGGAACAAGAATACCCCATTTCATCAGGCGAAACCCACGATTTCTACACATGGGAGTCACGAACAAATTATAAAATTTTCAATAAGATAATAATATATTATAAAAGTACAGGAGGAAGTGAAATGAACCAGTTTCTTTGTAGAATACCCCATATCAGTACACTTTCCTATTTGCAGCCTATTTTTCAATTTTCATGGTTTTGCAGGTTCTTTGTAGATTTTTAACTCTGTCATATTAAGCTGCAATAAGCTAATATTTGGGGTCTTAAAATTTGGCTTGCCTACCTAGCTGTTAGTATTTTTCCTAGGATTTTTAGAATTTTCTTTACCTGCTTTCACAAGCCTTGAAAAAGGCTTGTTTTGCCCTGCACCTAGGTACCCTCAGCAGACTGCATTGTTCATTGCCCCTACATAGTGCTTATTTTCCCTTACACAGTGCTTATTTAATGTCTCCCACAGCTTATTTAGGTCTCCTCTAGTGCCCCTTTAGTTCTATTAGTCCCCTCCCCTTATCAGCTTATTTTACAGCTTTCACAGCCATTAGATAGGAATTAAGCTTTTGTTTTTCTTTTTTACTAGAATAACATAATTCAACAACACCTGAACAAAAAATCCTAATCAAAACACTCGAAGCATGTTCTTTGTAATACTAACTAGCTGAGAACAAAATTCAAATCAGTAACTAGTTAGCCCTAACATGGCATCAACAACACAACAATCGACAAACACAACAATCAACAACACCTGAACAAAAAAAAAATCCTAATCAGTAACTAGTTAGCATCAACAACACAACAATCAACAACACCTGAACAAAAAAAATCCTAATCAGTAACTAGTTAGCCCTAACATGGCATCAACAACACAACAATCGACAAACATAAACATCAATTAAAATCACTCAAATTCGAACGAGCCTTTTCGAGTGTTGATTGAAATAATGTAATTAATTCATGAAGGATATGCAAATGAATGATGATATACCTGACAGTGGATCTGAGAATGGCTGTGAAATTTTGAGAAAGCGGCTAGGGTTTTTTTTTGGTGAGAGTAAATGATTTTGGGGAAATGTTTAGAGTTGTGTGAAAAAGGGTGAAACTTTTGTTAAGCGTCAAAGGTATCCCGCTAAAATTTTGGGAAAAGTTTTGATAGAATTTTGAGTACATAGATTGTTTATTCATTTGTACCGATCTATTTAGTTTTATTTTATAAAATGTGTCCATTTATGATACATAGATCGTCTATATAATACACACATATAGATCGGTTGTTTCATATAAAACGATCTATTAAATTTTGCAAATATATAGATGAGTTACTAACCAAATCACCGATCTATTTATGATATATAGATCCGTTTTTAACATAACCGATCTATATGAGGTGATCTATATGACCTTTTATGTAGTAGTGAGCCCCTTTAAATTTATGATAGTTTATATATATATAATATATATATATATATATATATATATATATAATATAACAATATCAACAAATTTATATATATATATATTATGCAATATCTGTTTAATTGCTTAACACAATCAATTTGAGCAGCCCCTTTAAATATTTTATGATAGATTAAGAATAAAGTACGTGTATAAGTAATAAAGAACTACCACCTTTAGTATGATCAGAATAAAGCACTTGCGAGTGCCCCCTTGTTCCATCAGGCATAACTTAATTATTACTTAATAAGGTTGATTCAAGTTTAGCCAAAATAGATCTCTTAGAATAAGCTGGTAAAAAGATTTGATACTATACTCTTACTTGTCAGTCGAAGTTTGGCTTGTTGGCAATTTAAATTTTTTTGTTCCAAAGTGTAATCGATTATAAGAATATTTGGTATTGCCAAACTAGAAAATCTTGTGAGCGAAAGAGTACAATCTCACTGAGAATCCGTTTCTCGCTATCAATAATTGATGGAGCTAAATTTGTTCTCATAAAGACAGGATATAGAATTAATTATGGATATATACCCGTACGTACGTTGGGTTTATCCACGTGGTCGGAGGTACACCTGGAAGCAGTCTCTCTACTGTTGGGTTTATCTCGATGATAGGGGTAGGATCTGTTTACATTTCACCTCCCCCTTACCTCGCTCCGACGATATTAAATTTTGTTGTTGTTGTTGTTGTATATACACCCGTACGATGTCAAAAGTAATAAACTTTTTTAGGTGAAAAGCTCTTGGACACTTATTAGTGACTGTTTCACACTTTTACTATGTCACTTAAAGACATATTCTTGCAGTAAAGTGCCAGTCCTTCTATATTTTTGATCTTTTTTTTTTTTTTGATCTTTTGGAAATAGTTAAATAATAGCTAATTTACAATTGCCCTAAATGTATAATTCGTATCTCCGCCAAATTATGTTAAGCATTCTTGTCTTGCTTTTGGAGACAGAGGTCATGGGTTCAATCCTCACCCCTTGCAAGGCTGGAGGTCATTTTCTACCTTTGGTAGAACCGGAAGCAGCCTCTCTACCTTAGGTAGGGTAAGGCTATTTACGTCTCAACCTTCCCCATATACCGTGGAAGACGATATTGGGACCAATAACCCATGAAAGACGGTATTGGGAGTTACTTTACTTTACTTTTTTTTTTCTTGCCTTGCTTTTGTGGTTGTTTCCTGTATATTTGGTGTTTTTGTTGCTTAAGTTGTTACTCTATTTCCCTACATATGCCTGGTGTCATTTGTGACAAAATGATTTTTCTGGTAATGTTAAATACCAAACGTGCGTATAATAATAGTTAAGTTTAGAATATAAGATTCTAGTGACTTCGATTCTTAATTAGCTTGGTTTGGCAGCCAAATTAAAAATAGATAAGGCCCAAAGAACTTAAGAAAAAGTGCATGTCCTCTGTATAAGTATGTGTATATTGTGGCCTCATGATTAGAAACACAAACTATATATCCAGCTTATCTTACAGCTCTTTTTCCTCTCTATTGTTTCTTAGATAATGCGTAAGGGTTGGTGTGGTAGATGGGCAGAAGGACCCTTACCCCAAAACCAGATGAAGGGTGTTTTCAAAGGGTTTGACACTAATGGAGATGGTAAGCTCAGTCGAAAAGAAATAAAAGTAGGCTTGAAAAGTCTTGGCTTACGTTTTGCAGGCATAAGGGCTTGGCGTGCTGTGCGTCATGCTGATGCTAACGGTGATGGTCAAGTTAGCGATGAAGAGATTGATGAGCTCGCTAAATATGCTTCTAAGTGGCGAATTTAAATCACTCCTTAGCAATTAGAAGAATCCATAAGATGCGTCAAACTGTTTCTATTTTCCATGGTTGGTTTTCTTATAGGAGGTGATAGCTAGATATCGATGTATGACTATGTTTGTGAGCTTACAGTCGTTCTATGTTAGGAGATGATTAGAAATCGAAGTACACCCTGTTGAAAACCATAGTATACTATCTTATAAAAAATCTTGTTTGATGCTGTATTAAAAGGCACATGAAAAATAAATGGGATGATAGCCAAACACAAAAGAACGGCACATGAAAAATAAAAACTGATCATATATGTATTAAAAGGCGGCCAGGCGCTAAAGTCTTAACTCTTTCATAAACTCGGGTGAACTAGAGATTCACCATATATGTATAATCGAACGGCATACATTTTCAGTTTCCTAATATTACAATCTCCATATAGTTTAGCTTTAAATAAAAAAATGAAAGTACGTAAAGTATGTTATACTTAACGAGATTATATATAAAAGTGATTTGTACATCACAGAAGTTACTTCATACATCATCGAACTGAACAAGAGGAAACTTGGTTGTGTACACGTACACCACCAACAAACAATTAATGTGATGTAAAAATGAGGTAAGTAAACAAAGAACATAAACAAGTTACCAAACAAAAATTAATATGACACACAAAGTCACAACCTGATCAATGAGTCCAAAACTTCGGGTTGTTAAGTTAAGGTCAAAATATTTGGGCTGTTCAGAATGGCCCTGTTGACCCATTTTTCTATTTCTCAGAAGTTACTATCATCGTGACGTGTTGAAGTAAAATCTTGCATCTTACTTCTAACAAGCAAAATGAATCCTTCGGACGGTTCCTTTGTCCTTCGGATTCTCCTAACAAGCAAAATGGATCATTCGGATTCCTGTAAGAAAGAAACACGCGTTAGTCTCGCTGATGTGTTACGTGTGTGTACAAATTTTAAATTTATAAGGGGTGAATTACCGAATCTATAAATAACACATATGAGCAAGTGAACTCGTCCGTTATAGAAAGATTATGATGGTAAGTCGGAATCGTTCGCAGGGATTTGTGAGTGAATCGAGTTGTAAGTATAAAAGCTACTAAAAGTAAATCTCGAAAACAAGCAATAATGATAATATGATAATTCAAATGATTAAAACTACACTTGCTTAGACTAGTATAGTACTCTAGATAAGCATGATTGTGATAACTTTTGTTAACATGTTGGTTATGATAATTAGTTGGTGAACTAATCTATTGTTCTTACAAGTTAAACATTCGTCAAGATTTTAGTTTATAAAAACAAGCATTAAGTTTAACCAATCAATTCAAGATCAATTCAAGTTTCATAAGTTTGGATTAACAAACTTAAACACAAAAATAATCTTTTGTTTTATCAAATAAGCTTAGGAAATGGTCAATACAAAAGGTAACCGATCATAGACAAAAAGGTTACAATTGATTGCAAACTACTAATCTTTCGACCTATGAGGTGGTTTTCAATCAATCCCATTTGATAGACAAAAGCATTCTTATTACAACCACAATTAAGTTTATTTGTTTAACCAAGAATAATGGGTAAAAACAATCATTCATAAACAAATGATTATAACTAGTTGAATAACAATAAACCTTTCGACCTTTAGAATTACTAACAACTAGTCAAACTTGATTAACAAATGTCACTATGAAACTTAAGCACAATTGGATCTTAGAATTAACTTGAAATTGAATTAAAACATGTTATCACAATCATACGCAAATCATTAAGTAATATACATCATCTAAACAAGGGCACAAAGGCACTAGCCACTCATAGCAAACATGAACATAAACTCTGAATTTTGAACATTAGAAATCATGATTAAAAGTCTTACAATGATTGGAATAAGATTACAAATGATTAGGTAACGATACCAAAAGTATTGGTGTTGACTTCTTGATATTTTGACCTTCAAATGTTGACTTCTTGGACCTCTAAAGCTTCCTGGGATTCTAAGGACGAATTTAGAAATTTGAGAGAGATGTTTAAAGCTTTTTGGAAGAATGGTAGATTTTTGAATGAGAATGGAATGCCCTATCACTTCACAAATGGCTCTATTTATACTTCTCACAATGCACATGGATTTAATGCCCCAACTGGGCCTACAAGCAAAATGGAATGGCCTAGAATATTCAATAGAAGGACCTAGAATCGTTGGCATAAAGCTGGGAATCTTAGTAATGAAGTTTGGGCAAAACAGGTTCCTCCAGCCGATCGGTATGGTGGCCATCCGATCGGTTGGTCTTCCAAACCACCTCCATTTGAATCGGATACGGGTTGAATCCGATCGGATGGAGGACTGCTGTAGACACAATCTTGGACTTTTGGTGTTTGGCTTGTATCTTCCTCATAGCTCTTTGTTCTTCATCCAAACTTGATCTTTTCTTTGTCTTGGAACTTGGAATAAGGAATACTTAGATCTTTATTCTTTGAAATACCTTTTTGGTGTGGATCTTGACATCAGAATCTTCGTACGATCGTGAGTCCTTGTTTTCTTCATCAATCTTTCACTTTTTCTTCCTTTTTCTTGTACTTGGCTACATATACTTTGCAAGCATACTTTGGTGCGATTAAGTAACAAAAACATATAAATATAACCAAATAACATATACAAAAGCACGAATAACGCTACTTAAAACATGCACAATTTGAGCGTTATCACTCGCCCCGGGTTTTATCCCAGGACCAAACTCCGATGTGAGAATGAGTATATGATATAAAGAGTAATGTAGGTGAAAGTAAAAGTGAATGAATCTAGTTATCATAGAGTGAAAATCTTCCCTCTTTATATAGGAGAGCCCTTTTTGTCTGTATCGGATACCTCCAAACGAGATAGTGATGCTTTTGAGCGGCAACTGCGACCTTTCTCTTTTTGGCACCTTCTTCGTCCTGCTATTTGTTTTGAACCTTTGTCACTTACTCTTTATATTGGGTTTGACTTTGGATCCGAAATTTACCATTGGTCCGAATGACCTGACGCGGTTCATTCAGAACCGGAGATCCGTTCGGTGTGAGCCGTTTGGCCACATACGCCAACATGTCCCCCCAAGTATCATAGTATTGGTTGAACCAATAGTGTGATAATTTGTGGAGATTTCAAACTTCCATTTTGACTTTTCCGGAGTGTTTGATCCGTTTGGTTCTGCAAGTTGGGTTTTATATACAACATGCCAAAAATCATTATTTTTCCTTGTTTATGTACAACTTTGTGGAGATTTCAAACTTCCGTTTTGACTCTAGGATTTAGACACGTGCGCGTGCGTCTATCGTGTGAAGCAGAGAGTGCCACATCGGCATCTGACACGACGCGACATTTCACACTCCCCACTTTTGCCTATAAATAGCCTCATTTGTTTTCACTTTTACCACCGTAATTTTTCATACACTCCTCTGACATAATTTCTGCTAGCCTTTTCCGAACGATTTTCTTTATTTGTCCGAGCGGTTTAGTGTGGTTCATTCGTCAAAAGAGGTAGGTTTCGTATTACCAGTCTTTCCTTTGTGTTTTTGCTATGCTGCTATACCCTCTTTTACCCAAAGCCAATTATGTCGGGATCACCTCATTCGGATCACGAGGAGAATGTTCCGGCATCCGAAGATTTTTTGCCTAAGTTCGATATTCAGAAATATACTTCTAAAATGGATGACGCGGATGTGGCCTTGGTGGCTAGAGAATTTGGTATACCGGGGGACTTACATCTGAGGTTACCCCCATCGGACATGACTATGGATAAACTGCCGGATGATGCTATAGGTTTGTATCTGGAGTATTTCTTTGAGGGTGGCCTCAGTGGACCTTTCTCCACCTTTTTGTTAGATGTGATAAGGTATTATAAGGTTCATATTTCTCAATTGGTTCCTTTGGGTTTGCACCGTGCTACCCTTTTTGAAGTGTATAGTCGAAGCTTGCATATCACACCTACCACCCCCCTTTTCAGGGCATTTTATAAACTTAGTAAGCAAGGTCATTGGTTCTCTTTTGAGAAACGTGCCGGAAAGGATAAAATTTGTTTTCACGAGATTCTGACTTGCTTGAAGGGCTGGAAGCATGATTTTTTCTTGATAGATAGACGGGCCATTACTTTTGTGATGCCCTGGAGGCATCACGACTCTGACATTTCAGATCCTTTTCCGAAAGGATATTTTGATGTTGCCGATGCTTCCAGGTTGGAAGCAAATGTGATCGACTTGATCCAAATCCCTCCCGGCTTCCTCTATGCCGTTGGGTTGACTTTGCACTGGCAGTTTCCTGGTTACCGGGCCGCTCTTAGGGATGCCGAGGGGAAGGGTATAGCCCTAGCTTTGATTTTTCTTATATGTTTATTTATTCATATGTGCACATTTTTTCGAAGGATTTTTATTGTTGAATTATTTGTTTGTAGCTCTTACGATGTCTGACTATCTGATCAAACCCAAATTCCGAAAGGGAGCTGCTATGGTTAAAGGTGATAAATATCAGGAAGGCCAATCCCATGAGCTACATGTAACTCTTCCGGCTGGCTCTAATGCTGATGTTCCGGCGAAGAGTGATGAGCTAAAGAAGGTTGAAGTGGCTGATGACAAAGTGTTGGCTGCTAAAATGAAGAAACAGGAGCAAGCCGCCGCTCGGTTAGCTCTTAAAACCATGGTCAAACAAGGGGTATGGGAGGGAGCAACAAGCCAAACCCCGTAGCAAGTGTCCCGATGGGGAAGGTGGTTCTACCCGTTCATCTAAGAGGGGTAAATCAACAAGTTCTGTCCCTGAAGTGGACTTAGATTCTGATGAACATGTTCCTGCCCCCACTCCCATACGGTCTGTGCATCCGAATGACGCGGGGAAGCAACCGGAGGGTGAGGATGGTGCGAGCAACCGACTTGAGGGTGCTGACGCCGGTAGGTCTCCTTCACACGCTGAAGCTTCCTAGTAGAAGCAAGGCGGTATGTAACTGGGATGTATATTCATTCATCATTTCTCTTCTATTTATTATTATTATTATTATTATTATTATTATTATTATTATTATTATTATTATTATTATTATTATTATTAATTATTATTATTATTATTATTATTATTATTATTATTATTGTGTATGTATATATATGTTGTGGCCGTGAGAGTCATGTTGTTCGTTGTTTGTCTTTCATGGAGTCCTTTGGTTGCTTCTTCCGGTCATGGTAAAGGGAAGAAGATTGATGACGAGGGTGATAAAGATGAGTCTACTTCCGAAGGGTTATTTGTGTCGGGGTGGTCGGTGAAGAAAGATGCTCGCTAGAACAATCATTCCGTTTGTCACGAGCTTATGGTGCATCTCCCAACTCCTCGGGAAGAGCAGTATTTGGAGATTTAGACGATGTTGATGCGTGTCAGCGTGCCTGGATGTTGTTGGGCAAAAGTGTTGTGGCTCAATCGAACATGTTGTTCCGGTTTGAGACTCTTCTTTGAGAATATAATAATCTTTCTGTCATTCATCAAGAGTGTGCAAATAGTGTGAAAGAGAATTTTAAGCGTTTTAGTGATGTAACTGCGGAGCTGCAACAGCTGAAGGAGGAACATTTGGTTTGTGCTGCAAGAGAGTCAGAGGAGCTCAAAAAGTTGCGTCTTGAACACTCCAATTGCGCTGTTAAGGAATCTAGTTTGAATGACAGGGTCATTGAGCTGGCAAAAGGAAAAAGAAGAATGGAGGAAGGTTTCCAGCAGTTAGGCCGAAAGGATTAGGCAGTTGGAAGAGGATCTGGAGAAAACCAAACTTTCTTTAAGTGAAGAGGAGAAAGAAATTCAGACTTTGAGGGATGAGAAACAAGGCTTGGCCGTGCGGCCGGGTCATACGAAGATGGATCGCTTTAAAGTGGTTAAGGAATTTATCCCTGAGATGGTACGCCGACTACTGAACAGCCATGAGTATAAGCAATCTTTGTCTGTTCCATTTAGCCTTTCTTCCATGGCTGGTTTCTTAGATGGTGTGAGTTTGGAACGTTCAGAGGAGGATTTAGCTAAGATATTCGACGAGGTGGAGGATTTGGATCTAGAGGCCGAAGCAAAATATCAACCGCTGTATGACAAGCTTTTCATGACAGAATATCCTTATGTGAAAAAGATTAGCAAAACTTGTTACTTGCCTCTGAAAGACATCATGGATATCTTTCCGAATCCTGCTCCTTCAAAACCAACCGAGACCGTTATGACCGTTGCTTCTACCGGGCCTTCTACCGTGGCATTTGAGCAGGTCAATACAGCCTCTGATCCCCCTGTTCAAGCTAACACCAGAGTTCCTATTTTAGAGAATCCCACGGCTCATGACTCCCCAACACAAGAAGGTTTTGTTCCAGCTTCGTGAGATGAAGTAACGATGAGGATCCGAGCGTCTCCATTTTGACTATGGAAGATGAGTGCTTCAGATTCTTTGTGAAGGTTTTTATTGAAAAGAATTGTGACTCATTGTATTGTAAGGTCTTGATGGCCGTGAACATGAATTATATCAATAACGTAAGGTCTTTCGATCGGGTGAACAATTTTTAGTAGTGTTTGGTTAAGTTATTTATCCAATTACGTTATTCCGAATGGTTGTTGTATTTTTTGTGCTTGTTTCATCTATAGTGCTTGTATTTACTTTGATTTCTTTCCTGTTTTGTTTTTGTTACTGCTTTTATCATTTATGCGATTGTTATGCTTGACTCATACGTTATTCAAATGTTTCGGCGATTTAGCCTTGATTATATACGTCGTTCGGCCTCTTTGCCTTAACTATACATGGCTACCACTTTTTGGGTATGAACCATTTTAGGGCGTATCGCGCCATTCGGCCTTTTTGCCTTAGTCGTACATGGTAACCACTTTTTGGGTATTAACCATATAAAGGCGTCTTGCGCCGTTCGGCCTTTTTGGCTTGCTTATATATGGCAACCACTTTTTAGGTATGAACCATTTTAGGGCGTATCACACCTTTTGACCTTTTTGCCTTAGTCATACATGGCAACCACTTTTTGGGTATTAACCATATCAGAGCGTATTGCGCCGTTCGGCCCTTTTTCCTTAATTATACACGGCAACCCCTTTTTGGGTATGAACCGTATTAGGGCGTCTTGCGCCGTTTGGCCTTTTTGGCTTACTTATATATGGCAACCACTTTTTGGGTATGAACCATTTTAGGATGTCTTGCGCCGTTAGGAAACTTGGCCTTAGTTATTCATGGCAACCCCTTTTTGGGTATGAACCATCTTTGAACATTGATCACTGATCTCCGGAGGTCGCGAGCCTTCCGGATGGATCATTTTAAACTTATGTTCAGAATACAATATGTGGCAAAAATTGCTTCCCTTTATCTGTGGAACGGCGGTACTTGTCATTCATATATAATAATAATTTTCTCTTTCTACCCTTACATTCGACACATTAGACTTACATTTACATAAAACATTTTCTAAGATTGATGGCGTGCCATGTTCGTGGTACTTCCTTCTCATCCATTGTTTGGAGCTTGTATGAGCCGGTTTGGTAAGCTTCAACGACTTGGTATGGCCCTTCCCAATTAGGCCCCAATTTTCCTTGATTATCAACTCTGCTTACCTCGTTTCTTCGATACACAAAGTCGCCCATCTAAACGATTCGGTCGAACCCTTTAGTTATAGTGCTGCTCCACTTTCTTTTTGTATTTGGCCTCTCGGATTGCAGTCATCTCTCTTCATTCATACAGTAGGTCCAAGTTCAGACTAATCTCATCATCATTTTCCTTCTCTTTTATAATCATTGTCCAGAAGGTAAGCATTCCTATTTCTGCCGGAATAACTGCTTCACTCCCGTACGTCAAGCTGAACGGTGTTTCTCCGTTGCTTGTTTTCAGGGACGTACGGTGAGCCCACAAGATATTTGACAATTCATCTACCCATCCGGCTCTCCTCTCTCTCTGCCGAGCCTCGATTTGAGTCCTTTCATCAAACTCTTGTTAGCTCTTTCTACCAGTCCGTTGGACTGAGGGTGGGCTACGACGGTATTTACTTGGGTTATGTTCAATCTTTCACACCAACTTTTAAACGGGTCATGAATGAAGTTGCTTCCATTGTCCGTCACGATTATCCTTGGTAGTCCGAACCTACACACAATGTTTTCCCAAACGAATTTCTTGACGTCTTCTCTGGTTATTTTTGCTAATGGTTTGGCTTCCATCCATTTGGTGAAGTGGTCAATTGCCACTATAACAAACTTTACCTTTCCTGGATCTTCGGGAGGGGGCCTAATACATCCATGCCCCATTAATAAAATGGCCAAGGTGCCATGATCGATGTCATTATGGTTTTGGGGAGTTTCAGAACCGGTGCATGTATCTGGCACGAATCACACTTTTGGATTTCTTCTCTGGAGTCTCGGTGCATAGTTGGCCAGTAATACCCTTGCCTCATCAGCTTGGCGACTATTTTTCTTGGACCCGAATGCATCCCACATGCTCCTTCGTGCACCTCCCATATGATGTAGTTGGCCTGCAAAGGTCCAACACATCTTAACATTGGGCCTACGTAGGATTTTTTTAAATAACACATCATCTATCATAGTATAGTGGTTTATCTTCATCCGGAGGGCTCGGGCCTCATTTTGGTCTTCCGGCCAAATGCCTTCCTGTAGACCCTGAATGATTGGAGTCATCCAGTTTTCTTCCTCTTCTTCCACAATTGCGCTAATGACTTCTTCTTCAGTTGATGGTTTTTCCAGGACTTCCACAAGGATTTCCTTCGTCAGGTGGTCAAATGCTATGGATGCCAGCTTGCTTAATATATCGGGCTATCGGCTTTCTGGTTCTGTGCTCTTGGGACGTTTCGTATTTTGAAGCGATTGAAACATGCGATATATTCTTTGGCCTTAGCTAAGTATTGTATCATGCTATCCTTGTATGCCACGAAATCCCCGTGAATCTGACTTGCCACTAGATTTGAATCTACCCTGACGTCCAATATATGTATCTTCATCTTTCTAGGATTCTTAATCCTGGTAGCAATGCCTCGTATTCTGCCTCATTATTGGTACTTTTGAAGTTCAACCGAAAGGCATATGTGTATTCCGTTTTGTCCGGAATGATGAGAACCAAACCTGCCCCGACACCGGATTTGCTGAAGGTGCCGTCGGTGTATAGCGTCCATTCTTCATTGTCAGAGATATTGCATATCTCCTTGCTTCCCTTATTTGAAACTTGACCTTCCATACCGACTGGAATCTCTGTTAGGAAATCCGCTAGAACTTATCCTTTTATAGCATTCCGGGGCACATACGTGATGTTATATGTTCCTAATTCTACTGCTTACTTTGCCAACTTTCCTGATACTTCCGGATTGTTCAATATTTGCTTGATGGGTTGATCAGTGATAACCTTCATGGGATGAGCTTCGAAGTATCTTCTTAGCCATCTTGACAAATGCAATAAAGCCAAGGCTATCTTTTCAATTGGTGTGTAATTCCTTTTGGCTTCATGCAACGGCCGGCTCACATAGTGCACCAGGACTTGCTTTCCTTCCTTTTCTACCACCAGTACTACACTTATTGCTTCTTTTTCCGCCGCCAGGTATACATATAAATCTTCCTTCGGCTTCGGGGTTGTCAAATAGGGGAGCTCAAGGATCATTCTCTTCATTTCTCGGAAGGCTGATTTAGCTTTTTCCGTCAATCAGTATTCATCCCGGTTCTCCTTTGTAATATTTTTCAAAGTGTCAAAGAACGGAAGTGCCTTTTCTGCTGACCTGGATAAGAAGTGGTTTAGAGTTGCTAGCTTGCCGCTTAAACTCTGCATTTCCTTGAGTGTTTTTCGAGACTGCATTTCTGCGATGGCTCTTATTTTATTCGGATTTGCTCTGATCCCTTCGGACGTTACCATGTATCCGAGGAACTTTCCTTCTTCCACCCCAAAAGAGCACTTTTTTTGGTTCAATTTCATATTTACCTTTCAGAGGTTGTTGAATGTTTCGGCTATGTCAGCCAACAGTTCCTTCTCTATTTTGCTCTTGATTACCATGTCATCGACATATGCTTCTAAATTTCTCCCAATCTGTGACCGAAAGGCTGAATCTACCAACCGCTGATATGTTGCTCCGGTGTTCTTTAATCCAAACGGCATTTTGGTGTAGCAATAAGTCCTGTGTTCGGTATAGAAAGTTGTCTTTTGTTCGTCTTCCTTTGCCATTTTCACTTGGTGGTACCCCTTGTATGCATCTAAAAAACACTTGTACCGGAATCCCATAACCGATTCTATCTTCCAATCAATTTCATGCAATGGGTAATAGTCCTTCAAACAAGATGAGTTGAGATTCTTGAAGTCAATGCACATACTCCAACTATCATCCAGCGTCTTTACCAGCACCGGGTTGGAGAACCATGTTGGGTATCGCACTGGTCAGATTATTCCAGCGTTCAACAATTCATCCACTTCTTTGGTTATGGCCTGGTTCTTTTCTGCTGAGAAGGTTCTTTTCTTCTAGGTTACTGGTTTGTTTTGGACATTTACGTTGAGTCTGTGTTCTGTGATTCGCCTTGGTATTCCTGTCATGTCTGTCGGTTCCCAAGCGAACACGTCTTGGCTATTCTTGAGCAACGTTATCAACTACCTTCTATATTCTCTAGAGAAATTCCCTCTGATGGTCAATAGCTGCTCCGGATATTCCGGGTGTACCATGACTTCCTCCATCTTCGCTACTGGTCTTTTAGTTATTTCGGCATTCTGAGGTTCTATCCTTGCATCTTTTTCTAACATCTTCTTTTCTTCCCACTTGCGGCATTCCGAGATGATGACCGACCGAGTGACCAATGTTGTTATGCCCCTCGGAGTGGGGAATTTCATTATTGACTGAATTGTCGATGGGACAGCCCGTAGCTTTTTCATTCCGGAATGGCCTACTATGATGTTGTAGGGAGAAAGGGATCTCACCATTGCGAACTTCATAATAGTTCTGCGAAACAGTCCCTCACTTCTGAAACAAACATCCAATTCTATTTTTCCCAACGGCTTAACGGATTCTCCCGAGAATCCCACCAAAGGCGTATTGGTCTCTGTGGAAAACTAGAAGGGGGGGTTGAATCGTTTTTGCCATTTTTAACTTTAATTCGCTTTGTGACTTATTGTGATTTCAAGGTAATTGCACACAAACAAGTAATATAAGTAAGTAAGTAGAGAAAAGAACAATCAAACCACAACATGGAGATTTATAGTGGTTCGGATACAATAACTCTCTTCCTTGCCCTACTTCACTCCTCGAGCATCTAACTCGAGAGTTTTTCTTCACTAAGAAAAAAACTCCCTTCTCGGCGGAGAAAACCTTAATACACGTCGCTTACACCTTTTTCCGGTACAAAGCTAAATACCGATTTCTACTTCAAGGAAGAACTAACCTGACGTCGCCTATACAATTACCGACACTAAGCTAGATGTCGAGTTCTTTACAAGGGTGCAACTATTCCCATTTACTCTATGTGTTTTGAGGTCTAAAACACTAACCGGACTTTACTGAATGAAAGGTAGAACAATTATGTGAAAACACTAACTAATCAATCAGTATCTAACTATCAAGACTTGCAACAGTGAGTTGAAGCTTGTTGATGCTTGATCTCTTTTGCTACAAAAAGGAAGATCACTAAGAATGAAATGAATGAATGATATAGGTTAGTAATATATAAATGAATGAATGTATAATTTATGCTATGTAATTTATGATTGTGCCTAAATGATCAGCTTGCTATTTATAGGCAAAGCTGATCAACAGGCGCCGGACTTGGCAGAACCAAACTAAGGGATCCGCCAGTTATGGTGTTTGGTTCCGCGGGAACTAGACAGCTAAGATATTCCCATATCTTTCCATATCTTGCACAATCTTTCCATATCTTCCAAAGTCAACTCTTTAGCTTGAAGATCTATACAAGATTTCACCTAAATCCTCAAGATATCCTAAAGATATCAAAATGAGGTATGCCATGATGTCATGTTTAATATTTCTAATTTAAGAAATAAAAGTAAAACATGTAAATGAAAATGTATATATAAAATGTGAATTCTAGTGATCATGTAATGTGTAAATGTGTTTTTAAAAGACTTGTTACTATAAATGTAAAAGACTTTAACTTATATTTATGTTTTGCTAAAGATAAACCTTATAATTGTCATTAACAAAATAAAGCAAAGATCGTAAAATATAAATAACGTTTTTAGGACGATATTTGTATTAACAATCTCCCCCTTTTTGTTGATGACAAAACATAAAGTTTATTTTTAAGCAATGTATTAAGTAAAGTGAATATCTTTTAAAAATATAGATTAAGTTAGTTTTATGCAAGTTTAAAAACTATTTTAAGCATGAAAAACATGTACTGTGATGATCACAGTGCTGTATAAACTTAATCCTATCTCCCCCTTTTTGTCGAAACAAAAAGAAGATATGCGTAGCAGAATGTGGTGAACATTTCTTGGTTATTACTCCCCCTAAATTGGAGTACCAAGATTGTTTCAATGATTTTGAGAACTTTAAAGCTCCCCCTTGGATTATACTCCCCCTAATTGGAGTGCCAAGGGTATGATGCATGATCCTACAAAACAAGTGGTTACAATATGATATGCTCCCCCTCGATCAATACTCCCCGTTGCTAGGGTACCAACGTATATGATGCAAAGTTGAAAAAGGCTACAAAACAAAGGTTAGTTATGAATTAATCCAACCAAGTAGTATAATGCATATGTATAGGTTAATCAAGCATGATAGTTCAACCCGTTTGACTTTAAAATGTCAAAAATACGTGTCTGATAAGAAAATGCACCTAAGTATAAATGGTCAAATCATTATGAGAATTCAAACCAAGCATACAATAATGTTAGTAAATCAAACAAACCAAGATATTATGCCAAATAGTGATCACCCATAAGCATAAAAATATAACATCCATTCATTGAAAATTTATTTGTGTCATAAGTTACAAAACATGATGTCACAACATAAAAAGGAAAGCAATCCTAAAAATCCAAAAGATTCTTAAGGAGAGAAACTAAAAGTGCCTATTGCGGAGGATTGATTTGGTTTGAGGAAGATATGATGGAGGCAAGCCAAATGGATTCTAAATCCTTTGTATCACGTAAGTTGGAGTTCATCATATTTGAAGAGGTGTTGTGAGGATCAAGTTCCTTATTGCCTTGAGTGTTTGGTTGGTTGAGCCACACTGATTCATCAATGGTTTGGAGTGTGGTAAGTAAATCATTTGGTTGAAAGTTGGGTGATTGTGGAGGTGATGATGATTTTCTCATTTGAGATGGTATGGGTGGTTGTGTGCTAGCCACTGGTGTTGTTGTAAGTGATGGTGATCTTGGTTGATATAGAGTAGGTGATGGTGTAGAACCTATTGGAGTTATAGTAGGTGATGGTGATCTAGATGGTTGAGTTGGAGAGGGTGATGATATGTTGACCACTGGAGTTACGATGGGTGTTGTAGTAGTAGTGGATATAGTAGGGAAGTTAACATTAGAAATGGGATTTATGAGCCAGTATGGTCTAACACTAATTCTAGCTGTCCTTCTGTGTGGTCTGGACATGTGGGAATTGTTTGATTTATGCATTGTGAAGGTGGTTAGAAATACACAGGTAGTTAGGAATGATGATGAAATGTGAGTTTAGATTATCTAAAGCTTCTAATTTATAGTATCTAAGGTTTATGGAGATTGGTGTTTGGATTTGGTTCATAAAGGAATGTTGATTTCCAATAACTTGGAACAAGAAAAAGCTGTTTTTTTATTTTATCAAGGCCAATCCATGGAGTTGACATGAAGATGATCAGTGAGTACAGAAGGTGACAGAAAAGTTTGTAATGTGATTGATTCACGGATTTCAAGGAACCAATTAAAGGGATCCTTAGGTGTTAGAGAAAGGTAACTTGGACAAAAATTTGAATATTCAAATTTTGGTGGGAAATTTATTTCTTATGGTACTAAGTGTATCTAAATCATTCCAATGATCCTAATGACCAGTAAAAGAATCCTTAACTTATCTAAGAATCTAGATTAGTCGGGAAAAATTTGAAAAAGTTACTGTTGGTGTTAGGCGGATCCAAACGATAACAAAGGCGGAACCAAAATTTTGGTTCCGCGGAATCCGCAGGTTGAGGACTGGCGGAGCCAAAGAATACAACAGGCCGAACCCAAATTTTGGTTCCGCCATATGAAATCCTAATTCTTAACAGAGGACTTGTCGAATTTTTCGTTATCCGTTCAAATCCTAAAAATTCTCCTAAAATATATGTATCTACTAATATGAGATAGAAATATTCTAAAAACACAGGGTCTAACACACGTTTACACATAGATTAATCCGATGATATAACTTACCATAACAGAAGGTTAAGCCAAACGGTGGCTTAAGCATGGAAAATTGACAAAAAAGTGTTATCACCCTGAAACATTATGTTAGGTCACATAAAAGTCAAATACCAGCGTAATATTCTAAAAGACACACAAGTTTAACACCTAATTGTTCAAAAATGTTTTAATCCAAAAACTCCTTAAATCTCACTTCTTGTTCATCTTTTTGTTGAGTTCCATGATCCATTGGCCAAGAGTCTTCATCATTCCCTTTGTTTGTCGATGCTCCTCGAATTGATTGTCAATGGAAGAAAGTTGACTCATGTATTCGGGTGGAGGAATCCTAGAATTGGGTAAACCATCTTCTTCACTAGCCGATGATGATGATGATGAGGTTGGAGGATGAGCACGTTTTCCTCTTGCTACGGCTACCCTATGATCACTGAGAGGAACAAAGGTGTATGGAATTTCGGAGTAGTCAGGAAGGAAACTACTAGCGTTTCGGGGAATAGGAATAGAGGCTTTGAACAGACGTGTAAGAAGCATCCCATATGGCATGGCGGTGGTACCTAGGACTGGAATATCTGCCATTCTTTTGGCAATATAGTAGGCTAAGTTGAATTGTTGGTGAGTAGACACACAATACATCATGTAGCAAAGGCTTGCATTGACGTGGTCCCTATTTCCTACGGTGCTAAGGACGTTGGCTCTAAGAACTTCTTCCAACTTCTTAAATTGAGGCTTAAGCTCATTGAGCTCCATGGCTAATGGATCTCGATTTACTTGTTTACCCCAGCTTGTCCTAGTTGGGTTGTTTCTAGGATTGAAGAGATGTTTACGGATAATTTCTTTGGAAGTTAGGGGTGTGTCGTATGGATGGATACGATCAAGGTTGGAATCTAGGATGGACAATGACCATTTGTCCGAATAAAAGCAAGTTCCTTGACTTGGAATACCTAAAACTTCCCCAAATTGGTTTAAAGGAAAGGTGAATTGGTTTTGGTTTA
Source organism: Artemisia tridentata subsp. tridentata (assembly GCA_021014915.2). Classification (NCBI taxonomy): domain Eukaryota; kingdom Viridiplantae; phylum Streptophyta; class Magnoliopsida; order Asterales; family Asteraceae; genus Artemisia; species Artemisia tridentata. The sequence continues at coordinate 73,993,706 of CP139504.1, forward strand.
CTTTGGAATGAATGTTCATGAATCCAAAGTCGTCTGTGCTAAGACTTACAGTAGCATAGAATTCAAGTATAAACCTAGGAATAATGGGTTCATCTATGTCGAGAAGACTATCAAATTGGATAAAGGCTAATTGTTCATGGATATTGGTTTCTTCTAAAAATGACGTGTCTACGGTTCTACCTTCGTGAACATAACGTTTTTCTAATGCCTTAAAGATTTTGACTTGATCTTCGGTGAGTCCTTTGGTTTTGTGGTGTTGAGGTAGGTATTTGAGGGTGTCCTTATGGTCATAATTTTTCGTGGGAGGCATGATTATCCTAGACACAAAAATTTCATAATTTAGTTAAAACTATCGAAAATACTTATATTAATTTCTAGTGTGTGCCTACATGGGGACAATGTGGAGGTGCGGTTATCTCGACTCCTTTTGATGCATGAAAAATTATTTAAGCAAGTTTTATAACGAAAATGTGAGATAACACAAACGCTCCTAATTCAATGTAGCTACGTTTGAATGTACCCGAAAATACATATTAGTTATGTATTCTCTTTAGCATTCAAGAGACATTATGCAAGTGATGTTTGAAAACATAACGTTTTCGTATTTGTATGAACAATGTTCAAAAGCCGTATTTCCTAGTCGTGAGAAGATTTTGATAAAAATTTCTCATGGGGTTTTTGATGAATAATGATAATGTACAACAAGATGCAATTCCTAACTATGAAAAACATGATTTGATTTTCAATTAAGTAAATATGCTTCATGATTTTGCAAGAAATATGCATAAACCCCAAGTTTTGATTTTTGTGCAAGAAATAGAAATCCTAGACTCAGAATAGGAATTAGATATAATTAGGATACTTACAGAGATGATTTTAAGCACAAATTTGTGGTGAAGAATGACCTAATTTCTGAGTTTGGTGTGATAAGGTTCGAATTCCAGTGAGGTGTATGTTTTTGGGGAATGTGATGTACAGTAAATGGTGTTTGTTTTAAAATACTAAAAACTGGCTCAGTAGGCCGCGGATCCGGTGAAACCAAAACAAGGGATCCGCCCTTGTTGTCGTTTGGTTTCGCAGGACCAAAATCAGGTTTTGGTTATTGCCGTGTTTGGCTAATATAAGGTTTAAGCTATGGTTTCATCTACTCACTAGGTTCCATTAATCCCAAACCAAGTCTAAGAAAATTGAAGGGTTCTCTCTTAAGAGGTTTTGTGAGGATGTCGGCAATGTTTTCCTCTGAGGATACTTTCTCGATTGAGATGTATCCCTTCTGAACATTGTCGCGTAGGAAATGGTGTCGTATTTCTATGTGCTTGGTTCTAGCGTGTTGGACTGGATTTTTGCTGAGGTCAATAGATCCTTTGTTGCCGCAAAGAATGGGAATGTCGTTGAGCTCAATTCCATAGTCGACGAGAGCTTATTTCATCCACAGTGCTTGTTGGCAAGCTTTTCCTGCTGACACGTACTCAGCTTTAGTTGTTGATATTACGAGGGCTGTTTATTTCTTAGCAAATCATGAGGTGAGACAATGTCCTACAAAAGTACAAATACCGCTTGTACTTTTCCTATCAACATAATCACCGGCATGGTCTGAGTCGGCATACACTATGGTTTCCATTCCCGTTCTTTTGGGATACCATAATCCTAAATGTGTAGTGCCTTTTATGTACCTAAAGATCCGTTTAACGGCTTCAAGATGGGATATTTTAGGATTTCTTGAAAGCGTGCACATAGACAAACACTAAACATAATGTCCGGTCTACTAGCCGTTAGGTAAAGTAAACTACTAATCATTCCCTTATATTTAGTGCTATCTACGGATTCACTTTCTTCATCCTTAGTGAGTTTAGTTTCTGAGGACATTGGTGTTTTAATAGGTTTTGAATCTTCAAGACCAAATTTCTTAAGCATATCCTTGATATACTTAGATTGGTTGAAGAATATCCCATCTTCTAATTGTTTTATTTGGAGACCTAAGATAAAGTTTAGTTCCCCCATCATACTCATTTCAAACTCATCATGCATGATTTTTGAGAATTCATCGCATAACTCTTGACAAGTTGAATCGAATAAAATGTCATCCACATATATCTAGACTATGATCATATGTGATCCCTTTTTCTTGGTGAAAAGAGTGTTGTCTACTAGGCCCATGGTATACTTATGATCAACTAGGAAAGTTTTAAGTCGATCATACCAAGCTTTTGGTGCTTACTTAAGTCCGTATAATGCTTTCTTAAGTTTGTAGACATGATTTGGTTTTTCAAAATCGGCAAAGCCGGGAGGTTGTGCAACGTACACTTCCTCATTAATAAAACCATTTAGAAAAGCACTTTTAACATCCATTTGGAATAGTTTAAAGTCGTGTGCGCATGCATATGCAAGTAATATTCTAATTGACTCAAGCCTAGCGACGGGTACAAATGTCTCATCGTAATCTATACCTTCTTGTTGATTGTAGCCTTGTGCTACTAGCCTAGCTTTGTTTCTAGACACTACTCCATTTTCATCCATTTTGTTCCTAAAAATCCATTTAGTTCCAATTATTGTTTGATTTTGAGGTTGAGGTACTAATGTCCAAACGTCATTCCTAACAAACTGATTTAATTCTTCTTGCATCGCTATGACCCAAGATTCATCTTTTATGGATTCATTAACATTTTTAGGTTCAATGGTTGAAACAAAACAAAAGAAATTACTTTCGTTTTGGGCTTTTGACCTTAAGGTTCTTTCGTTAATTTTTCCTATGACGTTGTCTAATGGATGACTTTTGGATTCTTTGATGTTGACAATTTCTCTTTTTACCAGTTCGTTTTCTTTGTCATTCCCTATGTTTTCTTGGTTTTCAACCATTTGACTTTCAATTAAGTCATCATCTACCAAAGGTGATGTCTTAGAGGGAGGTGGACTTTCGTTGAATGTTACGTTCAACGATTCCTCGACTCTTGATGTTTCTTTATTCAAGACAATGTATGCTTTACTATTTTGTGAATATCCTAGTAATACACCTTCATACGACTTTGGGTCAAACTTGGTGAGGTAATCCTTAGTGTTTAATATGAAGCACTTGCTTCGCAAAACTCTAAAATATCCTAACGTAGGCTTTTTGCCTCTATAAAGCTCATATGGTGTTTTATTCAAGAATGGTCTAATTAGGACTCTATTTAGGATATATGTGGATGTATCTACGGTGTGACACCAAAACTTTTGAGGTATGTTTTGTTCATTTAACATAGTTCTACTCATTTCTTGAATTGTCCTATTTTTACGTTCTACTACACCGTTAGATTGAGGAGTTCGAGGAGCCGAGAAATTATGTGTTATGCCATTAGCATCACAAAAAGCTCCGAATTGGATTTCGTTATCAAATTCACGGCCGTGGTCGGTTCTAATTGACACTATATTATTTCCTATTTGATTTTGAATTTTCTTACTTAGAATTTCAAATTTATCAAATGCCTCATTTTTAGTTTTTAAGAACTTAGTCCAAGTATACCTAGAGTAATCATCAACTATTACCAAAGTATAGAAGTTTCCCCCGTAACTTTGTATAGCGTATGGACCAAACAAATCCATATGTAACAATTCTAGACACCTAGATGTAGACACCATGTTTTTAGCCTTATGGCTATTATGAACTTGTTTCCCAATTTTGCAAGCATCACAAAAGTGTTGGTCGTATTTCAACTTGGGCAGGATCCTAACGAGTTCCTTAGATGATAAGGATTGGATTAACCTCATATTAGCGTGACCTAAGCGTCTATGCCATAGAGTTGAGTTTTCGTCCAGAGAAGTGAGACAAAGTTTGTCTATAGGTGTTTCGTCTAATTTCATAACATAAACGTTATTCTTTAAAACACCTTTTCCTACTGTTATACCGTCTTTAAGTATTTTACTTCCATTTTCACTGAAAAGGACGTTATACTTTTTGCGGCATAATTGACTAATACTAAGCAAGTTAAATCCTAAATTATCTACATGAGCAACATCATCAATGGTGAGAGAGTCATGAGAGATTGTACCTTTTCCGATGATTTTACTTTTAAGCTTGCTACCGAATGTGACATTACCTCCGTCGTACACTTGGTAGGATGAGAAAAGGCTTTTCTTCCCCGTCATGTGTCTTGAACACCCACTATCTTTAATCCACTCATCTTGTTCTAACTCAACTTTTAAGCACACCTAAGTTCAAGAGAAACTCAAGTGTTTGGTTCCCAATATCTCATGGGTCCGTTTGGGTTAAATATAACATTATCATGGTTCATGTATGGAAATGGTGGACAAGTGTTCCATGGCATGTAATTGGGACCTTGAAAGTTCCTAGACATGTTTTGGTTCCAATTATTTTGATGATGACTATGTGAGTTGTGATTACTCTTTGGAAAGGGGTGTTTGGGAAAACTAGTTCTAGGTCTCTGTTGAACCATTTATTCCTAAACTCATTATTAACTTGACCTTTTCCTATGGAAACTGATGGTTTGTGTTTGTTAACAGTTTTACTAGTGCTAGGTTATCTAGTGGCCTTAACGAATTCAGTACGATCTGATTTACGAACCTTCTGTTCATCAACAGTACCTGCGGATCCTTTTGGTATAACTGGCGGATCCAAAATTTTGGATCCGTCGGATCCGTGGGTGTCTGACTCAGTTGGAATAGGTTCTTGTACTTTCACTGTTTGTTTCTCAAAGTCACTTAGGTTTCTTAGTTTCATAAAATGTATCTTGGTCTTATCAAGTTGAAACTTTTGATCTTTCATTATATCATCCATACAACTAATGTGTTTATCAAATCTTTTAAATTTAGAATTTAGTTTGATAAGTTTTTCCTGTGTGGACTTAAGTGTTTCTATTTCTAGTTTAAGTTCCTGACATGACACACATGTTTCCTTAACATTTTTACACTTTTCTAATCTTAAGGCTTTTTCTTTTAACCAATATACTTCGTTTTCCAAAAATTCCTTTTTGGTTTTTAAGAACTGGTTTTTGTTTATGATTTTAAGGGTAATTTTACATAGTTTGTTATATTCAATTTCTACTGTATCATCATCAATAGAGGAGTAGGATGAGTCAGATAGTACCTCGTTAGAGTCATTAGCCATAAGAGCAACTTCATCATTCTTAGGCTCGTCGTCATCACCTTAACTATCACTCCAAGCTCCACTAACAAATGCTCTTTGAGACTTGTTCTTTGGAGGCTTTGGACATTCTCCTATTAGGTGACCGGAATCTCCGCACCTAAAACATTTTCTATCTATTTTTCCATTTCTATCATCACGGTCTTTCCGGAAAGGTTTCTTTTCTTCACGAGGTTATCTTACGAACTTTCCTCATCTCCTGAAGAATTTCTTGAAATCTCTAACGGCCATGGCATACTCTTCATCTTCGCTATCTCAGCTAGACTCTTCATCGTCACTTGACTCTACCCTAGCTTTTAAGGCAATGGACTTCATCTTTTCCTTCTTGCCTTTAACTATTTCTGAATCTTTTTCCATCACCATCTCGTGAACTTTGAGATTTCTGATGAGCTCGTCCAGTGTCATGCTTGAAAGATCCTTGGATTCTTCAATAGCTGTCACCTTTGCTCACCACTTCGGATGAAGTGCTCTAAGAAATTTCCTGACAAAATTCTTACTAGAAAAAGATTCGTCAAGTGCTTTAAGAGATGTAATAATAGTATTGAACCTAGAGAAAGCACTATCAATGGTCTCATCTTCAGAGATAACAAATTGTTCATATTGTTGAACAAGAAGATCAATTTTGTTATCTTTGACTTGTGAGTTCCCTTGATGAGTGATAATCAATGATTGCCAAATATCTTTAGCCGTTTTACACATAAAAACTCTTTCATATTCTTTCTTAGGTTAGGCATTATAAAGCATCATTTTGGCTTCATTATTTTTGGCAATCAACTTCTTTTGCTCATCACTGTGACGAGTAAGAGAAGTACCCATATCCCGACCACTTGATATATCATTACTTATGGGTTTGTAATCACCCTCTACAATGATATACCATAGATCTATGTCCTTTGACTTCACATACGTCTCAAAGCGGTTTTTCCAATATACGAAACAATTTGGTTCAAATAGTGGTGGTCTTTGCATAGATTGCCCTTCTTTAAAGTTTTCAAAATCCATTGATCGTTTCAAGTTTTAAAATACAATATATTTTGAAAATCTTGAGTAACGTAGCTCTGATGCCAATTATGGAAAACTAGAAGGGGGGGGGGTTGAATAGTTTTTGCCGCTTTTAACTTTAATTCGCTTTGTGACTTATTGTGATTTCAAGGCAATTGCACACAAACAAGTAATATAAGTAAGTAAGTAGATAAAAAAACAATCAAACCACAACACGGAGATTTATAGTGGTTCGGCTACAAGAACTCTCTTCCTTGCCCTACTCCACTCCTCGAGCCTCTAACTCGAGAGTTTTTCTTCACTAAGAAACAAACTCCCTTCTCGGCGGAGAAAACCTTAATACACGTCGCTTACACCTTTTTCCGGTACAAAGCTAAATACCGAGTTCTACTTCAAGGAAGAACCAACCTGACGTCGCCTATACAATTACCGACACTAAGCTAGATGTCGAGTTCTTTACAAGGGTGCAACTACTCCCGTTTACTCTATGTGTTTTGAGGTCTAAAACACTAACCGGACTTTACTGAATGAAAGGTAGAACAATTATGTGAAAACACTAACTAATCAATCAGTATCTAACTATCAAGACTTGCAACAGTGAGTTGAAGCTTGTTGATGCTTGATCTCTTTTGCTACAAAAAGGAAGATCACTAAGAATGAAATGAATGAATGATATGGGTTAGTAATGTATAAATGAATGAATGTATAATTTATGCTATGTAAATGATGATTGTGCCTGAATGATCAGCTTGCTATTTATAGGCAAAGCTGATCAACAGGCGGCGGATTTGGCGAAACCAAACTAAGGGATCCGCCAGTTATGGTGTTTGGTTCCGCGGGAACCAGACAGCTAAGATATTCCCATATCTTTCCATATCTTGCACAATCTTTTCATATCTTCCAAAGTTAACTCTTTAGCTTTAAGATCTATACAAGATATCACCTAAATCCTCAAGATATCCTAAAGATATAAAAATGAGGTATGCCATGATGTCATGTTTAATATTTCTAATTTAAGAAATAAAAGTAAAACATGTAAATGTAAAATGTATATATGCAATGTGAATTCTAGTGATCATGTAATGTGTAAATGTGTTTTTAAAAGACTTGTTACTATAAATGTAAAAGACTTTAACTTATATTTATGCTTTGCTAAAGATAAACCTTATAATTGTCATTAACAAAATAAAGCAAAGATCATAAAATATAAATAACATTTTTAGGAAGATATTTGTATTAACAGTCTCCTTCATCCTGGATTTGATGGAGGGACATAAATTTTCAAAATAGTGTTCATACATTACTTATACCGAAGCAACTTGTTCAACATATACCCTTCGCACCGTATAACCTTCCACTTCAGCTTCAATTATCAATGGTTCGTCGGAAACGTTGCCCGGCAAGATAGGTGGGAAACTGATTGGAGTATTCATCCAATATTCTTCCGAATCCATGGCCTTGCATTTTTGTGCGGTTCTGTGACTTCAGATCATGTTGATGACCTTTCCCTTATTGGCATGGTTGTCTCCCTTCGGTGGTGCCCTTCCTCTTTGCCGAACATCTTTTAAGAGATGGTCTGATTTACCCGTCTCCACGGCTATTCTCAACTCTTCTTTTAAATGCCAGCAATCATTTGTAAAGTGTCCCTTTTCTCCTTGGTAATCATAATATTTGTCTAGATTTTCTCTCTGGGGCTTTCCTTTTAACGGTGGGGGCGGCGGTAGTCTCAGCTGATGTTCGGTTGCCAAGATTTCTTTTGGGGCTTTAGTCAAAGAGTTTAAGTCTAACGGCTTGGTTTCATTCCTGCGGATGTCATTCCGGCGGTAGTCTGCCCGATAGGTGTTGTCATGTTTTGTAGGGACATAGGGAGCATAATGATCATTCCGACGAGGCTTGTATTCATTTCTGGGATTGTTTCGGCGGCGATCTCCCCTGAAAGGAGCTCGTGGAATCCTATCACTGTAAGAGGTGGAGTGATACTCCCTCTTGTAGGTATCCATCTTTTCACCCCTTGGTAATTCAGTTGCCCTATACATTGCTTTCGAGCGAACAAAATCATCCAACCTTATCATCATTTCAGTCACTGTTTGTGGAATGCGGTCAGAGAAACATTTAGCCAACTCGGGGCATTTTCTACCATTTATAAAGGATGAGATTTGCATGAGTTCCGGCATGCCAGAGATATGGCTGGCCTCATCTGTCCATCGTTCTTTAAACTCTGGCAGAGTTTCATTTGCCTGCCGAACGATCTTAGTGATTTCCATCGGATCTTTAATGTACTTTCTTCTGAGAGCAAACCTTGTCACAAACTGATCATGAAGGGTTTCCCAATTGTCAATGCTGCCATTGGGCAAGTGGTCGAACCATCCTCTTGCCGAACCATCCAGAGTTTGCTGAAACATCCTACACCATACCGGCATGGGCCATTCACCATGGTTAGCTGCACCACAAAATCTAGTGATATGATCGTCCAGATCTGTAGATCCGTCATAAAGTTTTATGTTGGTGGGCATCACCTGCTTTGGCCCAAAAAACTCTATGATTCTTCGAGTGAAAGGACAACTTGATGCTTCTTTGTATGGCTTGGCTAGGTCATCTTCTTGTTCTCTTTCGGCATCTTTGGTTTCGTATTTTTAGAGTTTTCTTCATCGAAGTCAATTCGGATTGGTTTGAGTGGGCTTCCCCCTTTGGTATTGCGTTCTTTTATTAGGGCTTTGAGTACGGTTACTTGGCTTAGGATTTGCTCTTCTAAACTACTTAGGTTGTTATTATCATTACTCTTTCCACTTCCTTCTGCGTGATGAACTGGTATTTCCAAAGTAGGACCCGTCATTTTTCACCCTGGTAGATTGAATAACGAGTCCCACCGATGGCGCCAATTTGTTGAAATAAAATCTTGCGTCTTACTCCTAACAACCAAAATGGATCCTCCGGACGGTTCCTTGGTCCTTCGGATTCTCCTAACAAGCAAAATGGATCCTCCGGACAGTTCATTGGTCCTTCGGATTCCTGTAAGAAAGAAACGCGCGTTAGTCTCGCCCCGGGTTTTATCCCAGGACCAAACTCCGGCGTGAGAATGAGTATATGATACAAAGAGTAATGTAGGTGAAAGTAAAAGTGAATGAATTCAGTTACCATAGAGCGAAAATCTTCCCTCTTTATATAGGAGAGCCCTTTTTGTCTGTATCGGATACCTCCAAACGAGATAGTGATGCTTTTGAGCGGGAACTGCGACCTTTCTCTTTTTGGCACCTGCTTAGTCCTGCTATTTGTTCTGAACCTTTGTCACTTACTCTTTATATTGGGTTTGACTTTGGATCCGGAATTTACCGTTGGTCCGAATGACCTAACGCGGTTCGTTCAGAACTGGAGATCCGTTCAATGTGCGCCGTTCGGCCACATACGCCAGCATGACGCATAATGCGGAAACGAATTTTAATATAATCCAAAGGTTAATAATGAGGATAAAATCACCGGGGAATAAAACCCCTAACAAGAAATAAACTCTAAAAATACATAGTTTATTAATAATCAAGATCAAAAGATAAAAATTCAAAATTAATAAAAATAAAAATTGCATTCGTAGCCTATATGACATAACAAGGAAAACCCTTTTAAGGCGTAGCAACTTGAAAGTTGAAATACTCCTTATCCGAGAACTTTACAGAGTAACAAGGGTCATGGCGTTACCCCGTAGTGAAGAGAAGTCATGTTTTCTTGTTGTACTCGTGGTGCTCCATATACTGCTTAATTTTTGTCTCCATCATTCCCCCTCACTTGCAATAAACTCATCCTCGAGTTCTCACCATCAAGGGCTTCATCAACCTCGAACATCTTTTCACAACGTACCTTATCTACAGTAGCTTTACGCTTTACATCAACTCGATAACTCTTTTCCTTCATCTCTTCACATTTCTTCACACGTCTTCCACATTCCCCATAATCCACACAATATGCTAAATCTCTTTATCATCCCCCTCACCATTCTCCCTCTCTTGGAAAGAACTCGTCCCCGAGTTCTCGGGATAGAAAACTTGAGTTGATGAGGCTTCAAAAACATCAATTTTCTTTAAATCTTTAACTTAAACCTTTATTTTCTCACTTACCGCCTTTAGAAAAAATGATGTGTGTCTTTTATTTGAACATTTATATTTAGATCACGATTATAAACCTTCACATCTCCATTCTTTATAGATCCCCCAACTTCTTCACAACTTTTAAAACCAACTTCCTTTGTTGTTTCCATTAGTAAAGTTGAAGCTTTGTTATCATTTTGCTCATAAATTTGAAGGTTTTGAATTTTCTCAACATGCTCCGTAATAACTTCAGCCTTCAAAATCTTTTCTTCACCCTTTAACCTCGGGCTTTGGTAATTGTGGTTTTACTTTGGGTGAAACTATAACAATTCTCCTTCCTTCCCATGATAGAAGGATGAGATCTTGTTGGAGATCATACTTGTCTTTAACTTACATCGCCATGGTCTTCCCAATAATACATGGCACTCATCAATATCATCCATAATACAAAGTAGTTCTACTTTATAAAATTTATCGATGGTAACTATATCCCTACAAACTCGGTAACCTTCAATTAGACAAACATCCATTCATAATTTTAGGAAGTCTACCGATTTTTTTAAAACCAAATTATTTAAGCTTGGGATAATCATTTAGAAATGTATCTTACTTGACAAGTTTTTCATTTTTGTGCAGCAAATAAAATTTTTTCATACTTCAAGTAATAAACTTTCGAATTTCGTCACTTAGCCCTCTAGATTTTGAAACAATCTGTACTGATTAATAAGGGAGAAATTCAAACCGTCCCCAGAAACTCTGAAAAATACATAGAAACTCTGGAATTAAAACCGTCCAAAGAAACTCCGAAACCAGATCGACCAATCCAACAAGGTAAATCATTGTTCCGACATATGAGACGTCTCTAAAATCAAAACTTGACATTTTATTTATTTATTTATTTTTTGTGTGAAAATGATGAGTTTATCTCTCTTTTTTGGTAGGCAAGTTGGTTATAGTAAAACATATATACTTGCTATAATTATAGATCTAGTTAGGGCTGAGCATCGCAGGCCCAAAACCGAGCGAGACTGAGAGGACCGACTGGATCGACCGAATCCAAAGACCAGCGGTCCGGTCTCGGTCCGGTTCGGTTCGGACCAATCTAACGTAAAACCCGACTATTATGCCTTCTTGGACCAGACCGACCGAAGGACCGGACCAACCCGGAACGGTCAGAACACATTCGGTCCGGTCCTCGGTTTAAGATTTTGGGCTAGTTCGATCTCGGTCTGATCCGATTTTGGTCAGTCCCGTCCGGTTTTGAACCGTTGATCACCCCTAGATCTAGTGGACTAAAGGTGACAGTATAAAAAGCAACCACTCAACTTAAACATACAAATAATTCCTCGTTGTACCACATACGTTCCACATACAAATCATATAATGTGTGATAAAAGGAATGGGTAGTAGAATCGATGTACTTATACGATGCCAACCAAAGAAAGATGAGGAAGCATTTGGTAATTTACGATCACATAGTTGACGCAAGCCATGAGATGCAAGTAGGGTTGAGCATCGCAGACCCAAAACCGACTGAGATCGAGAGGACCAACCAAAAACCGACCGAACCGGAAGACCAGCGGTCCGGTCTCGCTCCGGATTTTTTCTTTATTTCGGTCTCGGTCTCGGTCCGGTCCGGTATTACGTAAAACCCGACTATTATGCCTTCTTGGACCGGACCGACCGAAGGACCGGACCGAACACATTCGGTCCGGTCCTCGGTTTAAGATTTTGGGCTAGTTCGATCCGGTTTTGGTCGGTCCGGTCCGGTTTTGGACCGTTGATCACCCCTAGACGCAAGCATCAATCATGTCCATACACACTAGATATTTGATTGTGAAAAGTTTGAGCTTAGCTTCTGCCCCCTTGAACATTGAAAAAAATATGCAAATATAAGACCGGGTGTTATGGTGGTGGTCGACCACTACATAAAAAAAAGTTCATTCTACACATTTTTATTTATACACTTTTTAAAACTGTGTAAATATGTATTACTTTATTGAAAATTAATAATGTGTAAAAGTGGTTACATTAGTAAGTGTAGGGAAAAAAATTAAAATAACAAATTTTTCACATTTATAGTTGTGTAATAAAAAATTCACACTTTTAAGTGTTGAAAAACCTAAGATTTCCTCACACACCTGGAGATTAATTGTAACACCTAATTTTCCTCACACTTATTGTGGGGTGAAATTGGGTGTTACAAATGATTTCCACACCTATAAGTGTGGACATTTCATGGATTTTCCACACTTAAAAGTGATGATTTTTTTTTTATACAATTATAAGTGTGGAAAATATATTGTCTTACAAGTTTTTTTCACACTTATTTATGTAACCAATTTTTATAAAGTTATTAAGTGTTGATAAACTAATAAAATTATACACACATTATAAAAGTGTGGAGAAAAAAATGTGTAGAATGGACAATTTTTTTGTAGTGCCACCCACCACGCGCTATCCCCATAACACACATCCCCCAACCGCGCGCGACGGGGGTATTCTTGTTGTGGTTCGGTGGTGCATACCACTTAAGCGTTGCACTTTTTTTGTGTGTGGCATGTTTGCATAACGTAGGGTATACTTATATGTTTGGTTTGATGGTGACTATTACACCTATTTTGTGATGGGTTTGGTGGTGTGTTGAATGGTGATGTGACGTTGATGTGAAAGTGGTGTGTTTGCTGACCATGACACTTTGTCAAAAGGTTTTATAAAAGGTAAATTCAAGATTTCAAGTTGAGGTTAAAAGAAATTCTTAATTAGCTGTCTCTTGATTAGCTCCCTCTTAATCTCGATAATATGAATAAAATTTGAAGTTGGTAACAAATTTTAAAGAGGAATTGCATATATATATCCATCCAAAAGCTCAAAATTACTATATAACCAACTTAAATTTATAATTGCATATATATCTTTTCAAAAGCTCAAAAATTGCATATATATCATACTTAAACTGCTAATTGCATATATATATATATATATATATATATATATATATATATATAACTTTTGTAATTGCATACATATCCTTTTTAAACATTTGTAATTACATATATATCATTTCTAAACCTTTAATATGTCATATACATAAAAATTATTATTTATGATAATTATAATTCTATAAATAGAAAAACAACATTTGTTTCAAATGTACGATGTCCCGAAGTTCAAAATGAACTAGATGACCAAATACAATATATCACGACAATATATACCTCACATAAAAAGTCACCTTATCTCATATAATATATATATATATATATATATATATATATATATATATATATATATATAAACTAGTTGTCAAAGCCCGCCCGATGGGCGGGCATGACTTATAAGCCCTCCCGGGCATATAAGCCCGCCCGTTGGGCGGGCATGACTTATAATTATCATTGAAATATGTTTGTATAGCGTAAGAACGGTTTTAAAGAATGGTTGCAAAAAGTGGACATAATAAGATATAAACATACCAGTTTTTATATTGAATGCATAACAACGAATTTTGGAGTTTGGATAAGCCTCAACCCATCCAACCCGTTTTTATTTGCTAAATTAATTTTATACCAAGCGGAGATAAATAAATATCTCAAGTTGATTGAATCTCAAGTCATATTATATAGGTTGAAATTGCTACGTCTACTTATAGTAATAGCCCCGTCATTGCTACCACTATTGGTTCCTTATGTGTGTGTCGGAGATAGTTTACTAATATTCAAATGGTCTTAATATTTCTACATGGAACATTATAAATGGTAGATTTAATGTTATGTTCGGTGTAATAAATCAGAAGAAAATAGTAATCATGGGAGTGACTCACATTGATACTGTTTAGATACTTCTTGTCTATTCGAACAATCTACCCCTTTTTTTCACTACCAACAAACATATATATCAATATATTACATGAAAATTTACAAATGCCATTAAGATTGGGACTAAAAGCAAAAGAATACCGACTCAAATGAGCATGCGCATATGTAAAATATAAGTTAGAATGTTAGTAAAGGAACTTTGCAGTGCAAAAAAATATCAGAAGCTTCCACAACCATATTAATTCTACTCATGGGTATATTATCACCCAGAAACACAACCTACAGAAAACACACATTACCATGATTCTTAGAAACTATTTATTATCAAATTGGTGATGATAGCAGTTAAAGGAGTTGATTGACTTACATCAGGTTTAAGTGCGGCATCAGGTTTAAAATGATTTGCTTAAACCATCTTACTTGAAGAAACCACCTCTAACATTGCATGCAACATTCCTCTCACCATATTATAGCCTGACAGTGATGCTCTATAGCGAGAAACCAATGGCCATTTTCTTGAGCTTACAACCTATAAATTTCCAATAACAATTATTAACTTATTAGTTTTAGAGCGTTGTCACTTAACTCAGAATCTAGAACATAAACATCGCGCAGCAATAGATGGAACATCAGAATCAGCAGCACCATGGCACACATCCATTTCAAATATTATAGTTGGTTTCTTTGAAACCAATGGTATATAATGTAAATGCTCGATTGATAGCACATAGTTCATACCACCCCTCTGAAGTCCAACAAATATAAATCAGACCCAACATCCTGAAAGAAATAAGCTTTTTGCATAAAATGCTAACATTCTTTCTCATTTGTCCCGACAGCGTTTACCTAAGAATGATATGTTTTTATACATTTTTATAATAACACGGAAGGGTTACAGAATGACCCAAACTATAAACAGATCCTCTTTAACTGCCGAATTCCACAATCACACCATTTGCTGGAAATATTCAAACAGAAACCATGTTGTCTTATATAGAGTATATTATTCAAACAAACCTAAACAATTTACTATCTGCATTCGTATGTTCAGGCCACATATCACATCAAAACTTATACATTAAATTCTTAAGGAGATTAACAAATGAAGGCTTCTCTTGAGGTACAGATGATGGGGTTAGAGTGGTATTAACCACAACCTTTTCTGTATCAGAAACAATTTGATCTTTTTCCAATGATTTAGTTCGTGGCGTGTAAATAGTTGGCATGCAAGTGATCAAACATGTAGTTTCTAAACATCCTAATAGTCATTTGTAACCATTTGAGATGATATTGGTAGTACTACCAACATCATCAGTTATAAGATAATTAAGCATTTTCCTTAAAAAAATAAATACCTCCTTTTCCGGACGGGTTTGAAGATTCTCAACCTTTAAAATAAACATCCAAACAGTCCTATACATTGAGCAAGTACATAGATAGTCTAAAATATGATGCTTATCTTCCTATTGTGATCAGTAGCCGTAATGGTATACTATATTTCACATGTAATGCCTTTAGTTTAGAAAATTTACTCAACATCATCTTAAGATCTTTGTTTAAACCTAAAAGATCTTTAGTTAGTAACTTATATTGAAGTACATCAGTAAAGCCGAAATATAAGTTTTTGAAAATAAGCAAAAAACTTACAATTCATCACATGATTGTGCTCAGATACTCTTTGAATTCATCCTGTAAAGCAGCTGCCATACCATCAAAGCTTGAGAAGGTTTGTATCCTTGTGAATTGACCCAATTCCGCTAAAATTTAAGGGGTATATATTAGTGTAAAAATACCTGCTTTATCATTAAAAGATGAAATATCAGTTTCTGCCATTTATTTGGATTCACATATTCCTTGAATTCATATTGACACATAGATACTTTTTTAAGAAAACATAAAATTGAACTAATGTGTCATTCTATTTTTTAAATTGTTATTCACTTTCTAAAACCAATCCATCATGTGCATTCTCCTCGTATATGGTAATATAACAATATTTAACAAATTTAGAACCTTATACCTCATAAAGCTCTAACAACAAAGGTGAACATAGCTGGAAATCTGAATGGCTGATCTGCTGCAATAGCTAGTAGATGCTCCCCTGAATAGTCAATTTACAATAAGCGTGATGGAAGAAGTCAGTACCAATTGCAGCTAGACGTTGCTTTTTCTTCTCAGTTTTTTCCTAATTACTCAATGGTTTCTTAAATTATCTTTCTTTTCTTTTTGCCATAAGACGTTCTTCAAAGTTGTTTCTATATAGCCAACAATGATAAAATTAGTACACTTATTAAAAAACTTGTTTCATGTTTGGCTAATAAGCATACAATGTAGAAAAAAAATTATAACAAACTGGAAGAGCATCTAGTACCTATTAAGGAAGAAGAGTGTAATTTGTCTGACAGCTATCATATTTCCGGTACCAAGAACGACCATTAGTATCAAAATGACATTCGTAATCTAATCACTGACAATTCGTGCATATTGAAATTTCTTTACAGATACATGAAATAAAAAAGAAAAAGATGCACAAGTTATGTATACCTTGAAGTATGCTTGCTCGCAAGCTTCTTTGTCTTCAAACTCTGAAATATAAATAAAAAGATCAGGTTAATCACACAAAACACACAATAACACGGGAAAAGGAAGAGATAAAAGAGATAAATTATGTATAAGATCAGATTGAAAAAGGCTTCAGGCCAGCATGTTGGTTGCCCTTTAGTTAGAATCACTGCAACGTAAAGAAAGCAGTACTAAGTTATCACGCAGCTGTATTAATATCACAGCAGTACAAACTGTCCAATGAATGAGCATCACAAACAAAAATCAATGAGCGGTACAAACAGAAACACAGCAGTACAAATGATCTTTAACTCTCAACTGGCAGTACAAATTGAACATCAATTTCTTGACTATATATAAATCAAGACATCACTACAAAATTATTCAATTTCTTGGGTCACAGTTTCTAAGATGTTATTATAGTGAGTATTCTAAGGTTGAATGTGGGCCAAATTTAATACCAGTAACCTTGTTTGATGTTACGATAAATACTATATGAAAACTAATAAATAGATTCTCTGTGAAAAGTCAATATCATTAACCTTTGTTTAATGTTCGGACAGCAACAAATCAGAGTATTTGCTTAGAAGAACTTGAGCTATAGGATACTGATTGTAGGGTGAGGGTTTCAAAAATAACCATCTCGGCTTTGTGGTGGAGACAATCTTCCAAATAGTCATAAAATGGACGGTCCCCAGTGTTGATGTTCATGTTTTACTCCCTACTAACCTGAAGAACATGTTAATTTTATAAGTGTTTGGGTAATTCAAATCTTTCCCTGAAGCAACAAAGCTACTTTTACAAATAAAAAAACCGATTTTCATGAAAAGAAATCTCGCAAAAAATAGAAGTACCTGGATGGTGTAACGTATCAGCAAGCATTGGACCAAAGAAGTTCAAATGGCTTTCTAAAGAGAACATACATCTCTTTCAAAATTAATCTCAGCTTAAACAATGGCAACACCTACAGAGGACCCAGAAGACATGTGTATAACCTTTTGGGCTCGATAATGAGTTTTACCTCTATTTTGCTATGGTGAAGGTGAAGGACCTGAAGCAAGACATGATCCTTGGAACCGACTAACTGGAACTAATGAGTCAGGTTCAGCCTGAGGGTCCGCATTATCTCCTCCTGTTGAACGTGAATTGGCTTAAGCTTTTGTCACGTTCTAGTCTTTCTGCTCGGATGCAATCCACCTTTTGGGTCCGCATCCATCTTCTCTAAATGAAGGTAATTTTTGAGTGACAATTTCGGGATGAATGGTGTTCCTGATGCTCCTTGGAATGCTTAAAAATATCACTACTGTGTTGTGTTTACATGCTGAAAGCTCAATGGTGTTCCCGATGCTCCATTTAAGGTATGCATCACTTACAAGACGTAGCCTTTAAGCTGAAAATTTTGTCATATGTGGTATTAAGATAACATATAAACCGTATTAGTATCTGACATGCCCATGTAAGATTGGAAGCATTTGTATTACCCATTTTAGACCTGGAACCTTTAACCTGTTATTTGGCACTGCTAATAAAATATACTACTATTTAGTTTGCTAACATCAGATGGTAATCACATCGTAAGTTTCACACCCGCTGAAATCCTTGGACATATGATAAAGTAAATATAAGAAATATAAGCCTTATAATACTTATAAAGATACAACTTTGTACCTCCATTGTTATCAATCCCTCGCATTCGAAGTGAGTTCACAGCGGATTAAAATAAAAAAAGTAGACAAAAAAGTGTACTAAAAAGCTCATAGCTTCCAAAACCACTTTAATTCAAAAATTGTAAAATCATGGTGAAATCATCAACTATTTTCAAAACTTTAAAAAATGTTGTTAAATTGTTTTTATTTATCTACATAAACTAATATGCTCATCGATTAGCACCCAAAGGTATGTATTCATCTGAACAAAAAATCCCATTGCATATTAGTATTCGTACATGGGCGTTTGGATATGTGTTTAAAAGTAATTACATGATTAAATAATGAGAATCAGATAATCGACTATAAGATAGGATACTAATGTCGAAGATCAATCTTTGAGTGTATGGAAAGTTCTAATTATTCAAAAGAATATATTTGTGGAGAAATAAAGTTGTACTCACTGGTGAAATTAGAGCATGAATCTTAAATTAGTCTTACTCAAGTTTTAATTAGTGCTCAACATGTTATATCAGTTTTTTCAAAGAACAACAATGTAGCAAGTTGTCATACTTGAAATAATATAAGCCCAAAAGGAAGAAGAAAAAAGGGTACCTCTTCTATATCCCCCTGTTTGTCTATAATAACAGCAAGGGCCGAATTGTTGCATTCCTAATTCTTCCGAGGATCAAAACTTGCTAACTTAGTAGATCTTTTTTTAAACAGACTTAATAGGCCTAATGTAACAATTTAGAGACGGTGATGGTTAATACACACACTAAACTTTATGTTATCACCTCGCTGGACAGACCAAGTTTTTTATGTAACAAAAAAGAATATTGATCTGAACTCTTTCAACATACCTTCATGTCATGAAAATCTCTGCCAACAAGAGGGTTAACTTCAAATAGCACATGCAAATACTCATACAGAAAGGATCTCGAATCGCAATCTTTTTTTGCAGCCAGAAGTTGAGACACTACTTCAACAGGAGTAATCAAGTCTCTATGATTAACAGTGAAACTACGCGCTTATGATCAATCACCATTAGCTGCGCGACATGTAAACAACATATGAGAGATATACAAATTAGATGATCAAACCAAAAGACAGCAGACCTGTAAGGTATGCCGGTTTAAAAAGCTAAAAAGATTGGGTCCCTATCGATTGCATATAAGATAAAAGAGTATTTAAGTACAGTTTGCTTCTAAGTACAAAATCTATTACCTTCTCACGAATGGAAACATGCAAGTTATGCTTCGCGATGAACTCGAATATATCTGCTTTCATAAGCTGAAAGATTAAATTGAATGAAAAAGCAAATAAGTTATTGCCATAACCCAATCATAGATGAAAAATTCTATGATTTAACTGGTACCGACGATTTTGAGTGAACACTTACATTAGCATAAAGTGCAAAAGCTTTCTCATATTGCCCATCAAATTCCTACAACACTGCGAGTGCCTGATACATCAAATGAGCTGAGAGATTTGATATGTTTGATATATAGCTCAATTGCATACACATGGCAACCATATTTACTTGCTCTCACCTCTTTGAGATGGTTAGTCATGGATGACGTGTTAAGTTGAGGCTCTATAGCTACAATGACATGAAGAGCAGAGTATATTGCAAGAGGCCAAGATTTCACAGCAGATAGGAGATCCACGGAATTGTTGCCAGAGCAACCTGATTTTTTGAGCAGAATAAAGCATCAGAGTAATCCATAGATATGACATGTGTAAAGCTAATGCTAATCATACATATCACATACCTCATAGGCAGTATCACGTAGTACTAGGCTCTCTGTTAGGACGTATGGAACCAATACGGGGAGCTGGCGTAGATGAGCAAAGTGGATAACCCATCTATGAGAACTTCTAATTAATTCTCTGCATTCAAATAAATAAACACTGTCAGATATGTTCTGACCAGTACCAACACCCTTGTTCTACTTCTTCATTAACAGCTTCTGATCTCAGCGCTTGCCTTCCTTCCATATTTGTTGTTTAACAGCCAAATAAATAAGATCAAACATAGTTATCATTAGGGTTTTGAGGGAAAAGAGGCATACTCTTTTTTCTATACGTGAGAATAAAAACATTGATATGTTATAAAAGCTCCAAGAACAGCAAAACATGCACAGAAACACATTAAAAATCAGTAAAACCCTAAAATCGTGATGGATTTTTCTTCTTGGAGAGAGTTTTGATGATTAGGGTTTTTGTTTTGTGAAAAAAAAAATATACATATGTTTTTTTTAATCGTCCCATATATCCTTTTATTTCCATTGTGAATTTCATAGTTATCTCATTGCATAGGTTTATAGATTTTGACTTGCAAGATATAATCCAAAACATGTGTTGGTCTAGTGGTTATCATGCTTGTTAATGTTACAAACACCCTAGGTTCGATCCTTGCAAGTGGCAAAATTTAAAAAAAAAAAAAAAAAAAAAAAAAAAAACAAAATTTTAGTAAAATTAATAATTCCGAATTTAATTAATAAATAGTTGCTTACATGGACTTTAATGTGATGATGTGGACTTTAATGTGATGACGTGGCATTTGACGTGGACTTATTTGTGAAGATGTGGCTTTATCTAGTCATACTTATCCCGTTATATATATATATATATATATATATATTATATATATATATATATATATATATATATATATATATATATATATATATATATATTGGTTGTATAAAAAAGTCTACTTTGGTAGAAAAGTGATAAAAGTGTACAAATCACCTTCTCCTTCCCCTCCCTTTTTTCACACCAAACTACAGGTACCTTATTGTATTTTCCTTCATTCTTTAAGGGAGGATTTGTATAATTGCACCCTACACCCCTCCCCCGAAAAAAAAAAATCCCGCCAAAAAAAAAAGTTTTTGGGGGCAAAAGATTTTTTTTCCAGCCAATATTTTTCCCGCCAAAATTTTATAACTATGATGCACCTTTATATTTTGGTGCATCACAGTTATAAAAATTAGTTATAACTATGATGCACCAAATTTTATAACTGTGATGCACCAAAATAAAAAGGTACATCATATTTATAAAATTTTTTGCGGGAATTTTTTTTTTTGCCCAAAAAAAAAATTATTTTTGCGGGAATTTTCGTTTTTTATTTGGGGGGGTGGGGGTTTCAAAACTTACCCTGAAGTTTGAGATTTTTGCAAATTCTGCCCTATAACTTTTTTTCTCACTTTTCTATCTAATTACACTTTTCTCTAGAACCAGACCCTAAATATATATATATATATATATATATATATATATATAGTGTAACTTTCAAACGAGAACCATTTTATCCGCAAGAACTGAGAGAACCACCAAAAACATACATGCACGCCTTCAATAATTGTATTTTTGCACATATGTTTTCAAAACAACACATATGTTTTAAAAAAAAATAGTTGTTCTAAAGAATTTGATAAGAAATTCGAAATACAAAAATTTTCTTTGAAGGTGTGCATGTATGTTCTTATAAAACGTGCAACGACAATATTGCGGCCGTGTGTAAGGTTTTTGTGAAAAAAGAGGATGAGTTCATAATGATATTGAAGAACATAGGTGGATGTTTACGATTATTGATGATTTGCATGTATTTTTATTTTATTTTAAAATGTGTGCATGTATGTTTTTTGTGGTTCTCTCAGTTCTCGCAGATAAAATGGTTCTCGTAAGAAAGTCCCCCTATATATATATATATATATATATATATATATATATATATATATATATATATATATATATATATATATATATATATATATATATATAGGAAAAAATCCACTTTGGTGGAAAAGTGAGAAAAGTGTGCAAATCACCCTCTCCTTTTCCATCTCCTTTTTTTCTCCAACTACAGGGGCCACTTTGTCACGTTCTTATTTTTTCAGGGGTCTTTTTTGTAAATGCACCCCATTTCTTTCCTTATCATATATAATGCCTATTTTTTTTTTCATTTTCTTTTTTCTCATCTCTTTCTTTTCTTTCTTTCTCTAATCTCAGCTTCACATCCACCCACTTTCACAACCGTTCCCGTCGCTCACCACCATACTCCACCATTCCCCACCGTTCATCACCATTCCCCACCGTTCACCACCATTTCCCACCATTCAATTGTAGATGTTTGGATAATTAGCTACACTCGTGAACATCAATGGAGGTTACTTAACCAATTTTTGAGCTTCTTTTGAATACTAAGGTATCATCGCTGCACGAAGTTGATTATGTTTTTGTATTGTGAATTTCAATGTGATAAGTCTAAAGAATACTTGTATCTGACATGAGTTTGAATGTGGTGTGTGACTGTGTTTAAAATGTTGCGGATTGTATGCGTTGACCAAGTGTTCGACGAAATAACTCACAAAGTTGTGTGTATTTTTTTGTTCAAAATGTTGTGGATTGCATTAGTATACCAAGTGTTCGACGAAATGCTTGAGCGAATTGTGCGTACCTTTTTTAGATCAAGCACCTGGTTACTTTCTGTCTGACCACCTTAGTGCCATGTACAGATGGTTATTTTCTGTCTATAGAGACCTGGCATGCATGTGCTGATGTGTGTTGTATAGAAAAAAGTGTAAGCAAATACACAATGGATTATGGTTATGCGCGGAATACATCTATATTACTCATTTAAACTCTATAGCGACCGCGCACTGGGGGATTACGACAGATGGTCTAGGCACATACAAATGGTCTAGAACGTGCATAAATGGATAATATCATAGTTGTGCATCAGGGAGTCTTTTTTGGCAACTTTAAAGCAAATAGATGCAAAGAATATCACTGATATGAAGAGTATACCAGCAGTCTCTCTAATCCACCATTCCATATATTCTATTACTGATTGTCATTATGGTGGGTTCTATCCTAGGGGAATTGAATGTTTACTTGCAAGGACCGGTATCTCAATGTAGCTTATATGATCATCATACAGAGATCCTAATGTACGGGTATACTAATGGCATGTTACTACCAACTGATTATGACCCTGCAACATTTGATCCAACTGAACACCGCAGCCCTCCAACTGACAGTATATGGAGACTAGTAGATGAAATGTCATCACTCACATTAGCCGAAGTTGCAGAACTCTCTTCAATAATGATGAAAAAGGAGGAGCAGCTGGGTTAGCCGGTGCGGGGGCGAAAGATCAAAGGGGTGCAAAGGAAGAAGCAAAGCCTAAAAAGTCCGTCTTTGAACTGAAATTGGACTCATTTAAAGCAGCTTCAAAGATCAAGATTATTAAGGAAGTGAGAAGTTGTACAGATCTTGGGCTTAAGGAAGCAAAAGAATTAGTTGAAAAGGCGCCTATCGTGTTCAAAAAAGGAGTTACCAAAGAAGTCGCTGAACAGCAACCTTTTGCAGCAGGGGTCTCGGTAGACTCAACATCAGGTTCAGTGACAGGTGGCTCCGGAGCAGCATCAACAACAACCTTTTCAGTGGGCACGGGTTTTATAGCTACAATCTGCTTCTCTTCTTGATCATTTAGCAGATAATCCTGCATAATGTATATGTTACCTTTTGACTATTTGCTGGTATAATAAGTTTAATATTTAAACAGATGTATATAAAAAATGTATATCATGTTTAATATATATTTGAAATGTCTTTTGTTGTATTGCTTCGTTTCTTGTTAAAGTCTATGACTAAAGTTCAATATATATTTGACTGGTTTGTGACATTTGCACTTGTCGGCTTGTCACATCCAATTACACTTTAACGACTTAGTGGTGTCACGTATTCTAACTTGGTAAGCGGTTTATTACATTAATGCACTGCTTTCTAAATAGACTAATACATTGTTTTTTTTAAACAAACTAATGCGCTTAATAAACAAAACAGATGCACTAAATTAGGTTTTACTTAATAGTTTGAAATGGATTTTACATCACTAACATGATGCCCTAAAAGAATAAGTATTTTTTCATCATAATAAATATAAGAACCAGTCATAATTGAAAAAGTATAAATAACAATGATTGACACCTATTGCATTTAAGCTTATCAAACAACTACACTACATACAAATGACATGAACATAAATTGTTGCGCTCTTATCCATTCCTGCTGCTTTCTTTATGTTACTTAGTTCTCGACTTAGCCCGCTGACAACCTGCAACCCTTGTTTCTTAAAAGCTTCAGCAGAAAAACCATTGCTTTTAGCATCAGAATCTATTCCTTTGGGTCTTATGATCTCTTGAACCACAAAGTGAATCTGTTTCCCGTTTGTTCCTTTTATATCTACTACTTTCAAGAGTGTGTCAAGTTTAAAAGTTGTAGCCTCACCATGATTTGTGCCAACATTCATTCGATTACCCGTCCGTAAAACAACTTCAAGGAGTTTGAGGAAATGTCGACTGTTCTTTAGTTCCTCACTTGCGTCCTGTAAAAGTTTACACAATGCGCTTTTTAATTAAGACATGCTAGCAAAATATTAGATAACACATTATTCCAATTCAGAACATAAATAGAAACAAAACTGCAATCAAGAATGATCATTAGTCGATACGGAAATCATACCAGATGTTGCCCAGAAGCATTCCCATCATCACGTCTCATTTGCAGCGGTCGTCCCTTCATATACTGTTAGTCACAAATGGATGCAATAAAGTGCCTCAAACGGATGCACTAAGGTACCTCAAACGATCTGTGGTGTAGACATCGTTCTATCATCATTTGTCAAGGCAATATCTGTTGTCAAGGCAAACCGATACTAACCTAAAAGCTTTACTATGGATTTGTAAGGCTGCAAACACGATAAGAATAATGAAACCAACCAAAGGAACATATTTATTTACTGCTATAAAGGATACCCCCAATTTGATGGGGTAGTTTGATTCAGTATCTGCATCTGGTTTTCTTGCAAATGCATAGTTATCAAGAAGATCCAAGCAGAAATTCCATGACCAGATGTTTTTATTATCAGGTCCCGCTTGAAAGACCACTTCGAGTATAGGGTTTAAAATGGTTTTGATGACTGAAGGGTGGTCGACAAAGGTATCGAACTTGTGGAGCAGATATTTCCACGTATTCAAGCAGGATAAGTGAACTGATGTATCACATTTGCTTGACATGATTCCGACTAGGGGTGTCATAATTAGTTTAATGCTCTTGGTTAATCCATTGTCTTCAAAAAAATCTTCATTTGCAGCTTTTGTTGTAGATTCTTGCGTTGGCAGAATGATCAGAGCATCGATTAAAGCTTCCCATGCAATCTACAAGAGATGTGACGAAATGAGCGGTAAGTCAGAGAAAAAAAGTGTGAACCGTCACCGACCCGACATGTTTTTAGACATACTTAACAATTAGTATTAAGCCCCGACCTGCTTTAGCCATATGAAATAGTTACCTGCGTAGCAATCTTGACTTGTGGGTCACTGTCAGGAAACGTCTGTTCAGGAATTTTTAGTAGCTGGTTAATTAAGTGCCTATTTTTTATTGCATATGATCCAATTAGACGAGTAAACCATCCCCATGCTTGCATTGCTTGAATATTTTTTCCTTGTTTTAACAGCTCCTCCAGTGCAGGAAGTAATTTCCTCTTAACATCCACAACAAGTGCCTGCTCAAATGATATAATACCCTCATTAAAAAACGAAAGACTATAAAACATGTTCCCATGAAAAGAGTATCCGGATGTGCTTTTCGAAAGTGATTATGTGACTATGTATAAATCTGGATTAGAAGCTGAATGTATTTACCTAAACATCAATAAGTAATCAACACGACTACTAGAAGCAATAATCAGTTTCAAAACAGTAAGCCAAACACCCCTGCTACTAACATCACAGAATAAGGAGTCATACTAGAACAACCTATTATTCATAGTATGTATTGTAAACCGTATATATATTTTTTCTTTATGTACCTTGGAGAGAGCAATCGGAGGGGGTATATTGTTGATTTAATTTTCAGTAAACATCTTTCCGACATATCTTTCTCCCTTTTGTCTGCACTAATGAGTCTTCTGTATATTGGAGGAGCTCATACATTCGATGTTTCTCTCATCTTTTCATTCACTTGAGTTGCCAGCTTCATCACAGCCTGCACCAGTAGCCGTTATTACCAAATGATAGTGTAAATACAAAACAATATAAAGACATTAAGAAAATTCGACCATAATGTCATACCTGCATGGCCTCAAAAGTTTTTGATAGAGATCCACCAGGATTATCGAGAGCATGAACTACTGCCCGTACCAAAGATTCAATATGAGCATTCAAGAACGTTGCATCTAGTTGTTGAACAGATATGCACCATACTCCTAAATTACAGACAGTCTGCAATTGAAGCGGACTTAAAGTTAGTAAATGTTTACTAAGTAATCATAGAAAATCGAAAGGTCAACCTCATCATTTTGTGACAGTGATGTGTCGAGTGTGAGTAAAAGTTTTAAATTTATAAAGGTCGAATTACCGAATCTAGAAACAACACATACGAGCAAGTGAACTCGTCCGTTATAGCAAGATTGTGATGGTAAGTCGGGATCGTTCGCAGGGAATTGTGTAGTAAATCGAATTGTAAGCTACTAGAAGTAAATTCCTTAACAAGTAATGAAAAATAGATTAATTCAAATGATTAAAAACTACACTTGCTTAGACTAGCATACTACTCCTTGATAAGCATGATTGTGATAAATTTGTATAACATGTTGGTTATGATAATTAGTTTGGTGAACTAATCTATTGTTTCTACAAATTAAACCTTCGTCAAGATTTTAGTTCATAAAAACAAGCATTACGTTTAACCACTCAATTCAAGATCGATTCAAGGTTCATAAGTTGGTGTACCTTAAACGCAAAAATCATCTTTTGCTTAATCAAATAGCTTAGGAAATGGTCAATACAAAAGGTAACCGATCATAGACAAAAGGTCACAATTGAGAGTAAACTATTAATCTTTCGACCCTTGAAATGGTTTACCATCAATCCTATTTTTGATAGACAAAAGCATTCTCATTACAACCACAATTAACTTTCTTTGTGTAATCAAGAATAATGGGTAAAAACAATCACTCATAGACAAGTGATTATAACTAGTTGAATAACAATAGTTCTTTCGACCCTTAAGATTATTAGCAACTAGTTAAACTTGATTCAACAAATGTCACTACAAAACTTAATCACGATTGGATCTTAGAATCAACTTGAAATTGAATTAAAACATGTCATCACAATCATACGCATATCAATTGGTAATACACATCATCTAAGCAAGTGCACAAAGGCACTAGCCACTCATATCAAACATAAACATAAACTCATAACTTTGAACATTAGAAACCATAATTGAAAGTCTTACAATGATTGAAATAAGATTACAAATGATGAGATGATGATAACCAAAAGGTTGGTGATGATTCCTTGATGTTACGACCTCCAAATGATGACTTCTTGGACCTCTAAGTTTCCTGGACTTCTAAGGACGAATTTTGAGAGTATTTTTATGAGTGGTTGCTTCCCCCTTGTGTTTTCTTGAGATATATTCCTAAATACTCATCAAATGGTTCAATTAATACTCCAACCAAGGGTCTAAGTTCATAAATGCTTCTCTTGTCCTCCAAGTAGTATTGAATAGACTAGAATTATGAGTGGAAGGACCTAGAACCGGATGTGTAGAGTCACATATCTTAATGATGAAGTTTTGGCAAGTCAGCAAGCTTCCAACCGATCGGTAATATGTCCAACCGATCGGTTGGTCTTCGATACTACCTCCATCCGAATCGGTTGCGGGCGGCGACCGATCGGATGGATCACTGCTGCTTGACTTTTGTCGTCTTGGCTTGATTTTTCCTTTTTGGTTCTTCGGTTCTTCATCCAAACTTGATCTTTTCAACATCTTTGAAGCTAATCGACATGAATACTTGGACCTTCATTCTTTGAAATGCCTTTTTGATTGGGTCTTTGTATAAGAATCTTCGCACTTTCATAAATATGTCCTTCTTTCTCCTTTTTCTCATCTTTTTTCTTCCTTTTTCCTGTTTTTGGCCACATATGCTTTGCAAACACACTTTGGTACGATTTAGTAACAAAAGCATATAAATATAACCAAATAATATACATAAAAACACGAATAACGCTACTAAAAACATGCACAATTTGAGCGTTATCAAATCCCCCACACTTGAACTTTGCTTGCCCTCAAGCAAATCTAGCAATAAAAACTATTATCCACATGGTACACAAGGATTTTTAAAAAGATGTGATGCAAATCTACCAAGTACGGGTACAAGTTAGATTCATCATTTTAAGCTTTTATGGTTGAAGCATCGAGATGTTTGAAAATAACCAAATGATTTTCTTGCTTGATATACATTACTAAACACCTCACGAAGGGAAATGAAATATAATTCACTCAAATCACTCATTTGTATGGTGGAGTATATAAGAGAAATCACACTCATTTCTCAGTCATGATTTAAATATTACCATAAGCTTGTACAAGAAACAAAACTAAACCGAAATGGCGTGAGCACCAAGTATAGATATCAAAGAGGGCTTTTATTCGGGTTTAAGGTTTCGAGGGATAAGCAAGACTGATGTGCAACTACCTTATACAAAACATAATAGATCGCTAACAACGAATTCTCACATCAACAAATAATGGATGGTCACTAGGGTATATCTTAGATCGCTGACAACGTTACTTGCATAACGGATGGTCACCAAAATACACACTAGATCGCTAGCAACGTTATTTAATTCTTCAAGAAATCGGATGGTCACTACATGTCCATACACTTGATAATTTCACAAAGTCAAAAGGGTAGGAATAAGGCATGGGATATTATATTTTTAGAAAAGGTTGAAAGGAATGAATATACAAAATAGTCAAAGTCTACTGCCCAGATGTTACTAGCTATTTCGAACCGCTATCATGCATTCTTGAAAAACTCCACACTTGATTGCACTTTACATTATTTCATAGCTCATTGGCTATTTTTGTCACCTTGTTGTTGCGATGACTTATTATTATTATTATTATTATTATTATTATTATTATTATTATTATTATTATTATTATTATTATTATTATAATCATCACTTTATTGAAAAACAAATAGGATTTTACAAGAAATTAGTGGGGAGCCGAGATACCAACTGAGCCCCCACACCTCTAGCTACAGCAAAACCAATCCTACTAAAAATATGTGGAGCAGCTCGTGCTCCAATGTCTTGAGTCATAGAGAATCGTCTAATGCGTTTTAATAAGGTCACTGCATCCTTTTCAAGTTCTCCAAAAGAAGAGAATGAAAAGGGGAGGAACCCATATCCGATATCAGCGCATTTAGCAGCATACTTGACACGTTTGCGTTGTGCGGCTTCAATAACCGCCCGACCGGGCATAAAATCAACCATACACGAACGCGTCAAAGGTGACGATCCTGTAAGATCAACACAGACATCAAGGCCACCATCCCAAGAGTAAAGTAGCATATCGGCCGGACGTAAGGTTTTGTCCCTCTCTCCACGCAGCCCAATATCCACCTCCTTACGAACTGAAACTCCAGACCGAGAACATATATCAACAAGAACATCACGCACAACATTGTGCCGATGTTTAATACCAACTAAGCCTGCGCACGATACAGCATGATCTCCAAAAATATCTCCCGGAAAAACCTTAGAACAAGCTGAACATGGCATCTGGACAGTAAAAAGAGGAACACCCAACCGGTAACACAAAACACATCTGTAAGTCCTGGCATTCATAGTCTGTCCCAAACCGGATATCGGTGCCACCTTAAGCCAATCTGACGTATAATCCTCTTTTAAAGAGTTCCATAAAGCCATCTGTCTAGAGGATAAATGGAAAGTGGATTCAACCGTTTGGGCAACACGTGCGAAATGTATATCTGCCAATTTCTTCATAAGTTTGGGGGCAGCGATCTCACTAGGGTTACTCATAAGGTCAATATCCATATTCACATTAAAAGTACACAATGCATCATCAAAAGAGGGACCAGTAGACACAATACCAGAACTACGGAGAAGCTTAGTCTGTAAGCTGGCAGATTGAAGTCTAGAAGCAAGGAAGGCATATTGCAAGACATCACCTGCAGAATACACACCAAGTCCCCCGAGAGCAAAAGGTAGAGTGGCGAGTCTCCAATGCCAGTCACCAAACCCAGGTCCAGAAGCAGTGACAATACGTTCCAAAGAAGAGCGAAGTGCTGCATCAAAAGAAACCTGAGCACTCTCAAAGACCCGAGGAGGACATGTGCGCATAGAAAAATACAACTTGGAAATACCGGCACATGCACGCAGTAACAACAACTCACACTGAGGATCATTAAGCCTAGCAACAGCATCCATAAGCTCAATAGTTTTAGCAACCCTTTTCATAACAAGCTTACTACTAAACTCAAAATCCACACTGGCGGGGCCCCCTAATAATTTAACACCATGCGAAGGTCGAGAAATATTAGGGGGAAAAACACCAACATACCTGCTCCTTGGGTCTTCCTTCGGCCAAAAGACCTCAGTTTTATCAACATTAAGGTGCAAACCACAACTAGGTCCATCCATCATAATCAACTCCAAAACCTTCCCCACAACCAAAGTATCCCCTATAATAGTACCATCATCAAGATACCAAGCTTGAAGAGAAAGAGTGAAGGAGTCGCGAATCTTACATGCCAATGGATGTAACACTAAAGCAAAAAGGAGAGGCCCAAGCGGATCACCCTGCTGCACCCCTTGGTGCGACCACAAAGTATGCTCACCATAATATAATCTAGCAGGATTGGAGTAACAGAATTCCACCCAACGTGAAATAGCCGGAACACGAAGGCGAACTTCTCGTAACATGACCGCACGATCCACCATATTAAAAGCATTTTTAAAGTCCACCAACAACATAGATAAACCCACAGCACCCCCACGGTCTTCAATCAACCGATTCACAGCATGAAGGATTGCCTCCCCACCTCCCGAAACACCCACACCAAATTGCAAACCGTCAAAATAACCATCCAAAGAATGGCCAATCATAGAAGCACAAACTTTGGAGACTAAACGCCTCCAAACAGTCCCAACAGCGATAGGACGGATCCCCCCTCCAGGTTTAACCAAAGGCGTGAGAGGAGCACTAGCAACATACTCTCCCAACTCCCTTGGACATTTACCCTCAAGAAATAGGTTCACCACCTGGGTGATAGAAGCGACTAACTCATCAGAGATGGCAACAGCAGCACCGTTTAAACAATCCAAAAGGTGTTGAGCACGTAAACCATCCCTTCCACAAGAAGTACCACGAGGGAAACTCTTAATCATATCAAGAACCATAGTAGGAGATGCCAAAAGGTGATGATGATCAATAGGTATATCTGGTAAAAGGGGGGCAGATTGAAAAGGGTGCTTAGCTTTTAGATCCGCGAGAGTAGTATCATCATAAGCCGCAATACCCGAAGAGGAAAGAACTCTAACAGCAGCAGTATAATGGCCATCACAAATCTTCCTCTTACACTGCTTGATATTACGGTCACCCAAGTCCAGGTTTTCATCATCAGTATTAGACCACAAAGGGGGGGGTTCGGCTAAAACCTCCCGCACAACCTGTAAACTACCACCAGGTGTGCCCCAAGATGAAATGGCATTAAGAATATACTCTTCCTGTCGCTGACGTTTAGTAGCAGACCTACACTCTTGATTACTCCTCGGACAAAAGGTTTTGAGCAAACAAAGAGGCAAGACTAACAAACCAACCCAACAAGAAATGTCATCAGGCGAACAAACTACCTTATCAAGGGCTCCTTTCAAAACCCGAGAAAACCCTAAACGACATTTAGGAGGAATGGATTTGACAGTACGCAACCCCTTAGAAAAGTAGTTATTATTATTATTATTATTATTATTATTATTATTATTATTATTTATTTTTTTTTTTGAATATATTCTCATGTCATCTTATAGTTGTGATGACTTCACTTGGATAACTACTTTTGGGAGTTTACAACTTTCTTCGTACTTTCATGATTTCCCACATAACATCCATCTTGCCAAATAGCTAGCAACCAACCAAGACTTGACTCAGGGTAAGGCTAGGCTAAAAGTGTAAAATCTTTTTGTATTTTTCTGGATTTAATCAAAGAAAAAGATAGGCTCAGAGGGTGTAACTAGGGGTATCTAGCGCTAAAGATAAACGCTAACAAAAGGGTTTATACTGGTGGTTAACTAGTCAATGCAACTAGCTAAATATCAATTTGGAAGGCTTATTTGGGTTAAATCCTAATGTTGCCTCTTATCACGCATATATACTTATATTACTAAGAAAAATGATCACACAACGGTCTCGTAATGATTTACAAGCACAAGTTCTAGAATAAATAAAATCACCGGCACATTCATAGCAAAAAATTCAAGCATAAGAGATGTATGCTAAGTACAAAACAGGCTTAAATTCCTCACATTGTAGTGAAAAGGGCTATAACATGTGCTAGCTAATGTTTTTGATCCCAGAATGGATTGCAATATTAATCGGGACACATCTCAATTTTTCAAAAATTACAGATTTTACCAGTGGATAGATCCAGTTACTTTAATATATAATCCTTTAAATGAAAAAGAACTAGATCATAAGGGCATACAAAATTTAAAATTTAGCTCAGAACTTACAATTTATCCTTATTTTCCTATTCACCCCCCCCCCCCCCACACTTAAGTTAAGCATTGTCCTCAATGTGATATACGAAAAGAAGGAAAATAGGGAAATAAGAGAATAAACCATATTTTCTTGCTTCAGAAGATTCTTTGATCCAAGTGTCCATACTTTGTAATCATTACCTGCAGTAATCTTAAGACAAAAAGAAACGCACGAAATATGTTTACGTTTTATTAAAAGTTAGTGATACACCCCCACACTTAAGTTCAACTAAGGGATTAGAGAAACTTTGGGATATAATCACCTTTGAAAAATAAACTAAGAAATAAAATTGCAAATAGAAAACACACGGGTTACCTCCCGAGAAGCGCTTGTTTTATTAACGAGTCATCAGCCGGACTCAAACTTCCTTCTTGCTACGTTGGTGTAATTTTCGGTTTCTTCTTTGAGACTTTTGGAACATACACCACGTTTCCTATCTCTATTCCTTCTCCAGTTTCATCTATGTTTTCCAATTTGATTCTTTCCCAAGGTCTAGGAAGAACATCATAGATATAACCAGATTCCTCGGCCCATGGAGTGTTTTTCTTGAAATCGGCCGGAAAGGGTGCCATGAATGTTATTGCTTCATAGTCCAACTCAGGTGGAATTTCTTTAATAGAAATCCCATTCATTTGCTCCTTATCATAATACAATTTAATTCGGTGACCATTAACAATGAAACTTCCACCTTGTTTGTCATGTAATTCAACATACCCAGATGGAAATCCATGTTTCACTATATATAGGCCAAACCATTTTGGTTTTAGCTTAGGTGCTTTGAACTTGTATTTCATATCAAAAAGTAGAACTTTGTCTCCAGCTTTGAATTCTTTCCGGATTATAAGCTTTCTTTCATGATACGCTTTGGTTCTAGCTTTGTAGAGCTTGGAGTTCTCGTAAGCTTGGAGTCTTAGTTCATCGAGTTCATGCAATTGCAAGAATCTCTTCTCTCCAGCTATTTAGAGAACAGGGTTACAGCTTCTGAGTGCCCAGTAAGTGCGATGTTCGATTTTGAACGGCAAATGACATGTTTTTCAATATAAAAGTCTGTATGGTGTTGTACCAATTGGAGTTTTATAAGCCGTACGAAATGCCCACAGAGCATCATCGAGTTTTCTTGACCAAACGGCAGGATTGTCTTTAACCATTTTTTCAAGTATCCTTTTTAAGGCTCTGTTGGTATTTTCGACTTGACCACTGGTCTGAGGGTGATAAGCTGTGGCGAAACGATGATGTACTCCGTATCGTTTCATAATTTTCTCCATTTGTTTATTACAGAAATGGGTTCCTCGATCACTTATTAAAGCTTTGGGAATTCCATAACGAGCGAAAAGCTTTTTGAGAAAATAGACAACAACTTGAGCATCATTTGTGGGTAGAGCTTCTGCTTCAGCCCATTTGGAAACGTAATCAATAGCAACGAGAATATATTCGTATTTGTGCGATTTAAGGAAATGGTCCCATAAAATCGATTCCCAAAATATCGAATATTTCACAGACTTGAATGCTCTTTTGAGGCATTTCATCTCTACGAGAAAGACTACCGGATTTTTGGCAAGCATTGCAATTTTGGACAAGAGTATGAGCTTCTTTGAAAATAGTTGGCCAATAGAATCCAGCATCAAAAAAAATTTTAGCTGTGGTGGAAGGACCATAGTGTCCCCCAGTCGGGCCATGATGGCATTCATCAAGAATTCTTCTTGTTTCAGAACCAAAAACACATCTTCTTATCATTCCATCGGGACACATCTTGAAAAGATAGGGCTCTTCCCAATAGTGATGTTTGAGGTCTGAAAAGAATTTACTTCGTTGGCCATGAGTTAATCCTTTTTTTAGAATCCCTCCAACGAGGTAATTTGCATAATCAGCAAACCATGGAATTTCTATCTCATCGGCTGTGTCAACAGTCAAGAGAGTTTCATCAGGAAAATAATCGTCAATCTCGTCTTCCTTTAACTCTTCCAAGTTCGAATTCTCAAGATGAGACAAATGATCAGCAGCTAGATTTTCTGCTCCTTTCTTATCTTTGATTTCGATGTCAAATTCTTGGAGTAGCAAAATCCATCGGATAAGACGCGGTTTTGCATCTTGTTTGGCAAACAGATATTTGAGCGCTGAATGATCAGTGAACACAATTGTTTTTGAAAGCACAAGATAAGATCTGAATTTGTCGAAAGCAAAAACAACGGCTAATAATTCTTTCTCCGTAACCGTATAGTTTTGTTGCGCATTATTGAGTGTTTTGCTGGCGAAGTATATAGGATGAAAATGTTTTCCTTCACGTTGTCCTAATACAGCTCCAACCGCAAAATCGCTTGTGTCGCACATGAGCTCGAATGGTAGTGACCAATTAGGTAAAACCATAATGGGTGCACTAGTCAGTTGGGTTTTCAATATTTTGAATGCCTTCATGCAATCTGCATTGAAGTCAAAAACAGAATCTTTTTCTAGAAGTTTCGTCATTGGACGAGATATTTTGGAAAAATCCTTAATGAAACGACGGTAAAAACCGGCATGTCCTAGAAAACTTCTAACGGCTTTAACGTTTGTTGGAGGTGGTAATTTGGTGATAACATCTATTTTTGCTTTGTCAACCTCCATTCCTACATTGGAAATTTTGTGTCCTAGCACAATTCCTTCAGTCACCATGAAATGGCATTTTTCCCAGTTGAGAACAAGATGTGCAGTTTCGCATCTTTCGAGCATTTTGTCGAGATTAGAAAGACAAGCTTCAAATGAGCTTCCAAAAACTGAAAAGTCATCCATGAAAACTTCCATCGATGTTTCAATCATGTCTTGGAATATAGCAATCATACATCTCTGAAAGGTAGCAGGTGCATTACACAATCCAAAAGGCATACGCCGATAAGCGTAAGTTCCAAACGGACATTTGAATGTAGTCTTTTCTTGATCAATAGGATCAATGGGAATTTGGAAATATCCTGAAAAACTATCAAGGAAACAAAAGTACTCGTTCCCTGCTAATCTCTCAAGCATTTGATCCATGAATAGCAAAGGAAAATGATCTTTTCTGGTGGCTTTGTTTAATTTTCTGTAATCAATACATACTCGCCATCCTGTGACAGTTCTAGTAGGAACTAATTCATTCTGTTCGTTAGTCACAACAGTCATTTCCTCCTTTTTTCGGAACACAGTGAACTGGACTCACCCAAGGACTATCCTCGATGGGATAAATGATACCAGCATCAAGAAGTTTGATGATTTCTTTTTTAACAACTTCTTTCATGTTGGGATTGAGTCGACGTTGTCTTTCTACAACGGGTTTTGCATCTTCTTCGGAATTGATTTTGTGTTTACAAAAATCAGGACTGATTCCTGGGATGTCAGATGTTTTCCACGCAAAAGCTCTTTTATGCTTCTTGAGAACAGAAATGAGGCATTCTTGTTCCTTATCTTTGAGCAACGAAGATATGACTACTAGAAGAAGTGAATTATCCTCCAAGTAAGCATACTCAAGATTTTCGGGAAGTGGTTTCAGCTCAAGATCGGTTGGTGGTTCTTGAAGAGATGTTTGATTCTCAATTGATCATTAAAAGTGATTTCCTCAAAATCTTCTTCTATTTCTCCTTCTTCAACTTCTATTTCTTCTTCTTCTTCAAACTTTACTTCCATAAAATCAGCGAATTCTTTATCAAAGTTTGTTTCACTAATTTTTTCTGAAGTAGTCATGAATGGATCAGAATCGTCAAGTAATGCATCCAATTCTTCTTCAATGACTTCATCGATTACATCAACGTTAAAACAAGTGTCATCACTGGAATATGGATATTGCATTGCTTTATCAATTTAAAAGGTAATTCTATCATCTCCAACTCCAAGATTGAGTTCTTTCCCTTTTACTTTGATAATCGCATCAGCGGTGTTTAGGAAAGGTCTTCCTAAAATAAGAGGTACTCTACTATCTTCCTCCATTTCTAAGATCACAAAATCCACAGGAAAAATGAATTTACCAACTTGGACAAGCATATTCTCAGCAATTCCAACAGGATATTGATAAGAATGATTTGCTAATCGAATACTCATCCTTGTAGGTTTCAAGGTATTGATGGAAAGTTTAGAATACAACAAATAGGGCATCAAATTGATACTTGCACCTAAATCGGCTAAAGCATCGCATGTGATGTTGTTTCCTAACGTGCACGGAATCAGAAAACTTCCAGGATCTCCTAGTTTTGGTGGAATTTTGTTTTGAACAATGGCTGAACATTCTTCATTCAGAAAGGTAGCGGATATTTGCTCCAACTTGTTCTTGTTATTAAGAAGTTCTTTCAAAAATTTCCCATAATTGGGCATTCCAGCTAAAACATCAACGAGGGGAACATTGAGTCTAACCTCTTTGATTATTTCAACAAACTTCTTATAACGTTCTTCCATTTTTTTCTTTTTTAAGGCTTTGAGGATACGGAATTTTTGGTGAATACGCCTTAACTGGTGGGATGGGTTTGGGTGGTGCTTTTTTGGTATTTTCCTTTTTTGCTTCTTCTTCCTCCTCACTATCATCATCAATGATCGTGGTATCATTTGGATTGGGTGGTGGATCATAATAAAGACCACTTCTTGTGAATACAGCATTTATATGCTCATTTCGAGTCTGTGGTGGACGATAAGTTTTATCGTTCGAGCCAGATGATGTCGGCTTAGGGTTGGTTTGGGTATTACTTGGCAACGAACCAGATGGTCGGGAAGAAATTTGATCAGAAAGTCTACCAAATTTGTTTTCAAGATCTTGAATCGATGCTTGATGATTTTTCTGACCTTGCTCAACCTTGGTTTTGAGATTGAAAAATTGGTTCTTGACGAACTCATTGGTTGATTTTTGAGCAGTTACGAATTCTCTCATCATTTTCTCAAAATCGGATTCTTCTGCTTTTTTGTCACAGGTTTGTGTGGTTTGATTGTCTACTCGTGGTTGAGAATCACGGTTGTTATTGTTGGAGTATGCTCGTGTCATAATCACTAATTATATGGCTAGACATATGTGAGCCTATGGGGTCACACACTTATACACAGAGACACCATTTTATAGATTGTATTTATCGTATTTACAATATATAAACGGCTATGTAACAAGGAATCTATAACGGACCATTAAATACTAAGTTAGACTTAGTGTTTTTGGACTGGGCCAACAACGGGCAAGCCCATTGTGGGCCCTACAAGTGGCCGGCCTTAAGGATGGACTAGAGAGGCATTTTATGGTTTTATGGGGAGCTAAGTGTAACAACATGTTGATAAGATCAATCACATTGATTGTTATCAATCATATCATTATATTGCAAAAATAAAGGAACAAAAATCTCTCTCCCTCCTCCTCTTGAAGTGTACGGCCAAAACAAACACCCTTTAGGGTTTTTGTAATTTTTCCATCTTCTTTAACAATTCACATTGTATGCATTGTTATTGATTCGTTACAACCGTTAGACTAGCATCTTGGTGGTGATCAAGGACGTGTAGTGTGGATACACATAGAGGTGATCTCCATTTGATCACTTGGGTTTCATACACAAATCGTGGGTGTTCTTGTGTTGGTGACATCCGGATCACGCTACAAAGGTATAAAACATGTTTGCTTTATTTGTTTTATTTAGATTGATCATATGGCTATATGGATCCTTGTATGGTGATGTTTTCCGCTGTGCCTATTTGTTTAATATGTTATTTTATCATACATCACCTATAGTGGTATCACGAGCCATCATATGTTGCCATATGATCATCTTGTATGCGTAAAAATGGCTAAAAACGTGTGTTTTTAATGGATTTAAGAGGATGATTTTAAAACAGCCCACAAGGCTTATTTTATGAATATAAGTCGACCTATATGAGGTCTAAAGATCTGGACATTTTGATCCTATAGCCATTTGTTATGCATACGTTGATTGTTTACTTGATCGGTACCCGTAAAATGGCCTAAAAACGTGTTTTTTTAATAGATTTTTAACCCGGTTTCAAATCAGCCCATGAGGCTTATTTTTCTGTGTTAAAATGGTGTTAAGAAGGTCCTAATATCATTGGGTTATGAGTCTATGGCCATTTGTCATACGTACCATTCGGGGTTTTAATTATTGTTAATTATTTCTTCGATTCGTTGGCTAACAATTTAATTCTTGTTATTTATTTTGTTATCCATGGAAAA
Source organism: Artemisia tridentata subsp. tridentata (assembly GCA_021014915.2). Lineage (NCBI taxonomy): Eukaryota > Viridiplantae > Streptophyta > Magnoliopsida > Asterales > Asteraceae > Artemisia > Artemisia tridentata. The sequence goes on from CP139504.1 coordinate 74,032,762, forward strand.
TACATGCATGTTTGTCCATGGAGTTAGCCAACACCTTGTCATGATCATAATCTTAATGTATTATTATGTGTATATGCAAAGCCGATGAAAACCTATACCACTTGTGCATTGTGATGTTGTGATTGTTGGTTGTTTTTCTTGTTTTGGGGTTTGCCATTGTTTCGGCACTTTTGTAATGTATTTCATTTTGGTTTTGCCATTGTTTGGGCATTTTTACAGTAGATACAAAGTAGATTAGATGTATTTTACTTTATATATATTGTAACCGAAAGCTTGGAAGCAAATGGCGAAAGAATGAAGAGTTGTAGACCGAAAGTAGCTGCTGGACACCTGTTGGGAAAATGCGATTTCCTATTGATTGGTAAGGTATTTTTGGCTAAATTTTTTGGTTCAAGTCCACAAGATATAGGGCTACAACTTTTTCAACTGGGCCGAATCATGAGGAGGTGATCTTCTAGGGCATTTAGGCCTCGCAAAACAGAAAAACAAGGCTGACAAAATCAAGTTTTCCTGTGCATTATGGGCCTTTACTTGCCCATGATTGTCTTGGGGAAAGTGGGAGCCCTCCGTGTGGTTGTGCTATATGTCCCTAGTTGACTCTTGGTTCTTGTGATGGCTCACAAGACCAAGCATAGGATTTTCATCGGTTGAGGCTTTGCATATTGTGGCTGTATGTTTGTTTGGATGTTTCATGTGTTTTGTGACTACATGGAAACCGGAAATTATTTTCTTAAAACTTGAAACGGAACATAAACCATTTTGAACTAAGTCTTATGATTTAGTTCAACTAAGTTAAATATGATTTGAAACTTAAAATCATTGTTTTTCTAAATAACACTTAAACAAGTTAAGTTGTTTATTTATTTATTTGTTGTATTGTCCAAACTTATAATCCACTTAGGATTTATATTAGTCTTGAAAATGGGCAACTTGACACACATAAATTAAAAACAATGATTAGACTTAAGTTAAGCAAAGTTTCTAACTTTTGCTACGAAGAATGAATGCATGCTTCTTTCGTACACGTTTTTTATCCACATCAAAATATTTTACCCGTCAAAATTTAAGTCGTGCCGTCCAATTTTGAGGACACTTGCAATTACCTTTTAGCATCTGGTCAGACCTAGGCTAAATTGTAACCCAAGGTGACTATTCTCCATGTGTCAGACCTAGGATTATTCTCACACGTTTTCAAATTGGATGACTTAATCGAGTATTGTGGTCAGACCCTTGCCCGAGGCAAAGATGGGACTAAACATGCCAGCTTGACACTAGTTGCTTGTTCACTAGTGCCATGAGTCCCATAAAGTTCTAAGAGTTGCACATGTAATGCAATTGGTCGACGTTACCTACCTATTGGATCAACCATTTCTAGTAGATCAACTGCATTAATGGTCGAACCTCAATGAGGATCTTAGCCTTTTCGTAAAATTAATTGGTTTAATATGCTTAAACTTGGGTAGTTAATTTTTAAAAGGATTAATTATTGAAACTTACTAAAATTTGAACTTTGTTTGTTTTGTAGATGACAACTCCTAATCAAACCATAAACAACTCGTACATCAGATCAATTCTTGAAAAAGAAAAATTGAATGGTAATAACTTTTTGGACTGGTATCGCAACCTGAGGATTGTCCTCAGGGCTGAGCAAAAGTTTTACCATCTGGAAGAACCTTTACCTGAAGCACCCCCTGCTAATGCCTCCGCTACTGTTCGTAACGCCTACACTTGTAGGGTTAATGAGTAGCAAGAGGTTGCTTGTCTTATGCTTGCAAGCATGATCCCTGAGCTCCAAAAGAACTTAGAGAACCTTGCAGCATTTAACATGCTGACCGAACTGAAAACCATGTTGGAGCAGCAAGCTGAGCAAGAATTGTTTGACACTATTAAAGCTTTTCATGCTTGCAAGCAGGAGGAGGGCCAATCGGTCAGTAGCTACGTCATGAAAATGAAGGGCTACCTTGACCAAATGGAGCGTCTTGGATACCCCATGCCTCAGATCCTTGGAGTGAGCTTGATACTCACCTCACTGTCAAAGGATTATGACCAGTTTGTGCAGAATTACAATATGCACAGCATGGGCAAGACCATTCCTGAGCTGCATAACATGCTTAAACTTGCAGAAAAAGGAATGCCCAAGAAGGCTCCAATGGTCCTAGCAATCAAGCAAGGAAGAATCCAGAAAAAGAACAAGCCGAAGGCAAATGGCAAGGGACAAGCTAAGGGCAAGAGTAAGCTTGCTTACGCCCCTCAACCAAAGATCCCCCCACCTGCTAAGAAGGAGCACCCGGCTAAGGACACCCTTTGTCACCATTGTGGAAAGAAGGGACACTGGAGGCGGAACTGTCCGACCTACCTGGAAGAGTTAAAGAAGAACAAAGCTAGCGGGGCTAGCACATCAGGTATCTTCACTATAGAACTCTATACTTTTCCTAACAAATCATGGGTATATGATACTGGTTGTGGCACTCACATTTGTAATAATGTGCAGGGGCTTAGGGGAAGCAGAAAGTTGAAGCAAGGAGCTTTGAACCTGTACGTTGGTAATGGCAACCGTGCAGCTGTCAAAGCGATAGGGAGCTTTGATCTCATCCTCCCTAATGGTTTAGTTATTGTTTTAAATAATTGCCATTTTGCACCTTCTATTACTAGAGGTGTTGTTTCACTTTCTCGTTTGAAGGATGATGGATTTATTCATACTTTTATGGATTTTGGCATTTCAGTTTCTAAGGATAATGTTTTTTATTTTAATGCTATTCCTCGTGATGGTATTTTTGAAATTGATATGCGTGATTCTATTTCAAATGATAGTTCTATATATAATGTTAGCAATAAGAAATCTAAACGTAACTTAGATTCCACTTACCTATGGCATTGTCGTCTTTGCCACATAAACAAGAAACGCATTACGAAGCTGCAACACGATGGGCTTTTAGAGTCAACCGACCATGAGTCGTTTGATAAATGCATTTCTTGTATATCTGGTAAAATGGCACGAAAGCCTTTCTCCCATGTAGGAGAAAGAGCTAAAGATCTACTTGGACTCATACATACTGACGTATGTGGCCCATTTAGAACAACGTCTAGGGAAGGAGCTAACTACTTCATTACTTTCACTGATGATTTCAGTAGATATGGTTATGTTTACTTGATTAAACATAAACATGAAGTTTTTGAAATGTTCAAAGTCTTTCAAAATGAAGTAGAAAATCAACTCGGCAAGACCATAAAGACCCTCCGATCAGATCGAGGAGGTGAATATATGAGTCAAGAGTTTTTAGATCATCTAAAAAGGTGTGGGATCGTCTCACAATTCACTCCTCCATATACACCACAACATAATGGTGTATCTGAAAGGAGAAATCGAACTTTGCTAGACATGGTTCGATCTATGATGAGTCTAACAACATTGCTAATGTCCTTTTGGGGTTATGCTCTATAGTCTGCTGCACGCATTCTCAATATGGTTCCAACCAAGAAGGTAGACAAGACACCATATGAAATATGGCATGGGAAGGTCCCTAAATTTTCGTACTTGAGAGTCTGGGGTTGTGAGGCTCTCGTGAAACGAGACACACCTAACAAACTTGAGCCCAGAGCTATCAAGTGTATCTTTGTAGGATACCCAAAGGAAACGATGGGTTACTATTTCTACTACCCACCCGAGAACAAAATATTTGTTGCCCGGAATGCCGAGTTTCTTGAGAACCGTCTCATTTCACAAGAGGCAAGTGGGAGCAATGTAGACCTTGATGAAATTCAAGAGGAAGATGCACAACCTTCTAGTAACACTAGTGAGCATCAGAATGAGATTGAACATGAAAATGTTGAACCTCATCAAGATGCTGCTCCCATTCGTAGATCCGCAAGGATACCTCAAGCACCTGAGCGATATGGTTTCTATGTCGATGTTGAGGAACATGAGTTAGGGGATCATGGTGAACCCGCTAACTATCGAGATGCATTATCGAGTCCTGAACACGATAAATGGATCGAAGCTATGAATGCGGAGATGCAATCCATGAAAGACAATGATGTCTGGGTCGAAGTCGACCTACCTCCTAACGCTAAAACCATTGGGAGCAAGTGGCTCTTCAAAAAGAAGACCGACATGGATGGAAACATACACACCTACAAAGCTCGTCTAGTAGCAAAAGGTTTCACTCAAACCTACGGGGTTGACTATGAAGAAACCTTCTCGCCTGTTGCAGACGTTAAAGCTATTAGGATTCTTATAGCCATAGCAGCGTACTATGACTATGAGATTTGACAAATGGATGTCAAGACATCCTTCTTGAACGGCCACCTGAACGAAGATGTTTATATGGTGCAACCCGAGGGCTTCGTGAATCCTAAACATCCAACTAAAGTATGCAAGCTTCAAATATCCATTTATGGATTAAAGCAAGCATCCAGAAGTTAGAATAAGAGATTTGACGATGAAATCAAGAAAATTGGTTTCACTCAAAATTCTGATGAGCCATGTGTATACATGAAAACTAGTGGAAGTATGGTCGTATTCCTAGTCTTATATGTCGATGACATATTACTTATGGGAAACAACATTCCAATGCTACAAGATGTAAAATCTTGGCTTGGAAGTTGCTTTGCCATGAAAGATCTAGGAGAAGCCTCGTACATACTTGGAGTCAAGATCTACAGGGATAGATCAAAACGATTAATCGGCTTATGTCAAAGTGCATACATTGATAAAATCCTAAAGCGATTTAAGATGCAAGATTCCAAACGTGGAAATCTTCCAATGCAACCAAATACAGTATTGAGTAAATCTCAAGGACCCTCCACACCTGCTGAGGTGAAGAGGATGAAGGGAGTCCCGTATGCTTCGGCTGTGGGATCCATAATGTATGCGGTTAGATGCACTAGACCTGATGTAGCGTTCTCTCAGAACCTAACGAGTAGATTTCAACAGGATCCAGGAGAATGTCACTGGACTGCTGTTAAGAACATATTAAAGTATTTACGAAATACTAAAGATATGTTTCTTGTCTATGGTGGTGATGTCAAGCGTGAGCTCGGTGTTACTTGTTACACTGATGCAGGCTGGGAGACGGATCGTGATGACACCAAATCCCAAACGGGATATGTTTTCATCATGAACGGAGGTGCTGTTGACTGGAAGAGTGCCAAACAAAGCACTATCGCGATGTCCTCTACAGAAGCTGAATACATAGCTGCTTCTAAAGCTGCAATGGAGGCGATTTGGATACGTAAATTCATTTCTGGGCTTGGCATTGTCCCCAGCAATGAACGACCTATGGATATGTACTGTGACAATACAGGTGCCATTATCATAGCCAACGAACCAGGTGTTCAAAAGGGTGCCAAACATTTTCGTCGGAAAGTTCACTACATTCGAGAAGTAATTGAAAGTGGTGATATTCGTCTTCTCAAAGTTCATATAGATGACAACATAGCTGATCCTTATACGAAACCAATGCCTTGTGCCAAACATGTCGAACATGCTAGGAGCATTGGACTTAGACCAGCTAGTAGTCTCATGTAGATCTGTATTTTTAGTATTTGAATAATTAGAACGTTAAACAGTTTATATTTATAATGAATTGATGTACTGGTTATGATCGTTTTCATTTCATATCAACTGTGTTCTATATTTGCATGTTTAATCCATGAATAATTTATTTGTTCTAAAATTATCCATTGTCGGTTGACGATACGGGAGTATCATCAAATTAAGGCAAATGTGAGCGTGTTGGTGATTCATTTGCCAAACTCACATGTTGTTCATTGTGATGAACATTGGATTGACCCAACCTACGAGAATTCACTACATGGATCGTCGTCAATAGTGAATCTCGCAAGAGGTTTTGTCTCTTATCCTTAGACTTGAGATGCAAGCAGGTCTTGCATATGTGGAATTTCATTCCTTGATGTGGTTAAACGCTGTCCTGAATAAGGTAGTTATAAAGGCCATTATCAGGAGTGATATGAAGCATGTGAATGACACGTGTAGTCAAAATAGGATTTGTTCCCCCACTTGTTATGGAGTTAGATACTATTGGGCCCCTCGATGAATTGAACAGATGTTTGTATGGCCGTACCCAAATGAAATTAAGATGAATCTTAATTCCACTTGGTAATCTTGTTCAATATCTATATCGAGAAACATAATAGTTGAACTATTAGAATGACTTTTGATCCATGTCTAATATTCAACACGGTATCTGTAACAAAAGGATAGATGACATATAAACCATCTGAAATGAGACGTTTAAGAAACTAACCTCACATATTTCTAGGGGCATTGGCGTGTTGCTAGACGCTAACCATTGCTTGTATAATTACTTGATTATTATGACGTCGCAAGTGGGAGCTGTTGGAGTATGCTCGTGTCATAATCACTAATTATATGGCTAGACATATGTGAGCCTATGGGGTCACACACTTATACACAGAGACACCATTTTATAGATTGTATTTATCGTATTTACAATATATAAACGGCTATGTAACAAGGAATCTATAACGGACCATTAAATACTAAGTTAGACTTAGTGTTTTTGGACTGGGCCAACAACGGGCAAGCCCATTGTGGGCCCTACAAGTGGCCGGCCTTAAGGATGGACTAGAGAGGCATTTTATGGTTTTATGGGGAGACACCATTTTATAGATTGTATTTATCGTATTTACAATATATAAACGGCTATGTAACAAGGAATCTATAACGGACCATTAAATACTAAGTTAGACTTAGTGTTTTTGGACTGGGCCAACAACGGGCAAGCCCATTGTGGGCCCTACAAGTGGCCGGCCTTAAGGATGGACTAGAGAAGGCATTTTATGGTTTTATGGGGAGCTAAGTGTAACAACATGTTGATAAGATCAATCACATTGATTGTTATCAATCATATCATTATATTGCAAAAATAAAGGAACAAAAATCTCTCTCCCTCCTCCTCTTGAAGTGTACGGCCAAAACAAACACCCTTTAGGGTTTTTGTAATTTTTCCATCTTCTTTAACAATTCACATTGTATGCATTGTTATTGATTCGTTACAACCATTAGACTAGCATCTTGGTGGTGATCAAGGACGTGTAGTGTGGATACACATAGAGGTGATCTCCATTTGATCACTTGGGTTTCATACACAAATCGTGGGTATTCTTGTGTTGGTGACATCCGGATCACGCTACAAAGGTATAAAACATGTTTGCTTTATTTGTTTTATTTAGATTGATCATATGGCTATATGGATCCTTGTATGGTGATGTTTTCCGCTGTGCCTATTTGTTTAATATGTTATTTTATCATACATCACCTATAGTTATCCCGTTGTTGACGATCTTGCCAATTTACAGAATTTCGTCCGTAATAATTTCCACGATAACCGCCTCCACGGTATCCTCCTTGGACATAATTGGCTTCTCCTTCTTTGGGTTGGTCCATTGGTTGGTCGTCACATTTTGATGATGGGTGATTACCTCCACAGTTGTTACAACCGTCTCGCATTTCTTTCATTTCTCCTTTAAGGTCTTTGTATTGCGAATCAATTTTTGAAGTTAATGTTTCCATTTTTTCCATGAGTTTAGAGGTATCGGAACTTTCAGCAAAAGCAACGGTTTTTCGTAAAGGTTTGGTTTTGGCATCTTTTGACCAGTCGAGTTTGAGAAGAACTCGGTCTTCTAGCAATTGGTATGCCTGGTTTGGAGTCTTATAAAGAAAAATTCCTCCAGCATCAAGAATTCCTTGAGATGCTTCATCTAGTCCATGGTAAAAGATTTGGATAATGGTTCCTCGTCCTAAACCATGTCCATGACAACTACGAAGTAAATCTTTCATACGAAGCCAGGCTTCGACGAGCGATTCGTTAGGGTTTTGTGTGAAAGCACGAATTTCTCCCATGAGTCGATCAAATATGGCAGGTGGAAAGAATCGGCTTACAAAAGCTTGCCTCATCTCCTCCCAAGTATTGATAGTTCCTGGGGTTAATTCATTATACCACACTTTTGCGTCTCCAGCAAGTGATGATGGAAAAAGTTTGAGTTTAATGGCATCCACATTGGTGTCGCCATATTGGAACATGCCACAAATTTCGATGAATTCGGCAATGTGCTTGCGAGGATCGGCCCTCGAACGGCAATCGAATTGATAGTCTTTGATCATAGAAAGATGGTGTCCTTTCACGGTGAAATTGTCACCTAGGTTGACAGTAACAATAGCAGCTTCAGGAGTGGGTGCTATGGTTCGGTTGGCTTCCCACATGGGTCTATCGTCAGCCATGGGAAAAGGTTGCTCGGTGAATGGGTTATAAATGACTTTAGCTTCACAAAGATTTTCAAACGGTGGGTTTCGTACTCTTGGTATACGGTTGGCTAATGGAACAAATGGTTTTCTTTTCTTTCTTTGTCTTCGGACTAAACGTTCGGGATCTGAAAAAGGTGAAATTGGTTCTATTCCAGTTGATCGAGTGTTCATACAATTCCCAAGAGAATCGAGGCAATGTTTAAACACACGATTAAAGAATGGAAACAGTTTGAAAAATCAGGTTTGGTGATCCGATCGGATGGATGAAATACCGATCGGATACTTGTCTCGGTAAAATTGATTTTGGTGAAAAACCGATCGGATAGAAGTTACTACCGATCGGATGGAGCTCTCGGTAAAATTAAAAATTGGACAACCGATCGGATGGATGAAATACCGATCGGATGATCAGCTCGGAAAACTTTTTTTTTTTTTTTTTTTTATGAAAACGAACTATGAACTTCTAAAACCTACAGAAACACGATCAAAATCCCCGGCAGCGGCGCCAAAAACTTGATGTGTCGAGTGTGAGTACAAGTTTTAAATTTATAAAGGTCGAATTACCGAATCTAGAAACAACACATACGAGCAAGTGAACTCGTCCGTTATAGCAAGATTGTGATGGTAAGTCGGGATCGTTCGCAGGGATTTGTGTAGTGAATCGAATTGTAAGCTACTAGAAGTAAATTCCTTAACAAGTAATAAAAAATAGATTAATTCAAATGATTAAAAACTACACTTGCTTAGACTAGCATACTACTCCTTGATAAGCATGATTGTGATAAATTTGGATAACATGTTGGTTATGATAATTAGTTTGGTGAACTAATCTATTGTTTCTACAAATTAAACCTTCGTCAAGATTTTAGTTCATAAAAACAAGCATTACGTTTAACCACTCAATACAGAATCGATTCAAGGTTCATAAGTTGGTGTACCTTAAACACAAAAATCATCTTTTGCTTAATCAAATAGCTTAGGAAATGGTCAATACAAAAAGTAACCGATCATAGACAAAAGGTCACAATTGAGAGTAAACTATTAATCTTTCGACCCTTGAAATGGTTTACCATCAATCCTATTTTTGATAGACAAAAGCATTCTCATTAGAACCACAATTAACTTTCTTTGTGTAATCAAGAATAATGGGTAAAAACAATCACTCATAGACAAGTGATTATAACTAGTTGAATAACAATAGTTCTTTCGACCCTTAAGATTATTAGCAACTAGTTAAACTTGATTCAACAAATATCACTACAAAACTTAATCACGATTGGATCTTAGAATCAACTTGAAATTGAATTAAAACATGTCATCACAATCATACGCATATCAATTGTTAATACACATCATCTAAGCAAGTGCACAAAGGCACTAGCCACTCATAGCAAACATAAACATAAACTCATAACTTTGAACATTAGAAACCATAATTGAAAGTCTTACAATGATTGAAATAAGATTACAAATGATGAGATGATGATAACCAAAAGGTTGGTGATGATTCCTTGATGTTACGACCTCCAAATGATGACTTCTTGGACCTCTAAGTTTCCTGGACTTCTAAGGACGAATTTTGAGAGTATTTTTATGAGTGGTTGCTTCCCCCTTGTGTTTTCTTGAGATATATTCCTAAATACTCATCAAATGGTCCAATTAATACTCCAACCAAAGGTCTAAGTTCATAAATGCTTCTCTTGTCCTCCAAGTAGTATTGAATAGACTATAATTATGAGTGGAAGGACCTAGAACCGGATGTGTAGAGTCACATATCTTAATGATGAAGTTTTGGCAAGTCAGCAAGCTTACAACCGATCGTAATATGTCCAACCGATCGGTTGGTCTTCGATACTACCTCCATCCGAATCGGTTGCGGGCGGCGACCGATCGGATGGATCACTGCTGCTTCGACTTTTGTCGTCTTGGCTTGATTTTTCCTTTTTGGTTCTTCAGTTCTTCATCCAAACTTGATCTTTTCAACATCTTTGAAGCTAATCGACATGAATACTTGGACCTTCATTCTTTGAAATGCCTTTTTGATTGGGTCTTTGTATAAGAATCTTCGCACTTTCATAAATATGTCCTTCTTTCTCCTTTTTCTCATCTTTTTTCTTCCTTTTTCCAGTTTTGGGCCACATATGCTTTACAAACACACTTTGGTACGATTTAGTAACAAAAGCATATAAATATAACCAAATAACATACATAAAAACACGAATAACGCTACTAAAAACATGCACAATTTGAGCGTTATCAGACAGCGTATTACTCTTCTTAATAATCTGAACAATACTATCAAGCAGTCAAAAAAGTGAACTAGTAATTGTTGTAACTTGTTTTGCTACTGTCATAAAACTGAACTTATTTTGCTAATGTGATACAAATGGATGCACTAAATTACCTCAAACGGATGCACTAAAGTAGTACTTGATTAGTAACTGAATAACTAGCTTCTACATCAAACAATCAAAAAAATATTAACAGAAAACGTGAAGAATCAACAAAACACGGTCACTTTCATTTAATTGGCCTAAGAACATATCACGTGACTCTTGTTACCCAATTACTGCAGTCTTCTTGCAACAAACTAAATACATACAAAATTAGACCTAATTAGGGGTCATAAGCAGACATTTAATACAACTAGTAATATTTATAAACTAACAGAAATTTCATATCCAGACAGATCAGATTTTTGAAACTTTGGTTCCATATCCACAATCGGATCTGTGTGATGTCTCTTACTTTTAGGCTATGTTTGCGAAACTTGCTGTAGTTGTTAGCGGTAGCAGTTGGGAGTAATAATAATGTGTAAAATGACGTAACACTATTATTATTCGAACACGGGAACTAATTAACAAAGCCTTTACATCTCTCATGTACTAAACCTAAGTCAACTATTCACAAAGTCACTTGCAGGTAACTGAACCAGGTAAATATTAAAAGAAGAACATATTATGTTGTTCTTTTAACAGATGCACTAATACATATATAACGGATGCACTAATACATATATAACAGATGCACAAATCTTTTAACAGATGCACTAATAGATATATAACGGATGCACTAATACATATATAACAGATGCACCACATTCCCTCAAACTCAGACCCAATTTGACCCGCACATCTTGCCACCATAGTTAATTTTATTCAGGTTGTCTTGCTGATGCATTTTCTGTCATTTACATGCTTTTACCAATTTTTTTATACTAGGACTTTGCTTCATTTGGATTTACTTATGTTTTATCTGTGTGAATAGGGAAAGAAGGCAACAGCTTTCCCAGCAATGTGCAACAAGCTATCAGACCCAAGTGAAGCTGAAAGCAGAGTGGTAGTAGATGGTAAACTTATCACCAGCAGAGGCCCGGGAACTTCTATAGAATTTGCATTGGCCATTGTAGAAAAGTTTTTGGGTCATGAGAAAGCACTAATATATATTAAAAGATGCACTAATATATATTAACATATGCACTAATCTTTTTAACAGATGCACTAATATATATTAAAAGATGCACTAATATATATTAACAGATGCACTAATATATATTAACAGATGCACTATCTGAGGTGGTGTATTTTATAGTTTTTACGGTTTTAATCTGTTTCGTTTCATTGGAGTCACTAGCATGTTATGCACTTACCGGCATGGCTCATCTATGCCTTCCTATGTCACCCAGAACGTTCACAACATATAAAATAAGTATAGAGCTGATCACATATGTTTCTAGTATTGGTAGGCAATTATGTAAGAAAATTGAGCAAAGTTGGGTATGAATTTGTCAGGTAGGTTTAACTACGTAATCAATGGTAATAGATACGCGGACATACAAATAATGTGGACCGACTTTTCATGCTAGAAGCGAGGAATAATATAGTCATCCATACTCAAGTTCCTATTTTCTGAACAGATCTATCAAATATTTTGCTGCATCTATATATTAGCAGTTCTTATTTCACATTCTATGAAAACTGGACAATAGACGTTGTAAATTCACGGCCAAAATGTTATTAAATATTGTCGTTTCCATTAACACTCATCCTATTCGTGGATAGGCTGCTATCATCATGTTTGGTAGTGCACTTGCCACATTGTTTCATGTAAAAATGCAAAACAGAGACAATCACAACATTTCTCCTATTTTTTAGGGCATTTAATTCGGTCGATTGCCTAAATACATGCCACTAATAAAATTACTAGCAAATTTATCCTTTTTTTAAGGGCATTTTACCCGCTTCGAGCAAGTGCCCTGACTTCTGGTGGGCTCAAACTCTTAGACCTATTCATTTAGTCAGCCAACAGTCGGACACCATGGTTACCAAAGAAAAATAATTACTTGCATACATAAAGATCTCTACGCTAATATGTCCAAACAGATGCTCTAAAAACGCAAATGGATGCACTAATATCTACCAGATGTGCTAATATCATACAAACAGATGCCCTAACTTATAACATGATGCTATTATCATACTAACAGATGTGCTAATACTTTTATTTATTATTATTTTTTTTGATGGACTAATCAAACAAACAAATGCCCTAATTTAACATTAGGCTCTTATCTTACTAAGAGATGCTGTAACACAATTTTTTGATGCACTAATTATACAAACAAGTGTTGTAACACGTCGATTAATGCCCTAACCATAATAACAGATGCACTAATTACACAATGATGCCCTAACTAATTCAACAAATTTACAATTATTGCGTGTTTACACTTTACACATTAATGCCCTAAAATAAGTTTTTCCACTGATTATGCATACCGTGTAACAGAAACATGATTCTTATCATGCAATTACATGTCAGGCGCTTTATAATTTTACGTATAGGAATTACCTGGTCCGGTTACTGTAGTGCTTCCAACCAAAATGTGTACTACACCAAAAAAGGTCTTAACGCCTGGAAAAAAGTATGGTTCTATTAGAAAGTGAAAAATGAATACGGAAGTACTAACAAGAACATACCCAATCCCAATAATTCTTAGTGTTTAACTTTCATAACAGATCTCAAAATGTATCTCAAACAAATAATTGTACACCAAGACCTTATTAATCTTTAAATCTCCATAAAATATCATTTCAAAGTATTACGTTACAGGTGTCATTTATATAATTCTAAGGTCATGCTCTACCAGCTAGTGGATGCAAGAGCATCTGTAACAACTTTTTCTCTTTACCTAGTGTCTATGTTAACAAACGCAGCAATCTGTTAACAGATGCACCAATCTGTTAACACAGATGCACCAATATAAGATTCACTATGTCAACACTTGCCTTGTCAATTCATATGGGGCCTTTGACATGACAACTCATATGTAACTTCACATCATTCTTCTCTTTTCTTTTTCCCATCCAATCAACTGTACCTCACTTTCTTCTCTCCTTCTTCTTCCTTTATAACCGAGCACAAACACACTCATACACTTCACAGCAATCTGTCAACAGATGCACCAATCTGTTAACACAGATGCACCAATATAAGACACAACAGTTAACAGCAGGACTGTGAAACACGACCCATTTTTCCACTGATTATGCATACCATGTAATAGAAACAGGATTCTTATCATGCAATTACATGTTAGGCGCTTTATAATTTTATGTATAGGAATTACCTGGTCCGGTTACTGTAGTGCTTGCAACCAAAATGTGTACTACACCACAAAAGGTCTTAACGCCTGGAAAAAAGTATGGTTCTATTAGAAAGTGAAAAATGAATACGGAAGTACTAACAAGAACATACCCAATCCCAATAATTCTTAGTGTTTAACTTTCATAACAGATCTCAAAATGTATCTCAAACAAATAATTGTACACCAAGACCTTATTAATCTTTAAATCTCCATAAAATATCATTTCAAAGTATTACGTTACAGGTGTCATTTGTATAATGCAAAGAACATCAAATTTCAAACCTCTTTTCTAGCTTTTTTTTTGGTAAGCACATTCATACTTTGAGATGCCATAACATGAGTTGCTAATGCTTTAAAACGTATACTAGTTACATAATATATAATCATGATGCATTAATTTAAACCAACTTATGCTGTAACATGAGTTTTTGCACATTTTCACTTAAATGCCATTTTTTATACACACAGTTCTGAATCTACATAGATGCCCTAATTTTACACATATTCAAAAAGATATTAATTATGATATAATGTACCCAATGATGCACAAAATAACATAAAAATTGAACAATTAATAATTGTGTACTTACTACTGTTTGAGTTATCACATTCGATTCCTGAATATATAAAAATAACATAAAACTGATGGCGTAACATATTTCTTCATTTTTCTGATAATCTGAAATTCAAAATTTCTACTTTCACGATTATTTGGATCGGATTTTGATTGGAATTTTATAAGATTTGGTGTTTTTTTGATCGGGTTTTAATGGTGGTGTTTTAACGGTGCAGACGGTGGCGAATGTGGTGGTGGTAACGGTGCAGACGGTGGTGGTGGTGACGGTGCAGAAGGTGGAGAGAGTGGAGACGGTGGTGGTGGTGGTGGTAACGGAGAGACGTGGTGGTGAACTGAAAATGACGATCTGATTGCTAACATGACAATCTGATTGCTAATGAACTGAAAATGACGATCTGATTTCCCTCTTTTGATGATTTGTTTTTAATTTTACCATAAACTTTCAAGTGTTTTCAAAATCTACCCTATAACTTTTTTTCTCACTTTTCTATCTAATTACATTTTTCTCTAAAACCAACCTTATATATATATATAATATATTATTATATATATATATTAATATATATATATATATATATATATATATAGGAATATATTAGCTACAATTAATTGTAGCCAATTGGCTACAATTTTGTGCTATAAATGTGGGACTCTGATTTTTTTTGTGGGTCCTGATTCTTTTCTGTGGGTCCCTGATTTATTGCTTTTGTATTTTTTTGTGAATGATTGTAGCCAAGCTATCCCCTATATATATATATATATATATATATATATATATATATATATATATATATATATATATATATATATATATATATATATATATATATATATACTCTAATTAATTATAATAGCAATAAAGCGGGCACGAATTCGGGTAAATGGATATGGATACTGGTAATCGGGCGGGTATTACCTGAACCCGTCACCGAACCCGCACCCAGCTAAAAAAATTATTAATACCCAAACCCGCCAACCTGCCCCAGAACCCGTCCCAACCGGTTCGGGTTTCGGTTTTCCCCGTCGGTTTCGGATGCTTGTGCCATGCTAGATATGATTCTTTATTGCAACCCCACGCCAACACCCTGTGCCCCGTGTATTTATATATACGCAAAGCCTCATAGTGATGCAAATCACCTTCTCACACAATTAACACAAAGCCTTCTATTTCCTAATATCTTTTTGTTGAATATGCGGAACTCCTGGTCGCTTAGACAGGTCGAAGTGCCCATGACAGAAGACCAAATAAAAGGTGTGCTCAGAAAATTCGACAAAAATGGTGACGGCAAGATCAGCAGAAGGGAACTAAAGGCTGGCTTGAAAAGCCTTGGTCTACGTTTCGCGTGCTTTAGAGCTAGGCGTGCACTGCGTTATGCTGATGCTAACGGAGATGGTGTTATCAGCGAGGAAGAAATAAACGACCTCGCCAGATACGTTTCCAAGTGGGGCATTTCTTTAACTTAATGATCAAGAGCTTCGGTAGTAGCTTGCGAGTGTATGTAATATAAATAAAGCATGTA
The DNA here is from genome assembly GCA_021014915.2 of Artemisia tridentata subsp. tridentata. Taxonomy (NCBI): domain Eukaryota; kingdom Viridiplantae; phylum Streptophyta; class Magnoliopsida; order Asterales; family Asteraceae; genus Artemisia; species Artemisia tridentata. The sequence goes on from CP139504.1 coordinate 74,048,793, forward strand.
ATTTGTTTTGTTTTTCATGTGCTTTCACCTATACTAAGCCGGACTTAGGTCAACCATCTTCATGTTTCATAGTTTATAGCAAGAAGATTGAGTTGAAATCTATTTTAAATCAAACTTTGTATGCAAATACTAACCTTGCTTGTTTAACATGTTGCTCAAGTGCATATATGAACCATACTGATTTCACGATATCAATTCGTAAATTACTAACAAAAAGGCTGTTGGTTACTGATGGTAATTTACATAAGCCAAGTCGTTCAAAATTTTTTTACATAAGCCAAGTCTCAGATTTCTTGGTAATTTATAGATAATCATACATATTAACAACAGAAATTAATCCGTCACTGGTTGAAATATTTTTAGCAATGGTCTCCTATTTTTGCAATTTTGTATGTATAAAAATTTAGAAGAAACAGCTGATCTTACCTTGAAGTACTTTAAATTACAGTGATAGTTGTTTAAGTATTCACACATAGTTATCTACATATCTAGAGTTGCATAATTAATAGGAGTAATACTTTTAAGATATAAGCTATCTAAAATTATTGCATAATCCCTTAACATATGCAACCACCATTGAGCTAGTCCACAGTATTTTTATTCCCATATTATATTGTTCTAAATTTTGTCCCTCCGAAGAAGATGAGAATAACTATCTAGCTAGAAAAGTAGAAAACCAAAGCAAAAGTATAGTCAGCCTTAATTTATGCTTTGTGGATATATTTTTCAACAGAATATATACAAATCTAACATTGGAGAACACTTTTGGGGGACTCGATTATTGAGGCTCTAGTGTGGGAATAAATGACATGGATGGATTGTTCGTTAGCTGATAAATGTTTTTTTGTTGCCAACGTGTCAAACCCGTTTCACGTTACCCAGGTGGCACGATTGCACCGTATAGTAACCACATACATCTGTATATAATCCTGTTAAAGTTGCCATAATTAGCATCTAAAATGCTCGGTAACCATGGAAAGATAACTTGCAGAGAGTTTTTAAAGAAAGTATCACAGGATACCGTTCTGTAGCACCTTTTCAAAGATCTTAACTAGATTTAAATCCTAAAAATTTGCATATCCAAGCTTTTAGGTGGAAAGCTAGGTAGTTGAGAAGCTATGGAAGTATTATTCTATTGTGACAATTACTTGTATTACTTGTTTAGGCACCGAATCATATTTTTTTTAATCATATAATGTAATTGTGGCATAGCATCAGTACAAATATATTTTTGAATATTTCATATAAACTTTACTAATGTTGGTTAGGGTATTGGCAATGGGCAGCGGCATCCCAGCGGCAAGGGGGAGGCCGCCGGTGAACACCGCCGCCAACCCCCAAGCCGCTAGAATCCTCCCATTCCAAAGCAAGCACAGGCCGAGGAAGCAAGGGGGAAAATGACAAATTTTTTTTTGAACTTTGGATAAAATAGTCGTTTGGCTGTTTGATTTTTTTTTTTTTTTTTTTTTTTTATTTTTTTTTTTTTTAACTTTATACCTCTATATATATAACACTCTATATATTTACACACATATACATATATTTTCTCTCATTTTCTATAAAAAAAACTCTAATCTTTCACTCACAGTGGCACCAAAAAAACAACTTACCGGATTTGTTCCTCCCCGTAAGAACACGAAAAAGGCTACGTCGCAAGGTTCGAGACAAGGTTCGGGCCAACAAAACCAACCACAACTTCCGGATTTTCTCAACGATCCGAATATGTTGGCGTATGCTAATCTTTTGGCTTCCCAGATTGCCAACAACCAACAACTTCCCACTCAACAAACCGAGCCGTTTGAAGTACAAGGTTCGTCAACCGAACAAGAAGTCAACGAAATGGAGGAAGATGATCCGAAGGGAAAAAGCAAGGTCAATTGGGATGAAGACGATGAAGTGCGATTGTGTCAAGCGTGGTGTTATCACACGGAGACTAAGAAGGGGGTGGGGTGTAAATGCGAAAATTTTTGGAAGAAAATTTTGGACCATTACATCGCAAACGGAAGCGACCCCACACGCACTTATCATACTCTAAACTCAAAGTGGCGAAAGTTGATGGAACAAATGTCGATTTACAACGGTCTCTTTATCCAAGCGGTATATTTTTTATAATTATTTTTACGTTATATTTTTAAGTTGTTGTTTATTTTTTATAATTATTTTTACGTTATATTTTTTTATAATTATTTTTAATATTGTTGTTTATTATATATTTATTTCAGTCGCACTTGAAGGAAAGTGGGCTCAACGATTACGATGTAGCTATCGGGCTAATGCCGATTATCAAAAACTCAAGAAGAAAAGTTTTCCTCACGCGAAGGCGTGGGAGGTGGTAAAAGATTATGATAAGTGGCAACAAGTTGCGCTACATGGTGAGAGTACATCAAAGAGGAAGACTCCAACCCAATCGGGGAGCAATGACGAGGGGATAAACTTTAACGACGAGGACGAGTCGTTCGATGTACCAAACTTGAACGAAGATAATACTCCAACCCAATCGCGCCGAAGCAAGAAAAGCCGCACCGAATCGGGAAGTGTCGGGGATCTTGAGAAGACATTCGTCGAATACACTATTTCGAAGCAGGCGTTGATTGAAAAACAAAAAGAACAAGCCGAACGAAATAAGGAAAAAGACGAGCTTCAATTGAACGATTTAAGGAAGAAAACCAAGGCACGTGACTGGAAGATTTACACAGAACCACACGAGCATATCACAAACACTCGGTTGTTGAAGGTGGTAATTCAACAAAAATCCAAAATCGCGGACACGTACGGGTGGGACAAATATTGGGAGGAGGAGGAGTAGCTTGGTTTTATTTCTTGTATTGTCGTTTTTATTATTTTCCGTATTTTCATTTGTAGTTTCGTTTTAATTTCCGTATCGTAGTTTAATGTAATTTGTATTTGACGTTTAATGTATTTTTATTATTTATAACATTAATTGTTTGTTTTTATCTTTTATATATACATATAATTTTTATTATTTATAACATTACACATAAATAATAAATAAATAAAATGAGGCATGATTCCGAATCCTCCAGAATCCTCCCACTGCCAACACTTTTGGCTTCAGAATCCTCTTTTTTTTTGCCTGCCACATGGCAGTCTGTGATTGGTCGGTAGGAATCCTCTCATGATTCCGAATCTTCCACTGTCAACACCCTTATGAACCCATTCGAGAAAAGTTCTACCTCTGCCACTAGTAGCTGGTGGATATAAGTAGGAATCCTATATACACATGTATTATTGTAAGATGTTAAGAATAAAGGATTTTATTAAATTGATGATAATTACAGACAAATGAGGAACAATATAAAGGAATGTTACTAGACCTATATTAGGGAACCCCACTAATTATGCCAAACCATATAAATGTACAGCTAATAATATTGTGATTATCCACAAGACAACTAATGGTACACTAATGATCTTATCTCAACAATATACGGTTAACAATCCCCCGTAGTTCGAGCGGCGAAATCGCGAAAGCTCGGACTAGAGATTAAAAACCAATAAACAATAAAGTAAAACTAATAAATAATTGATGAAGAAGACATTCGACAGCAAGCGAAAGCACATCTTCAAGCAGCAACAGACATAAACACGCAACAAATCGGATAAACCAAAGTATCCGTACCAAACAGGATAAACCAAAGTATCTTGATCAAATGGGATAAACCAAAGTATCTCTTACCAAACAGGATAAACCAAAGTATCCTGACCAAACGGGATAACCCAAAGTATCTCCTACAGCTAAAACAAACGGGATAACCCAAAGGAACCCCACTAATTATGCCAAACCATATAAATGTACAGCTAATAATATTGTGATTATCCACAAGACAACTAATGGTACACTAATGATCTTATCTCAACAATATACGGTTAACAATCCCCCGTAGTTCGAGCGGCGAAATCGCGAAAGCTCGGACTAGAGATTAAAAACCAATAAACAATAAAGTAAAACTAATAAATAATTGATGAAGAAGACATTCGACAGCAAGCGAAAGCACATCTTCAAGCAGCAACAGACATAAACACGCAACAAATCGGATAAACCAAAGTATCCGTACCAAACAGGATAAACCAAAGTATCTTGATCAAATGGGATAAACCAAAGTATCTCTTACCAAACAGGATAAACCAAAGTATCCTGACCAAACGGGATAACCCAAAGTATCTCCTACAGCTAAAACAAACAGGATAACCCAAAGTATCCCCACAACTAAAACAAACGGGATAACCCAAAGTATTCCCTACACTAAAACAAAGGAAATTACAACTAAAAATCGTGCACTAACATCAAAAGAAAAGATGAGAAAACGAAAATTGGTTCTAAAACTTCAACCCACAAAGAACCTTCCAAACAAACGGGACGTGTTTTTCCCTAGAAAAATATAAAAATCCACCTCACAAATAAACATCAAAACATGGGTGGGGTTTATTATAGCACTTACAGAGGTTAAGGTTTAAAGGGAGCCATCCGAACCTCCGGCGTGTTGCCGGCGGAAGAGTTTAAGTTTGTTATGATCGGTTGACAAAGGCTCTTGATACCATGTAAGATGTTAAGGAAAAAGGATTTTATTGAATTGATGATAATTACATACAAATGACGAACAACATAAAGGAATGTTACAAGACCTTAAGGAACCCCACTAATTATGCTAAACCATATAAATGTACATCTAATAATATTGTGATTATCCACAAGACAACTAATGGTCCACTAATGATCTTATCTCAACAATATACGGTTAACAATTATTTGACTTAATACTATTTAAATCTTAGGAAGGAAACTCAGAGATTTAAGATACACATAAACAACGGTGGAACGGTGGTCTGATGCCGTCCTAAAAAAACATGGTCCTAACTTGGATTTTACACCCATGATGAACAATGATGTTGGAGCAACTTTTCAGAGTACATAGAGGAATTTTCAATGGGCCATAAAACATGTATGCATTTTTCTCAAAAACTGCAATTCAATTAGCAGGCCAGGTCGCGGGCTTGGTTATTGTGGGCATCTTAACAAAAAGAGACTCATATTTTCCCAAAAGAATGCTGGATAAAATGTATTTAAAGCGTGGTCCTTCGGAAATATTAAGTTGACATAACATGATGTGCTTGTTGTAGGCTTGTAGGTTTGGATCAAAGAATTTGAATATAGGCCAATGCAGTAGTTTTTAGTTTTACAGAATCAAAACAATAATCGTTAAGGCTACTCGCAGTAAGTATACACGATCGACTGAATTGATCGATCTTTACTCGATCCCCTTACTGTGGATGAGTCGATCAAGTGAGCATTTGGAGGATGAGGGTCGCAATCGAGATCGAAATCACCCCATGGTTTCCTTTTTGTGTGTGTGTGTGTGTGTGTGTGTGTGTAGAAAAAGTATTTTTGTAGGGTTTGTTTTTTGTAGTGTAGGTCGCCCTTACTGGGGCACCCAATCGCTGGAGAGAGAAAGCTGACGTGGCAGAGAAAAATGAGAGGGCTGGGGCCGGCCTAAAGTAGAAATCATTTATATAACTTTTGTGTCATCTTCATAACGAGTGACGACTTTTTCTTTTCTCTAAATGTGAATAATAGTGAGTGACGACGTGTAAGGCGTTACTGGTCTCCAACTGTCAATTGTTTGTGACATGACTTGTCACTAACTTCCCTTAACAGTCAAAATAACTGACTTCGATGAGACATTCTCTTAATTAGTGACAGATTTTGTGACGTAAGTGAAGGTAAAAAAACTAGTGACGACTCTAGTTTGGTCATTCATTGCTACAAAGTCTTAATTTTGTTTCTAAAATGATTTGTGTCGACCTAGAATGACTAAGAGTGACTCATTGCTACAAAGTCTTAATTTTGTCACTAATATCACAGTGACGAATCACAGTTAATAACCAAATTGCTTTATGTTAGACATTGAATAAACCCGTATGTTACACTTTATTATTTATCACTATATATAGATTATAAAGCAACATAGAGAAACCCTAATGGACCCAACGTACAAGTCGGGCTTGGGCCAACTAACTTATCCATCTAATACCCCCTCGCAGTCCGAGGGCGAAATCACGAACTCTCGGACTGGAGTAGTAAACTAAAAAAGAAAAAAAAGAAAAAAAACATAACAAAAACAAAACTTTAGTCGACTCGTGATAAAACCATACCAATGATCGACTTTAGTCGACTAGTACCAACGGTCGGCTAAGTCGACTGGTAACAAAACCGTACAAACGGTCGACTTTAGGGACTGATACCAACGGTCAACTTTAGTTGAATGATAACAAAGCCGTACGAACAATCAACTAACAAACAAACAATAAAACAACTATAATTTTTTTTTTAATCTAAATATGAATTAATTATTTAATATATAATGACATACGATATGAAAATTAATGATAGAGCGGCTAAGGCTAAGATGATTGAGCGCCACACCAATAAAGAAAACATATCATCCCTTCTCTAACTATCCATTCGTCTACATAAAACTACACCATAAAAATCATATCAAAATACCACAAAAACAAATAATAATAAACCCTCTGTAATTAACAACATGATCACCTCTTCCCACACAAACATGCAACCGACCACCACCGCCGCCACACATCACGGCGGTGCTTACACATCAAGACACAACTCCATACACCATATCCAAACACCCCGCAGATGGCGGCGACGGATTGTTGTAGGTGGGTAGTGTTCCGATCTACACATGGCGGAGGCATTTTGCTCGTGTATAGATCTCGATCGTGGTTATGGCCTACAACAGATCTCCATCGTGGTATCAGTTCTTGATTTTGTTTGGCCGGATTAAAAAAAATGGATATGATGGAGTTTGGGATGGTGATAGAAAGAGAGTGTGGTTTTTATTTGAGAGAGAAGTAAGTTATCCATCTAATACTTTCGTTACGTCCTAATCGACAAGTCGGGCTTGGGCCAACTAACTTATCCATCTAATACTTTCGTTAGATCCTAACGATGTTTTTTCTTGTAGCGGCACTTCGATCTCACATGCAAACAGGAACAAAGGCTTGCCCCTTAATTGAGCGCAGTCCATGCTTCAAATTTATTCGATCTCCAAATCAACTCACTCAGCAAACAATCATACTGTTTGCTTTAAAATTTAAGAGTAAATTGCAAAAATCGTTCTTGTGGTTTGGCCAAATTGCACGTTTCGTCCTTGTGGTTCATTAAGTGCAAAAATCGTCCTTATTTTGCATTGTTACGTGCACTTTTGGTCCTTCAACAGTGAAATTTGGCAAACCACAAGGACGATGTTTGCAATAATGGAGGACCAAAATTGCACGTAACCGTGCAAAATAAGGACGACCTTTGCACTTTAAAAACCACAAGGACGAAACGTGCAATTTGGCCAAACCGCAAGGACGATTTTTGCAATTTACTCAAATTTAAAATTAAACAGTTATTGCAACTTTGTTGCTTAAACATGTTCCATGTCTACGAACTTTTTCTTCCCACCGGAGTATGTATGATTCAGATTGTTTTCTAGAAAAAAATCTTTAAGAATTAATAAACTGATCGATCTAATAGATTTGATACCAGATCTACCTGCAATTTTAATTTAGGTTTGATGCCCCGACCACAAACTAATTAATTAATCTCTTCTAGTTGTATACGTATCATTTAGGAGAATATATAGTTAGTGTTACCAAAGCTAATAATTAATCACTAATTATGATATTATATTCTTGTCATGGAAAGATTACAAGTCACACAAATACACAATTGAGAACACCTTTTTGTTTACCTTTAAGGCTTCATATACACACTACATGAAAATTGGCCCATGGTAACAAGAAAGGTCACTAAATGTAAAAAAAGAAAAACGTAAGTAAAGGTGTCCAGATGTTTTACCAGCACGTAAGATGCAGTGACAAGAAAAACTGAGTCTGGTAAAGTTTTGGACCTTCAATGACACATTTCTTTTAGAAACAAATGTCAGTAAAAATCCAAGAGCTAGTAATACTTTTTACCCACATTAAAAAAAGTGATTGAGAAGTAGGGTTATGCACTACTACTGGGAAAGCTTTGGATGTTTCATGACACATATACTGACACTGTTTTTCCATAAGTCACTGCAAGATGTTTTCCTTGTATTGAATATTATTATGGCAGGTGCGAAGTAACCATATTTGTACATATCTCCAAAACTCCATTGCACTTGGAAAGGAGATGCACTATTGAAACTAATATTAGGGGTAAAGTCCATAAAATAACAACTTACTTTCTTCATTTTATCGAGAATAAACACGTATTTTTTTATCAACATTTAAGCCAACGAAACTTGCAAATATTGTTCCGATATCAACAAAAAGTTATATTTTATTTGCACCATTCGTCCCTGAGCTAACGGCCGTTAGTTTCGTTAGTTATTATGTGACAACGTTAGTCCATTTAGCCAACGATTATTTGCAACGTTAGTCCTTTATACATTTTTGTTCGTTTTTAGTCGTTTTCATCCGTTCTTCTTACTTTTCATACGGTTTTGTGCATTTTTTTTACGTTTTCGTCCGTTTTTCTTACGTTTCATACGGTTTTGTCCTTTTTTTTTACGTTTTCGTCTGTTTTCTTACGTTTCATACGGTTTTGTCCCTTTTTTTTACGTTTTCCTCCGTTTTTCTTACGTTTCATACGGTTTTGTCCGTTTTTATCCGTTTTCGCCTGTTTTTCTTACGTTCTACGTTTTTGTCCATTTTTCATCCGTTTTTATCAGTTTTTGTCCAATTTTCTTAACTATACCCATCATCTTCTTCCAGCGTTTCTTACCCACCATTTTGTCAGATCTCCTCAACATATTCGTTTATTAAGTAAGAAAAAAAAATTAAAAAATTAAAAACAAATTAAAAAATTAAAATAAATTAAAAAATTAAAATAAATTTAAAAAGAAATTAAAAAAATAAAAATTTAAAAAAATTTTAAAAACTAAAAAAAATTAAAAAATTAAAAAAAAAATTATGAAAATTTTTTTTTTCAGAAATTTTTTTTTTCGAAAATATTTTTTTCGGAAAAATTAAAAAAAAAAATTCTGAAATTTTTTAATTTTTTTTCGAAAATTTCCGGAAATTTTATTTTTAATTTTTTTAATTTTTCCGAAAAAAAATATTCTCCGAAAAAAAATATTTTCGAAAAAAAAATTTCGGAATTTTTTTTTAATTTTTTTAATTTTTTTAATATTTTTTAGTTTTTAAAATTTTTTAAAATTTTTATTTTTTTAATTTCTTTTTAAATTTATTTTAATTTTTTAATTTTTTTTAATTTTTTAATTTGTTTTTAATTTTTTAATTTGTTTTTAATTTTTTAATTTTTTAATTTTTTTTCGTACTTAAGAAAAACATCCGAAAACGAATAAAAACAGACAAAACCGTAAGAAAATTGGACAAAAACGATAAAAACGGATGAAAAATGGACAAAAACGTATGAAACGTAAGAAAAACGGGCGAAAACGGATAAAAACGGACGAAAACGTATGAAACGTAAGAAAAACGGATGAAAACGTAAAAAAAAAGGACAAACCGTATGAAACGTAAGAAAAACAGACCAAAACGTAAAAAAAAAGGACAACCGTATGAAACGTAAGAAAAATGGACGAAAACGTAAAAAAAATGGACAAAACCGTTTGAAAACGTAAGAAGAACGGATGAAAACGACTAAAAACGGACAAAAATATATAAAGGACTAATGTTGCAAATAATCGTTGGCTAAATGGACTAACGTTGTCACATAATAACTAACGGAACTAACGGCCGTTAGCTCAGGGACGAATGGTGCAAATAAAATATAACTTTTTGTTGATATCGGAACAATATTTGCAAGTTTCGTTGGCTTAAATGTTGATAAAAAAATACGTGTTTATTCTCGGTAAAAGGGAGAAAGTAAGTTGTTATTTTATGGTCTTGGAAAGGAGATGCACTACCCAAACTAATATTAGTAGTCCTATATCAACAAATTGTCCTTTATTTAGTAGATACAAACACAAATACTATTTATATATAATGAAAGCCCCTTTAAATATTTTATGATAGATTAAGAATAAAGCACTTGTATAAGTAAAAAAGAACTACCACCCTTTAGTATGATCAGAATATAGCACTTGCGAGTGTCCACTCGTTCCATCAGGCATAACTTAATTATTACTTATTAAGGTTGATTCAAGTTTTAGCCAAAATAGATCTCTTAGAATAAGCTGGTAAAAAGATTTGATACTCTTACTTGTCAGTAAAAGTTTGGCTTGATGGCAATTTAAAAGTTTTTGTTCCAAAGTGTAATCGATTGTATAAGAATATATGCTATTGCCAAACTAGAAAATCTTTTGACCAAAAAGTACAATCTCACTGAGAATCCTTTTCTTCAATAAAAAAAATCAACGTTACTCAATCCCGTCTTCCACGAAGTATGGAGTGTTAGAATTTAGATACCATAACAATTATATAAATAATTCTTACAACATCAAAGCACATAGTGGAAGCAAAGAATCATACTTAACATATAAGAGATTAACTGAAATTTAAAGACACGTACCTTTGATCCTAGTAAGAACAATGATCAAAACTTTAAATCTTCTTCTATAATTAATCAAGTGGATTACTGAGAAACCCCTTACCTTTTTGTTTCTCAATCCAAGAGGTATTAACTATAGTGAGTTAATAACCAAGGTTTTGTACACACGTACTATAACCGATTAATGTTTGATGCTAGTAAAAGAACACAAGATTAAACCAAACAATTTGCGTAATAAAAAACTTTGGATCGACACTCCCAAGGGATGTGATCGATCAGCTCTAGCAAAGGAAGAAGAAAAGAAAGCTTAGGGTTATAGCAAGAGTGCACAAGGTTATGAAATCCTAACCCCTAAGCCTTGTATTTATAGAGTGGTAACTTAGAGGACAAGTTTGAGATGGATTGGGCTTTGTTATACCCTAAACCGATCGGCCATAGTAATCCCATAGGGATTCTAGAACCTTCTTGTCCTGTAATTTCACCTACAGTCCTTTCTTTATTCACTAACGGTCGTTAGTCAATTTTCGTTAATTACTTAACGTCCGTTAGTCGTTATTTCGTGTTCAAATAATTAAATACATAACGTTTATATATATTAATTATTCTTCATTAATCATTCATACGTAATGTGTGCAATCCCATGGTCCCGAGTTCGATTCTAGTCATACACGTTTAATATTTTTCCACAAACTCTAACAGTTCCCACTTGAAAATCTATTAATAGTGTAATGAAATTGGTTATCGTCTAGCAACACGCCAATGCCCTTAGTACAACTCGGGTGGTGGTCTCCTGGAAAAACCATTCGATGATTCATCATCATACTCATCATTTTATTTCTAATACTACATTAATAAAGATATGGATCTAAGTCATTCTTTATTAATCATTCTATTTCTCGTTGTTTCTAATTGAGCAAGATTACCAAATCTTCTGAACATATTCAGGGGAGATCTTGGGTGTGGCCACACATACATCTTGTCAACCCTACGAGGGGCCCAGCAGTATTAAACTCCAAACAAATTTGGAGAAACAAATTCTCTCTTGACTACGAGCATAACCCATGAACTTTGCAACACTCCTGAAAATAATCCTTATAGCTACCAGTTACGTATAGCGGTAAATTGCTTCACAGAAATGCACTACATCCATGACAGTTATCTCGCATCTCAAGTCTGAGGATAACTATAAAAACACGATTTACTTGATGACAAGATCCATAAAGTAAACTCATGAAGTTGGGATAAGTCGTATATTCAATTCATTGAATATCATGTGAAATTGGTATAACTACACATCAATATACTTTCAAGTATATTCTACCAATACTCAGATTTGTCTTAATTTAATGATATTCCCATATCATTAATCGACAACGGACAATTTAGAATGATCTAATATATTCAAGGATATAAACATGCAAACACAGGATATATTATTAAGAAAATGACAATCAAACATAACAAGTATTTTATTTCATTAAAATAATAACTGTTCAAAACATCCCATTATCTAAACACAAATCACAGATGGGCATGAAACTACTAGCTAAACGAAGTCCTATGCCTTCAGCATGTTGATTAAGCTTTCCACCAGGTAAAGCCTTCGTTAATGGATCAGCTAGGTTCTTATCTGTGTGAACTTTGAGTAATTCGATTTCACCTATCTCCACTTGTTCTCTAACATAGTGATATTTAATCGGGAAATGTCTTGTGCCCTTCATGATTCCAGGTTCATTGGCAAATGTAATTGCGGCTGAATTGTTACAATACATCTTTATAGGTCTTTCGATTGAGGGCATAACTCCAAGCCCTGAAACGAACTTCCTAATCCAGACAGCTTCCATTGCAACTTCTGAGGCAGCAATATACTCACTTTCTGTTGCAGACATCGCTATAGTACTCTGCTTCTTGCTCTTCCAATCCACATCTCCTCCATTAATGACAAAGACATAACTCGTCTGAGACTTCGTATCATCTTTATCACACTTCCAGGAAGCATCGCAGTAACCTGTAACACACAGTTCTGCATCTAGATTTCCCCCATATACTAAAAACATATCTCTCGTAGCTCTCAAATACTTGAAAATATGTTTAACAGCAGTCCAGTGGAGTTCACCTAGATTCTACTGATAACGACTGGTAATGTTTTGAGCAAACGCCACATTAGGCCTTGTACATCTCACCGCATACATAATAGATCCTACAGCCGAAGCATAAGGGACTCTCTTCATGCGTGCCACCTCTTCAGGTGTTGAAGCACAAGCTTTGCTACTTAAGCCATGTTGTTCTTGCATCGGCAAATATCCCTTCTTGATATTTTGCATACTGAATCTCTTCAATATTTTATCAATATAAGCACTTTGGCTTAATCCAATGAACCGCCTTGATCTATCTCTATAGATCTTAATTCCCAGAATGTATGCTGCTTCTCCTAGATCCTTCATGGAAAAACATTTCCCCAGATAGGCTTTCACCTCATTCAATCTTGGAATGTTTGTACCCATGATTAATATGTCATCAACATATAGGACTAGAAAAATAACATCACTCCCACTAGCTTTGTGATATACTGTAGGATACTCAATGATCAAACACGTATGGTTTTTGTGTTCTTGGCCGATTCTAGAGAGAGAAGAAGAGAGAAAATGGGAGCCTTATAGAGAGAAATTGAAATGATATTAGATTTACTAATGAAAGGTCCAACCCTTCCCATGGGTGGGAAGGGCTATTTATACACAACATAAATATGCCTCTAGTAGGCTATGGACCAGGCTGACAGTGGGTAAAGACCCGACCCAACTCCATGGTGAAACGATATCTAAACTAATATGATTAAACCTACGAGCTACTTAATGCTAATCCATAATCGGGGTGACCGAGTCTTTCATGTGAATATTTATATTCCTAACAATCTCTCCCTAAGGGATGTCACCCCGGAAATTACACTTTGAATTCTAGCATTCTATTACATAGATTAGAGTTCCTAGCTCGTAGTCTTTGATTCTTCTAAGTCTTTAATATTTGTATTTTCAGCAGTGAACTTTTGATGACTGTTCTTTTCTCTTGGATGATCTTTGAGGATTCTTTGAGGTCATCATCCAACGTATGTCTCCAAGTCATCTTTTTGCAGTATTGTCTCCATGTGATGTTGTGATCTTTGGACCGACATGCTCACACTTTTCTGGATCATGATTTTCAGCATCAGAGTTGCGGAAGCAGTGTTGAAAGTCTTTCAATTATCATGATTTCTTTGATTATGATGGTGAAGTGTGAGCATGGGGTGTTGGATCGGCATCTTTTCGGCAATCAGCTGCAACCGCCAGGGATTCCTGCATACAACAGTTCGCAATAAAACGTTCGACACTTATAGGGTTGGATTTCGAGATTGTTAACAGCATAGTGTGAAAACTTACTCGAATCCTTGCCAAGGCCGTTCCTAAATCGGATACCCCCGAGAGGACTTACGAGATCTACCAAAGTACATCAACGATTAGGTGAGTCGCTGGAGTTCACTCCACGACTGTAGACCGTTTGAAACCGCCACGACCACTAAGCGTAATCCACAAGGAATTACCGAAGTGACCTGCTTTCAGGGCTGTTTGATGTTGACCCTGGCAGGAATTTCCATTCAATCACTGAGAATTACATTTGTAAATTCCCTCATAAATGTTCTGGCAGATTGCTAAGATCTGCGTAGGACTCATAAGTTTACAACTGGCATTCTTAATGTTGAACAACCAGTGTAGAAGTAACATGTGTTCCTATGAGATCTTAGGATGCATCTCGTGGCTCTAGACTCGATAAGTGCATTTTTGGTAGTCAGAGACTGGAGCGGTGTCTCCTGTTTCAATATCAACATGACTCATAATGAGCGGTCGATAGATTATGCAGGGTTCCCGGTGAGAATGAAACAAGTCCTTTTAAGAGAACTTGAGTAGCTAGAAGGTTTAGTGCAGTGCATCACTGGGTCCATGACGTCTTGTTTTCAATATTGGTGTTACCTTAGTAGCCACCAGCAGCATATGAATTGAACCCGGTTTCTGCCCTAAGGTTGAATAATTGGAGGGCTATTTCTTTTCACCCTTTCTCATTACATTTCTTTTTAATTCTTCAACCCCTTCTTTCTCCTTTCTCATATTACTCCTTTTTTTTCTTCATAATCATACCTAAGGACTTTCTAATACTAACTATTCGGTATTGTCTTTGGGTAGATCCCTCCGGCTCTGGCGGATCATAGGACGGTTTTCCTAACCTTAGCCACCTTATAACACCATGACTATCCTATGTTGCCGTAAACCATTTATTTGAAGAAAAAAATCTCTCAGAGTGTTTATAATTAAGAAACAATTTTTGCTAACACTTTAAGATTTTTGAACTTTTAAAATGCTCCCCCTTAACATGTGCTCAGGTGTTTTTATTATAAATTTGCACATGTTGGGTAGAGCTTGCACTTTTTGAATTGATCCACTTTCAGTGAACATGACCGATTCGAGACACGCTTACATCACTAGTTAGACTAGCTTGAAATTATTACCCGGCCTGGTCAAGTCCACAGAAACTTTCTCGAAATGGTACACTCTACTCAGACAAGTCCTCTTCGAGACACGCTTACATCACTGGTTAGACCAGCTTGAAATTATTACCCGGCCAGGACAAGTCCTTTCGATTAATGACAGTTTTTGTTTCATCAATTCATTTGTGAAGTCTGAGTCGCGCTCACATGAGATGCCATATCCTTTTTGTCACCACAAACCATTTGCTCCCCCTCAATATGTGCATTGATATACAAAAGAGTTTAGCACATATGGGAGAGCTTACATTTAAGTCCAAAACATCACATTTTTATCAGATTGCATATTTAAATCACATTCTCTCCCCCGATCAGAAATTTCAAACCTTTTGAGATTTTGTGATCCCAATTGATTTAAATAAGTTTAGAAAATATGGGAGAAAATGTGGTCAATCAATGAGGGAGAATGTTAGTGTCAGGTATGATAAGTTTGAAAGATATTTGAATTAAAAAATCATACACTGACACATAACAACAAGTTTCATTAAATTCACTGCTTATTATGTACAAAGTGACTTGTTTTGATGATATAAGGTTTTTGAAATCACTCTCCCCTCAATCGATGACCCGTTTTCTATTTAAAGAGCCGTAGTCATTGATTGAGTGATAGATTTTTTATGAAAAGTTCAATTATGATTGATATTCAAAAATCATGGTACCACCAAGTTTAGCACAAATACTTTCCCGAAGAATCATAGATGGAAAAGTATCTGTGATGTAAAGAAGACTTCTCTTCTTATACGAGAAATGATGCACTGAAACGTACATCAAATCGAAGAAACATGGATATAAAGTAATCCATGCCCGGGTGAACTTCACCCAGTGGGAGGAACAACCGTCTTTTTGGCGACGTGCTTTCCCCATAATGAAGAACGGGTTACAGTCTGAAGTAACTGCAAGCCGACATGACATGTTTTAACAATTTATTTTAACTTCTGCTCGAGCTTCATTTAAAGTCCCGTGTCATTATTGAATGACATTTCTAGGACCGTAAATGTTATCGATAAACAGAAGACATGCCTAGAGGAACTATTTTTGGTATTTTTTGTGTTTTTTCTGATTTTTATGGTTTTTATAGGTTTTATATTTTTATATTTTCTTTTTGGTTTAATATATATACAAGGATATATGAAGCAAATCCATTACTCCTCATTCTCTTCTTCAAGACACTTGAGAATTTCCGGCGTCAAACTCTTCATGCCAAGTCGCGGGAGAATAAATTGAAACCGTTCTCTCAGGAGTGCCTTAGTGAAGATATCAGCCAACTGAAACTCAGTCCTTACGAAGTAAAGTTCAACAACCCCTTTCTAACCTGTTCCCTTATAAAGTGATGCCGGATATCGATGTGCTTTGATTGGGAGTGTTGGACATTGTTGCAGCAAAGAGCTATAGCATTTTTGTTATCACAATACAGAGGGATCTTGTTGTATGCAAAGCCATAGTCCGATAGTTGAGATCTCATCCATAGGATTTGAGCACAGCACGCAGACATGGCAATGTATCCAGCCTCTAAGGAAGATATAGATGTACTCATTTGCCTCTTAGATGACCAGCTTACTAACTTTTCTCCCAGAAACTGAGCACCTCCCGACGTACTTCGACGAGTATCTTGACACCCTGCATGGTCTACATCTGCATAGGCCGTAAGTGCCATGGCGGTGTCCTTAGGATACCAGAGACCCATGTGAATAGTCCCCTGAAGGTATCGAAAGACCCGCTTTACCGCTTCCAGATGCCTTTTGGTGGGCTTAGACTGGTACCGAGCGCACATGCATACTACGAACAAGAGATCTGGCCTACTAGCGGTGAGATACATTAGGGATCCAATCATGCTTCGAAACTTGGTTTGATCAACAGGATCCCAGAGAGGTCTTCATCCAACTTCGATCTCTCAACCATAGGAGTGTCAACAGGATCACTTGAATCAAATCCAAATTTCTTCAATATTTCATTTGCATACTTGGATTGATTAATGAATATGCCTCCAGGACTTTGAGAAATTTGTAAGCCCAAGAAGAACGACATTTGTCCCATCATAGACATTTGGAACTTGGAAGTCATCTCGTTAGAAAAATGAACACATTCCATAGGATCAGAGGAGGCAAAGATAATGTCATCTACGTAGATCTGAACGTGAAGTAGATGTTTGCCCGTTTTCCTAGTGAATAGCGTAGGATCAACAACACCTTTGGAGAATTTGTTTGCCAGAAGAAACTTAGACAAAGTGTCATACCATGCCCTAGGTGCCTGCTTTAGGCCATAGAGAGCCTTCTTCAAACGATAGACGTGAGTAGGGCATTCAGGATCCACAAATCCTTCTGGTTTACTGACATAGACTACCTCTTTCAAATCACCATTTAAGAATGTTGTCTTAACATCCATTTGGTAGACTATCATATTCTGACTGGCAGCATTAGCGAGAAAGATTCTTATGGCTTCAATTCGAGCAAAAGGTGCAAATGATTCTTCAAAGTCTATGCCCTCTTCTTGACGATATCCCTTTGCAACAAGCCGTGCCTTATTTTTCAGAATTTCGCCATGCTCATCAAGTTTCACTTTGAAGATCCACTTAAGATCGATAATCATTGCACTATCTGGAGGAGGCACTAATTCCCATACTTCAAGTCGATCAAACTCATGAATTTCTTCTTGCATTGCAGTAAACCAGCATTCTTTAGACAAAGCATCTTTGAAATCTTTGGGTTCAACTTTGGATAGTACAGAATTAAAGAAGCACCACAATGCATCGGTGGCAAGTTGCTTTCGTGTGGATACCGGACGAGAAGGATTTCCAATTATGTTGTCAATCGGATGATCATTGGTCCACTTTCTGAGATGTTCATGTGGTTGAGGGTAGGAAACGGATGTTGCCGTGTTAGGATCTCCTGAAGAAGACGTCTCTGTAGAAGATTCAGGAGCAAATATATTCTCGAATGGAGCATTATCAGCAGGAGCAAAAGGATTCACTTCAAAAGAATGGTCAACTGCAGAACCTTGTTGTACCAAAGGAGATTGAATATTCGATGATGATGGTGAGTGACTAGCAGATGGTGCTTCTTGACTAATTGAGACAGATACAGATGGACCATCTGAGTTGTGTGGAATTGGAGCATCAGCAACTGGAGGTAAAGGTGGAGCTTCAGTTGTAGTATCAACCGTTGGTGGCTCAAAGTATTCATCAAACATCGGATCAAAAAAATTCTTCAACTCTTCACTGGTAGGGGGTACATAAGGAACTGCAGGAGTGGGATGTTGTACAAGACCTGAACTAATTGGTCCAGGAGACAAAATATTAGGTGCGGGTCCAGAACTTGTATGTCCAGGAGCCGTTTGCTCAGTCAGCTCATCGAATGTCATGTGAATAGTTTCCATAATTTTTCGGGTTCGTTTGTTGTAGATTCGGTATCCCTTGCGATCTGGTGCATACCCAACGAAGAATCCAATGTCTGCTTTAGCCTTGAGTTTTCCCAGATCCTGACTGTCATTTGTCGGGTAGCATAGAGCACCGAACACTCGCAGAAAAGAAAGATCTGGTTTATTGCCATGTATCAGCTCATATGGAGTTTGGTTGTGAAGAGTATGTATCAAGGATCGGTTTTGGGTGTAACAAGTTGTAGCAATTGCTTCCGCCCAAAGAAACATCGGTTCCTTGGAAAATATCAGCATGGTTCGTGCAGCTTCCACAAGCGTACGATTTCATCTTTCAACAACCCCGTTCTGCTGAGGAGTGCGTGGAACACTTTTCTGGTGAGTTATGCCAATACTTTCATAAAATTGAATGAGTTGTTTGTTAACAAACTCAGTTCCATTGTCTGTGCGGATGATTCTGACGGTTTTGTTGAGTCTTACTTGTAGCTGTTTGATAAGTTTGATGTTAACCTCTGGAGTCTCGTCTTTGGTTCTCAAAAACTTCACCCATGTAAACTGAGAGTAGTCGTCGACCACCACAAGAATATATTTCTTCCCATTTATACTCTACACTCTCATTGGTCTGCACAGATCCATGTGAAGGGTGTGAAGAACTTCCATAATGGTGTTGAGAGTTTTTGGGTTTGTGAGTATGCTTCTTGCTTTTGCCCAGTTGACAAGCAGAACAAAGATGATCCTTTTCAAACTTCAATTTGGGCAAACCTCGTACAAGATCCTTGCGAGTAAGCTCATTTATGGTGCCAAAGTTCAAATGATTTAAACGACGGTGACAAAGCCATGATTTGTTCTTTGAGGCCTTTGACAGCAAGCAAATAGGAGAGGACCGCATCATGTCTTCAATAGAGATGGTGTATAGATTGGTGCCACAACTGCCTTTAAGGAGATCAATACCATCCAATTCTCTGACGAAACATGTGTGTTTTCTGAATGCAACTTCAAGATCGGAATCACAAAATTGACCAACAGAGAACAAATTATGCCCAAGTCCTTCCACGTAGTATACCTTGGAAATTACACTGTCACCAAACACATAATCTCTATAACCCATAATTGCACCAAAATGGTCGTTCCCGAATCTAACTGTCCTGATAAATTTATTCATGAAATTCTTGAGCCGTGAGCGATCCCCGGTCATATGTTTTGAGCAGCCTGAGTCCAAATACCAAAGGACGATTTGTACGACCTGCATTTGAAAACAGACAACGATGGATAACTAAAAAAGGTGGATCCCCACGTGCAACTAGGGTCCGTTTGGTTAGCACAAACAAATTCTGGAACTACAGATTCATAGATGCCATGGTATTCACAGTGAAAACTTCACTAGTAGCAGCAATTGACCTAGTTACAGGGCATTGTGTCTCTAAAGGGAAAATTCGACCAGTTGGCTTCCATTCCTTAACCGTCACTACTTTATGATTAGTCATTCTAGTTAAGGGACACTGATCTCCTAAAGTGAATTTTCTTCCAGTGGGTCTCCATTGATAACCAACATGAGCAAACATTTTTCCTGTTGCTTTCCAAATTTGCTTACTCAGTTTAGGTTTCCTAACATTCTTAACTGGGGATCGTTGAGAAGACATCAAGAATGACACAACACATTCATCATGATTACCAGAAATTAAGCATTCATTACATGTCTTACAAATAGCATTAGAATTCGAATTAATTACAGTACGCTTATAGCTAATACTAGAATCAACACGATTCTTTTTTATCAAATCAAGTTTATTGTTCCTAAGACGGTCTTCTACTTTCTCCTGATGAGCACTCTTAGCTGGCGCAGTCCTATCTTTCTTTGTATTGTGACTAGGCTTTGACCCGCTAGCTTTAGTGTCACTGTTTACTCCTGTAGAAATGATGATGGGAACATTAGCTTGTTTCACTACCATTTGTTTTTCTAGTTTTGATGTGCTGGGTTTAGATGTCGTCAATGGTACATCAAAGGTAACATGCTTGTTCTTAGTCATTGAGGAAGATGCAATAAACCTATCTCGCTTGTTATCAATCTTAGGACCTGTGCCAATGACGTATTCTAAGAGTTCCTGAGATCGTTTAGTGAGGAAGCAGGCATCTACAACTACACTATCAAGTGGTTTATCTATCCTATCCTCTTCTATGATCTCACGAAGGGTATCAAGGCTATCCTTAAGGTGAGTGAGATATACTTGATGAGCAGACCTATTGTTCCTAAGGGGAAGCGGAATAGGCACAACATCAATTGCATACTTACTACAAGCAGAAACCTTTGGAACAACATTATCACTGGTGATGACTGGCATTTTCCCTTTCACTTGAGCCTTTAGATTCTCAATCTCATTAAGCAAAGAAGTTATTTTTTCATTGGTTTTATCACGTGTGATTTTAATCGAATCATATAGCTCTTTGTAATGCTGTTTGATTTTTGAATTTTCAGCTTGAAAACAGTCATTTTCATGTTATAATTTATTGATGGTGTCTTGATAGTGAAAATTATGAGAATCTAAAGACGAAGGTTTATGGGTGCCAGTCACATCACTCTTATTCGATTTTAATTGGGCAATTTGGGCCCTCAATTTTCGAATCGTGTTAGTGTGAGCTTGAATTTTTTCATCTCGTTTGCTTATTTCAAAATATGCATCAAATTTAGGAGCATCCAAAGATGTCTTGGCATTTGAGATTTTGGTTCTTTCTTCTAAATGTTGATATTTTAATTGCAAATTAAGATTATCAACCTCTAGTTTTGAAAAATGCCTGACCATGTTATCATGGTCATCGTTTTAGATTTTCTCATGCAATTTTAAATTCTCCCCCTCAAGCTCAACAACACGATTCTAGGAAACATTCAATGCAATAGACAACTCATGAAATTGACAAGCAGTTAATGCAGAATCAGTAGCAGTATAAAATACATCCTGTGCAATACATCTAGCAATCAAATTCTCATTGGCGATGAGAATATTCTTTCTTTCAATCTCACTGCATTTAAGATCAATAGCATTTTGTTTGCTTATGTTTTCCATATCTTTAAACACTTCTTTCATCTCTTTTAATTCAGTTTCAAGGGTTTTTTGCATGACCTCAAAATGTTCTTTGAGAAGTTTAAAAAATGGAATGACCTCGGTTAAGTAGCACCGTTTTGTTTGTTCAAAGCCCCTTTCCCCTTTAGTAATTCCCGTTGGTGTAATTCTCTTCTTACATCTTTTATCAAAATCAGCAAATAGTTGACAAAGAACATATATGCTAATTAAAGTTTTACATTCTGTGGGAAGAGTTAACGGAACTAGGTGCATGGGTGTATTGGGTGGGTACACCGTTGCTGCAGCTATCTTTCTAAAGGGTGGAGTTTTGGCTTGAAGTTCTTCGGCTTTCCTTTTTTCTAAGTCTAAGGACCAAAATATTTGTTCTGAGGTCAACTTAGTTTGAGGCACAAAAATAGCTAATCGGTTCTCCTCATAGTAATCATGGGGTTTGATTATGACTCGATTTGCTATACATTTGGGATCCTTCATTTTTTTAGCCAATTTTTCTCTATTTATTACTTCTATCTCATTAGTCTCTTCAAATGATGACACATCAGGAGGGGCATGACCAGGCTTAAGCAATTCATTTCCATCATATAAGGAAGGTTGGGCTACTTTAGCACTCCTAAGGAAAGCTGATTTGGGTTCACCTACATTCTTTTCACTATGTTCATCACACAACTTTTTGTGCTTTTGAATCATTTGAGCAGTTTTTCTGGTCTAGTCTTGTGCGTACAACTTTTTTTCAATCTTATTCTTTAACGTTTTAAGTCTGGAAAAATCATTCAAGAGTTTTGTTTCTTTTTATTTGAAATCATGTTTTAGTGTAATTACACTTTCTTGGATCTCCTGTTTTTGTTTAACAGTTTGATCAAGTTGTTTTCGTAAAGAATATAACTTCTTTTTCAATGTTTCTTCCCTTAAATTACGTTCTGTTATGAATGTACGCATTTGACTATCCATTTTCTGCTCACGTTCAGTTAGCTCAAACTTTGCACATTGTTCATATATGGCCACCTGATCTTTATAGATATTAAGTCTAGTGGTCAAAGTGTCATCAGGGATAAACACGGTGTTCTCATGCAATTCACAAGTATTATCGACAATAGAAGATGCACTACTTGGTACAACAGACACGTCGTTGTGATTCACATATTGTTCATATGGGATAACATTGCTATTTCCCATATCAGCAGTATCTGATTCAACAACATCTATCTGTTGTACTTTGTTGGGAATCTTCTGTTCATCGACCATGTTATACATGTCATACAGCTTTAGTACCTCAGATATGACAGATGCGTTGGAAGGACCAGCTTGTTGTGATGATGACGCTGCAGAAGACAGATTAGCCATGAAGATGGTTTGAGCAGTGGGTTCATCATCAACGTCTGAGTCAAAAGCATCACAGTCATCAGCTTGGAAGATGTTGGGATCATTTAGTGCCAAGTCCTGAACTGGTTGATCATCCACATCAGCATCAAACGTGTTCCCCTCATTACCAGCAAGAAACAATAACTCCTCTTCGTCCAAAGCTACTCCATTCACTTGAGCTTGCATCAACAGCATCTTATCTTTGAAGTAGTCAGAGTTCTGTGGACGCTTTGGTTAAGTGCATTCCCTTGCTATGTGTCCTAGTCCACCACAGTGGTAACATTTAATTTGCCTTCCCTGTCCCTAATTAGCATTCCCAACTTTGTTCTGTATGTTACCCCGACCAATGTTCCTTTGATTCACATTCTGCCTTCCCTGAACATTCTGAACTACAACCCTTCCATCTTCCACTGTTGCTTGATTACGTAGATTTGATGAAGTCCGTAGTTGGTTGTTGGTTTGAGGGAGTGTTGCTCTGAACTGTTGGACAAGTAAAGAAACTTGGTTGGAGAGATTATCAATCATCTTGTCCGTATGAGAGTATCCTGAGTCCAGTTGGTTGTTCACAGCAGATGGTGGGTGCAATGATGATTGGACAAATGGTGTCAGATTTTGTGATGAAGAAGGATGGTGATAAACATGATCAAGTGAGGATTGATTGAACGGCTGAACATTTGAGACAAATGCAAGTGGATCATTAGAAGTTGTTGGATTGAGTTTTTCCCTCAATTGACGATCATAGACAACATGCTTTTCATGTTGTTGTAGGTAGGCATACAACTGTACATAATTAGTCTCTCTCAATCCTTTGTTGAGCTTCACGGCAGTGACAAATCTGTCCCACTCGGGTGACATGTTGTTCACAAACTTAGATTTGAGTTGGATATTTGGCATTGTCATCCTGATGATCTTCATGTCATTCACAAGCTTGTGAAATCTCACATAATAGTCAGTGATGTTTTCTCCAAGATTCATCTTGAAGTTCTCAAACTCATCATACAACTGAGATTCATGATCTTCTTTGGTCAGTTCAGATCCAGCCAGAACCATTTTAACATTGTCCCAAACGGATTTGGCTTCAGTGTTGAAGTTTATAAGCTTGTAAACGTCTTTGGGAAGTCCTTGAATCACAATGTTAGAAGCTCTAATGTCTGCATCATATCACTTCTTCTCCTCCTCATTAAGATCGTTGTAAGTACGTGGCCTGTCAATTCCAAGAGTGACAGTTCCATCCTCAGCGGTAGTGACAACATCTCTAGTGGTGCCCATTTGAAAAGGTCCTTCATCAATGGATTTAAGAATATTAAATCCATTCTCTTTTCCCAAGCAATAAAGCCGTATTCTTTGTGCCCATGATTCATAATCCGTCCTATCAAGCATAGGAGGGCGGGTATCGGACCCGGTAGCTTGAATGTCATCAGAAGGAGTGCTTGCCATGATGTAAACTTGCACAAGATTTTACAATTCTATGATTTAAACCGAGAAATAGATTCTTTCACGGGATTTTACAAAAATCAAGAATGAACCGTGATTTGATTACTTGAATTGTTGTTTTAGTTAAGTTGTGATTGAGTTAACGTATTGGTTTGAGCAAATCTCAATGAGCAAATCGCAGACACCTCAAATCGCAGAAACTCAAATCGCAGAAACTCAACTCGCAGAAACTCAAATTGCAGAGACTCAAATCGCAGAGATTCAAATCGCAGAGATTCAAATTGCAGAGACTCAAATTGCAGAGACTCAAATTGCAGAGACTCAAATCGCAGAGA
This sequence comes from Artemisia tridentata subsp. tridentata, assembly GCA_021014915.2. Lineage (NCBI taxonomy): Eukaryota > Viridiplantae > Streptophyta > Magnoliopsida > Asterales > Asteraceae > Artemisia > Artemisia tridentata. The sequence goes on from CP139504.1 coordinate 74,073,462, forward strand.
CTCAAATCGCAGGCTCAAATCTCAATATCAAATCGCAACTCACAACCAGACAAAAATGTCCCTTTCTTGCGATTTTGTCTTCTTTCCCTTTTCTAGCAAACTACCAAATCGCGGCAGAAAAATACACCAAATCGCAACACAATCATACCCAACAAAACACAAATCGCAACCTAGAAATTTTACCGAGAGTCAAATCGCAACAAAGAACAACTCCAAAATAACACACGAATTGACTCAAACACTCCAATAAACGGATGAAACAAGCTATCCAAGCACTAAAGTAAGTTCATATAACACCTCTAATCATGAAAGTACAAACATATTCCATGATTAACCACAAACAAAATTGAACAAATGTATTTTCACACAAACCTAGTCGAACCAAAAGTTACCTCACAAAAACCAATCTAAAATCCGAGCATCCACATCCTAAGTGATCTAACCATGGCTCTTGATACCAATTGTAGGATACTCAATGATCAAACACGTATGGTTTTTGTATTCTTGGCCGATTCTAGAGAGAGAAGAAGAGAGAAAATGGGAGCCTTAGAGAGAGAAAGTGAAATGATATTAGATTTACTAATGAAAGGTCCAACCCTTCCCATGGGTGGGAAGGGCTATTTATACACAACATAAACAAGCCTCTAGTAGGCTATGGACCGGGCTGACAATGGGTAAAGACCCGACCCGACTCCATGGTGAAACAATATCTAAACTAATATGATTAAACCTACGAGCTACTTAATGCTAATCCATACTCGGGGTGACTGAGTCTTTCATGTGAATATTTATATTCCTAACATATACACATGGCTCATTGAGATTCTGAGTAAATCCAAACCTTTTGATTTCTTTATCAAATCTCTTATTCCATTGTCGTGATGCTTGCTTCAATCCATAAATGGATCTTTGAAGTTTGCATGCATGGTTTGGAAATTCTGGATTCACAAACCCCTCAGGCTGCGCCATATAGATATCTTCATCCAGGCAACCGTTTAAGAAGGCGGTTTTGACATCCATTTTCCAAATCTCATAATCATAGTACGCTGCTATGGCTATGAGAATCCTAATAGCCCTAATGTCAGCTACAGGAGAAAAGGTCTCCTCATAGTCAACACCATATGTTTGGGTAAAGCCTTTAGCTACCAAACGGGCCTTATAGGTGTGTACATAGCAATCCATGTCAGTTTTCTTCTTGAAGAGCCACTTACTTCCAACTACCTTGGCATTGGAAGGAAGGTCTACTTCAATCCAGACTTGATTATCTTTCATGGATTGCATTTCCCCATTCATAGCAATCTGCCATTTATCCTTTTCAGGATCATTCATGGCAGCTCTATAATTAGCAGGTTCTCCAAGATCCCCTAATATAGTTTCCTCAACCTCTACGTTAAGACATAGACGTTCAGGTGCTTTCACAGTCCTTACAGATCTGCGAATGGGAATAACTTCAGGTGGAGGACCCAGACTTTCAGGTTCCACAGGAAGTTCGCTAGTGTTTTCAGAAGGTAATGTATCTTCTTGATCATCTTCCAGATCATATACCCTCCCACTGAATTCTTGAGATATGAGATCTTTTTCAAGAAAATCTCCATACCTAGCAACAATTACTTTGTTTTCAGGTGGGTAGTAAAAGTAGTAACCCATCGTTTCCTTTGGGTATCCTACAAAGATACACTTTACAGATCTCTGTTGGAGTTTATCTGCTGAGTCACGTTTAACAAATGCCTCGCAACCCCAGACCTTTAAATAAAACCATAACTCATAAGGTGTCTTATCAACCTTCTTGGTCAGAACCATATTTAATATGCGAATCGCAGATTCCAAAGCATAATCCCAAAAGGATAAAGGAAGAGTTGTAAGATTAAACATTGATCGTACCATGTCCAACAATGTACAATTCCTTCTCTCAGATACACCATTTTGTTGTGGAGTATATGGAGATGTGAGATACTGGACAATTCCATTCTCAGCTAAATAATCTTTAAACTCTTGACTCAGGTACTCACCACCTCTGTCGGATCGAAGAGCTTTAATCTTCTTTCCAAGTTGCAATTCTACTTCTGCTTTGAAAACCTTAAATGTTTCAAATACCTCATGTTTATGTTTAAGTAAATAAACATATCCATAACGGCTGAAATCATCAGTGAAGTTTAAGAAGTAGCTAGCACCTCTCTTTGACACATGTCTAAGTGGTCTACACACATCAGTATGTATCAAACCAAGTAGATCATTTGCCCTTTCCATACGATTATTGAAAGGTTTCTTTCTCATCTTCCCAGATATACAAGATTCACATTTATCAAATGATTCATCATTGATCTCTTGCAAAAGCCCATCACGTTGCAGCTTTTGCATGCGAGTCTTGCCTATGTGAGCAAGTCGACAATGCCAAAGATAAGATGAATCCAAGATATTCTTGACTCTCTTATTATTGATTTTATACATCGAATTATAATCATTGCATTCATTCATATCAATTTCAAATACATCATTCACAGCAATAGCATTAAAATAAAAAACATTATTTAACGAAACAGAAATTTTATTGCTTGTAATACTATGCTGAAATCCAATATCCAATAAACACGAAAAAGAGACCACACCCCTAACAATTGAAGGTGCATAATGACAATTATTCAAATACAGTACTAAGCCCGAAAGCAAAACTAATTTAAATATTCTTATGGCTTCAACAGCTGCATGTGCTCCATTGCCCACGTGCAGATATTGCTCCCCATAGGCTAGTCTCCTTTCAACTCTAAACCCCTGTAGTGTATTGCAAATATGAATACCACATCCAGTATCGTATACCCAGGAATTTATTTTATGAGTTAATAAAAATAATTCAATCATGAAAAAGTTACCTGAAGTGCTGGATTTCCCAGCCTCAACCTTCATCTTTTCACACGCAACTCCTCGAGATAGAGAGGACAGTTCCTCTTCCAGTGTCCTATCTCATGGCAGTGGTGACAAGTCTGATCCTTCTTGTTCGGATTGGCCTTGTTCTTCTGAGGGTACTTCTTAGGCATAGGTTGATAGGCCATAACTTGTTTACCCTTGTCAACCTTTCCTTTCCCCTTCTTATTCCCTTGCGGTTTTGGCTTTTGAATCCTACCTCCTTGTATAGCTAATACCTGAGGAGTAGGTGCCTTGCCTGGTAAACCCTTTTCATAATCCACGAGCATTTCGAGCAATTCCGTGACTGTCTTCCCCGAGCAATACATGTTGTAATTCTGAACAAAACCATTAAAATCCTTGTTCAAGGATTGGATGATTAGGTTCACACATACATCCTCAGGACAGATGTAGTTGATCTATGATAGTTGGTCCATGTAACTCTTCATTTCCAACACATGATCAGCTACAGGTTTACCATCCCCTTGCTTGCAGCAATACAATTTTCTGATCAAATCAATAATTGCTTCAGGGCCAGTCGATTTTTCTCCTTCAAAAATAACTTTGAAGCAAGAACTAAGTACAGCGTTTTCGGGTTGAGCCATTTCTACATAAAAAGTTCAAATATTAGTATTCTGATAATACAATTTTTCAAGAAAAGAAAATTACCCAGGAAATATTCATATAACCATTTAATTTTCTTGAAAACTAGGATCCAAATTTCCATAGTTTCACTACATCAGTTGATCTGCTAGTAGTGAAAGTACAAAAGATGGTAATCTGTCGTACAATAATCGGCAAACAATTTCCGACTCCTAGATCATTATGGGAATTACATTTGCCAAAAACAATTTTGCAATGTAAGCATGTTTCTTCCCATCTCATGCCTTAAATTTCAAGGTCTCACTTACAACTTAATTAAGTCGTCTAATTTAGAAACTGCAAATTCTCCATGTCACGGTCTCACGCCATGGAAATTTACCTTGTCATTAATATCTAGGCAAGGTTTCACTTACGCTAAATATTAACTCCAAGTGTTCCTTATAATTAGATAGCATGGACTTAAATTTTAGGGTATTTATTTTGATGTGACAATCAAAATATGTACGAAGAAGCATGCACACATCTTCATATCATAAGTTTTCAAAAAAAATTTATTTACCAATTAGGCTAAGAGTTAAACCAACAAAGTTTTAATTGAGGTATTGGGTTCACCAATCAAATAATTACCTACAATTATCGCCCACTATATCCTACTGCTGCATGAGTCAAAAGACCCAAGTTATTCGGATAATTACCACAAAAGTGGCGCGTGGAATTGAGATCAATTCACCCTTAAGATGATTTTGTACAAATAAATAGCATTACTTGGTAGCTCCAATTAGACGCATAAAGGAGCGGAGAGACAAACGTCCACCCGAAGACTAATTAAAAACGCGTACCTTTCGGATGACAATTTAATGTCAAGCCTCCTTATACCCCTCTTATAGTTTGTCTAAACTGGGTGAGCCGTTCACACTATTAGTACAAAACTCATCACTCAATTAAAAGTTTATGATTCTAAGTATTAAAAAATATGTTATAAACTATAATATTGCTAGTCTCACCTGAGAGCAAATTACCGTGCGAAGCGAACCACTGTCGGCACATAAGACTTTGCGGTATATAATTTATCACATCGAGGTTTTATAGTTATTAGGTCAATTTATTTTCTATTAAAAAAATTACCCTCTTTTTGCTTACAATTCAACATATAATTTAAACAAAAAATCAAGTAATTTAATAAAAATAAATAACCACATAATAACACATATAATCTTAACCATTAAATCATATAGCCACATGCAAACCTTTTGATAAAATCCTATTAATAATCTATATATCTTTAATATGCATATATTTAACTAAGACTCCCATTGGTTTTCGAGCTAATTATACTAATGGACCACATACACCAAACAATTTGGTTGCGTAAGTCTTAGCAAACATATACCACGTTGCACATAAAAGATTCATTAATTTAATTAATTAGGTTTTCCCTAATTTTAGATCTATCTTTTAACATGTAGCAAATAACTTGACAATTAATTACAAACACTAATCCATGATAAACATGCATGTTTCATCATGGATTAATTTACAAGTCAAGAAACGTAACCCTTTACACACATAAACACACATGTTCCTAATTTTAGGGTTACAAAACTAATTTTTAATTAAAGAGGGATGCCCCCCCCCCCCCCAGAAAAAAATTAGGGATCGAAATTTTTTTATGTTCTAAAACCCTAAAAAAATTTGACTAACATGTTAATCCTAATCAAAGATTCGATTTTTATGTGTTTCGGTAAAACAATTACATGTTAAACGGCTCGTGATGCCACTGTTAGAATTTAGATACCATAACAATTATATAAATAATTCCTACAACATCAAAGCACATAGTGGAAGAAAAGAATCATACTTAACATATAAGAGATTATCTGAAATTTAAAGACACGTACCTTTGATCCTAGCAAGAACAAGGATCAAAACTTTAAGTCTTCTTCATTAATTAATCAAGTGGATTACCGAGAAACCCCTTACCTTTTTGTACAAATGCACTATAACCGATTAATGTTTGATGCTAGTAAAAGAATACAAGATTAAACCAAACAATTTGCTTAATAAAAAAACTTTGGATCGACACTCCCAAGGGATGTGATCGATCGGCTCTAGCAAAGGAAGAAGAAAAGAAAGCTTAGGGTTATAGAAAGAGTACACAAGGTTATGAAACCCTAACCCCTAAGCCTTATATTTATAGAGTGGTAACTTAGAGGACAAGTTTGAGGTAGATTGGGCTTTGTTATACCCTAAACCGATCGGCCATAGTAATCCCATAGGGATTCTAGAACCTTCTTGTCCTGTAATTTCACCTACAGTCCTTCCTTTATTCACTAACGGTCATTAGTCAATTTCCGTTAATTACTTAACGTCCGTTAGTCATTATTTCGTGTTCAAATAATTAAATACATAACGTTTATATATATATTAATTATTCTTCATTAATCATTCATACGTAATGTGTGCAATTCCATGGTCCCGAGTTCGATTCTAGTCATACACGTTTAATATTTTTCCACAAACTCTAACATGGAGGAGGTAGATGTAAATAGCTTTACCCCTACCCGAAGGTGGAGATGTTGTTTCCAGAGGACCTCCGGCCTTTGCAGGGAGTGAGCATCCAACCCTTTTTGTATCCAAAGGAGATTAGTTTTCCATCTGATCCAACCCCACTATTTCAAAAAATCAACTTTACCCAGTCCCGTCTTCCACAAGGTATGAAGGAGCTGAGATGTAGATAGCCTTACCCTTACCCAAAGGTCAGTGTTGCAAATATCGGCCTAGGCAGCCGATTAATCAGCGCCTAGGCGATAGGCGAGGATTAACCGTCCGGATTTTCACTAATCGGCCTTATTAATCGGTTTGGTCAAAAATAGATCAACATACCGATTAATTGGATAAAAATCGGGCATAAATCGGCCAAATCAGACAAAAATAGGATAAATCGGCCAACTCGGTTACGGATAGAAATCGGCCAAATCAAGCATAAATCAGCCAAATCGGAAAAAAAAATCGATTAAATTGGCCAAATCGGGCATATAGTTTAGAAACTTTATAATTTTATATATAAAAAATCCAATCTGATTAATCCCCGCCTAACTGGTTAATCGCTAGACGGTACCGGCCGCCTAGCTAGCAATAATTGATGGAGCTAAATTTGTTCTCATAAAGACAGGATATAGAATTAATTATAGATACACTTTGTGGAAAGTAATAAACTCCTTTAGGTGAAACTCTTGGACATCTTAGTGACTATTTTACACTTTTGCTGTGTCATTAAAAGACATATGGTTGCAGTAAAGTGCAAGCCCTTTTATATATATTACGATCTTTCGGAAAATAGTTGGATAATACTTGAATAATTTACCATTGCCCTACATGTAAAATTAGTATCTCCACCAACTTATGTTAAGGATTCTTGTCTTGCTTTTGTGGTTGTTTCCTGTAACAATGGTGTTTTAATTTGTTGCTTAAGTTGTTACTCTATTTCCCTACATATGCCTAGTGTCATTTGTGACAAAATGATATTTCTGGTAATGTTAAATACCAAACGTGCGTATAATAATAGTTAAGTTTAGATTATAAGATTCTAGGGACTTCGATTCTTAGCTTGGTTTGGCAGCCAAATTAAAAACAGATAAGGCCCAAGAACCTAAGAAAAAGTGCATGTTTCCTGTATAAATAAGCATTTGCATATTGTGGCCTCATGATTAGAAACACAAACTACATATCCAGCTTATCTTACAGCTCTTTTTCCTCTCTATTGTTTCATAGATAATGCGTAAGGGTTGGTCTGGTACATGGGCAGAAGGACCCTTACCCCAAAACCAGATGAAGGGTGTTTTCAAAGGGTTTGACACTAATGGAGATGGTAAGCTCAGTCGAAAAGAAATAAAAGTAGGCTTGAAAAGTCTTGGCTTACGTTTTGCAGGCATAAGGGCTTGGCGTGCAGTGCGTCATGCTGATGCTAATGGTGATGGTCAAGTTAGCGATGAAGAGATTGATGAGCTCGCTAAATATGCTTCTAAGTGGCGAATTTAAATCACTCCTTAGCAATTAGAAGAATCCATAAGATGCGTCAAACTGTTTCTATTTTCCATGGTTGGTTTTCTTATAGGAGGTGATAGCTAGATATCGATGTATGACTATGTTTGTGAGCTTACAGTCGTTCTATGTTAGGAGATGATTAGAAATCGAAGTACACCCTGTTGAAAACCATAGTATACTATCTTATAAAAAATCTTGTTTGATGCTGTATTAAAAGGCACATGAAAAATAAATGGGATCGATGATAGCCAAACACAAAAGAACGGCACATGAAAAATAAAAACTGATCATATGTATTAACAGGCGGCCAGGCGCTAAAGTCTTAACTCTTTCATAAACTCGGGTGAACTAGAGATTCACCATATATGTATAATCGAACGGCATACATTTTCAGTTTCCTAATATTACAATCTCCATATAGTTTAGCTTTAAATAAAAAAATGAAAGTACGTATATCTAGTGCATCGCAGGTAGAAGTTTGTTATACTTAACGAGATTATATATAAAAGTGATTTGTACATCACAGAAGTGACTTCATACATCATCGAATTGAACAAAAGGAAACTTGGTTGTGTACACGTACACCACCAACAAACAATTAATGTGATGTAAAAATGAGGCAAGTAAACAAAGAACAAAAACAAGTTACCAAAAAAAATTAATATGACACACAAAGTCACAAACTGATCAATGAGTCCAAAACTTCGGGTTGTTAAGTTAAGGTCAAAATATTTGGGCTGTTCAGAATGGCCCTGTTGACCCATTTTTCTATTTCTCAGAAGTTACTATCATCGTGACGGGTTGAAGTAAAATCTTGCGTCTTACTCCTAACAAGCAAAACGGATCCTCCGGACGGTTCCTTGGTCCTTCGGATTCTCCTAACAAGCAAAATGGATCCTCCGGACGGTTCCTTGGTCCTTCGGATTCCTGCAAGAAAGAAACACGTGTTAGTCTCGCCACGGGTTTTATCCCAGGACCAAACTCCGGCGTGAGAATGAGTATATGATACAAAGAGTAATGTATGTGAAAGTAAAAGTGAATGAATTCAGTTACCATAGAGTGAAAATCTTCCCTCTTTATATAGGAGAGCCCTTTTTGTCTGTATCGGATACCTCCAAATGAGATAGTGATGCTTTTGAGCGGCAACTGCGACCTTTCTCTTTTTGGCACCTGCTTAGTCCTGCTATTTGTTCTGAACCTTTGTCACTTACTCTTTATAGTGGGTTTGACTTTGGACCTCGAATTTACCGTCGGTCCGAATGACCTGACGCGGTTCGTTCGGAACCGGAGATCCGTTCGGTGTGGGCCGTTCGGCCACATACGCCAACATGTCCCCCCTAGTATCATAGTATTGGTTGAACCAATAGTGTGATACTTTGTAGAGATTTCAAACTTCCGTTTTGAATTTTCCGGGGTGTTTGATCCGTTTGGTTCTGCAAGTTGGGTTTTAGTACAACATGCCAAAAATCATTATTTTTCCTTGTTTAAGGATCGCCGTTATTTTTACGGGACTATAGGATTTAGACACGTGCGCGTGCGTCTATCGTGTGAAGCAGAGAGTGCCATGTCGGCGTCTGATACGACGTGACGTTTCTCACTCCCCACTTTTGCCTATAAATAGCCTCCTTTGTTTTCATTTTTACCACCGTAATTTTTCACGCACTCCTCTGACATAATTTCTTCTAGCCTTTTCCGAACGATTTTCTTTATTTGTCCGAGCGGTTTAATGTGGTTCATTCGTCTAAAGAGGTACATTTCGTATTACCAGTCTTTCCTTTGTGTTTTTGCTATGCTGCTATACCCTCTTTTACCCGAAGCCAATTATGTGGGGAGCACCTCATTCGGATCACGAGGAGAATGTTCCAGCATCCAAAGAGTTTTTACCTAAGTTCGATATTCAGAAATATACTTCTAAAATGGATGAAGCGGGTGTGGCCTTGGTGGCTAGAGAATACGGTATACCGGGGAACTTACATCCGACGTTACCCCCATCGGACATGACTATGGATAAACTGCCGGATGATGCCATAGGTTTGTATCTGCAGTATTTCTTTGCGGGTGGCCTCGGTGTACCTTTCTCCACCTTTTTGTTAGATGTGATTAGGTATTATAAGGTTCATATTTCCCAATTGGTTCCTTTGGGTTTGCACCGTGCTACCCTTTTTGAAGTTTATAGTCGAAGCTTGCATAGCACACCTACCACCCTGTTGGGATTTAAACCTAACAGTACAAACTGTCAAGCTTAAGTTGAAGACTGCTGAAGATTACACTATCAGTACTAACTGACTTAGTACTGCTAGCACAAGATGTTTGTACTGCTTATGTTCTAAATACGTGTAATGTGATAAGTATAGAAAAGATTTAGTGAATATCTTCTAGTTATAGATTGATACGAATATTGTAGTTTACTTGTACAGGACTCCTTAGTCTATAAAAGGAGATCCTATGTTAGGTTTTTCATATACAAGTCATACGTGAAAGATTCAAGGTTGTGTAACCCTAGTGATAACTTAGATCACTCGTATTATTATCAATAATAATATTGAATCATTTTGGTTATTCTCAAGTCTTCATTGTCTTACAAATTCAATCACTGTTTCATTCATACATCATACATACAATATCTTCTAAGTATTAACTAGTAAATTCCGCATGCTAGTTAGTATTACTCAAAGTATCTCTAACACAAGGCGTGTGTTTAGATCCTCTCAAGTGGTATCAGAGCCAGGTTGATACTATTGAACTTTAGAAGAAGGAATGGACATGGAGACTTCTACAACAAATGTTGCTGCAAAGTTACCTATGCTTAAGCAGAATGAGTTTGACATGTGGAGGTTAAGAATAGAGCAATACTTCCAGGTGCAAGACTATGCACTCTGAAAAATTATTGAAGAAGGGAATTCATTCAAGCCAACAACCACAACATTAACTGAAGATGGTAAAGTTGTGACAACTGTGCAGACAAAGCCAGTGACTGTAGAAGAAAGAATTCAGATGAAGAATGATCTCAAGGCCAGAAGTATGCTCATGATGACAATACCTAATGATCAGCTATTGAACTTCAGCAAGTTCAAGGGTGCCAAGTCATTATTTGAGGCCATTGTTGCAAGATATGGTGGGAATGAAGCCACCAAAAAGACTCAAAAGACACTCCTCAAGCAAAATTATGAGAACTTCTCTGCAACAAGCAATGAATCATTGGACCATATGTTTAACAGACTTCAGAAGCTTGTGAGCCAACTTGCAGTTCTTGGAATTGAAATACCACAAGAAGATTTAAATTCCAAATTCCTAAGAAGTTTACCATCAGAATGGGCTATGCATGTTGTTGTCTGGAAAAACAAGCCAGACATTGATTCTACGAGCTTAATGGATTTGTATAGCAACTTCAAGATAGTGGAGCAAGATGTGAAGGTTGCTGGAACAAGCTCAAGTACTGGGAATATGGCATTTGTGTCATCTCCTAGTAACACAAGTCCTGAAGAAGTGAAGGTTAGTGCAGCATTTGGTACTGCTAGTTCAAACATTGGTACTGCTAGTACATCAAGCAGTACTAAAGGCATTATGGATGAGACAACTTGTTGTGCATTCCTAACAACCCAGCATAATGGACCCATGTTGACATATAAAGACCTTCAAGAGATCAATGATGATGATCTGGAGGAGGTGGATATTAAATGGAAAATTTCTGTTCTTAGCATAAGGGCTAGGAAATTCCATCTGAGGACAGGAAAGAAAATCACCATAAACAGCAATGATACTGCTGGTTATGACAAGTCAAAGATTGAATGCTATAATTGCCATAAGATGGGTCACTTTTCAAGGGAGTGCAGAAGGCCAAGACAACAAGATGGCAAGAGCAGAAGCTATGGAAGCAAGACCAAGGAAGTAGAGATTACTGACTCAAGCTCAAAGGCTATGGTAGCCATTGATGGTTTAGGATTCGATTGGAGCTTTATGGAAGAGGAGGAAGTAGCACCTACTGAGATGGCACTCATGGCTTTCTCTGATTCTGAGGTACAAGTTGCTAAATGTTCTAAATCATGTGTTGCTTTAAAAGAACTAGAAACTCTTAGGAAACAATATGATGAACAGAGAATAGAGCTAAACAAGACTAGTTATAATTTGGCAAATCATAAGAGATGTTTAGCTGTTCTAGAAGAGCAAATTGTTCATTATAAGAAAAATAATTCTAGTTTTGCTGATGACATAGTTGTGCTTAAAAGGGACATATTTTTTAGAGATGCTGAAATTAGTATGTTAAAGGCTGAATTGGATAGGATCAAAAAGGATAAAGAGAACATTCAATTAAGTGTAGATATACTAAAATATGCCTCTAAAGGTGTAAGCAAGTTAATTGAGTATCAAATTATCAACAAAGCTAAGTCAGGTCTAGGGTATAACTCTGTTCCACCTCCTCATAGAGGAATACCTGCACCTCCAGGCATAGATATAGAACACATAGGTTTTCCTGAATTTCAACTACCCAAGATGGAATATGGTCCTAAGCCAAAAGATAATGTTGTAGTTGACAAGCATGTAGAAGAAATTAAACCCTTTGAGAGTGCAAGTGATATTTCACTCACTGAGGACAAGGTGTCCTCTGCTAGGGATTCAGATGATCCAACCATAGAGGATTGGACTTCTGATGATGATGAGAATGATCAGGTTAAGGTTAAACCTGATACTGTTAAGGTAGAAGGAACAAGAGTTCCTAAGGTGGTCAAGGTTAATACTATTAGGCCTAAAACCAATGTTAGACATGTTAGGCAACCAGTAAGGTATTGTGAAATGTATAGAACCACACACAAACCCAGAGGTAACCAAAGGAATTGGAACAACCTCAAGTCTCACCAACTAGGTGATGACTTTGTCTTTTACAAGAAAGCTTGTTTTAATTGTGGAGAGTTTGACCATCTTGCAGCTTATTGCAACAAAAGGGTAACTGGGTATACAAATCATAGGGTGAACTTAGAAAGACCTCAATTTCACTCTAACCTTGCTATAATGACACCCAGAGCAGTTCTTTTAAGGTCTGACCCAAGACAAATTCATACTGCTAGACCAGCAGTTCATACTGCCAGACCAAATAAGACTTTTTACCCAAGACCAGTAGTTCATGGTGCAAAAACAATTTTCAAATATGCACCAACAACTGCTAAAAGGCCCTTTTATAACCAAGCAGTGGTAAAGAAACAAATTTGGAAACCTAAGGTAACAACTGTAAACCCAGCAGTTCATACTGCTAGGCAAGCAGTTGGTACTGATAGTTTTAAAAACACTGCTAAGGAAAATATGGGAAATAGGGTTAAAGCCTCAGCATGTTGGATTTGAAGACCAATCCAATCCAATGGTGCATCAACTGTTCTAAAAAGATTTAATTATGTTGATGCAAGAGGTAAACCAAAGTCAGTGATGGCTTGGATTTCCCAAGGAAATTAATTTTCTTGTTTATGTGCAATTTTAGTCATATGCTTATAATGTTATGAGACAAGTGCTTTGCACTTTGTTTTCTGTTTTAGGACTAACAATTGCAGGTTGATTGGAGTTTGTGAATTGAATGCTTTATACTTTGGAATGTGTGGTGCTTTGGAGATTCAAGTGTGTTATCTGTGCACACAACAAATGGTAATTGGTTCACCACGTCTAACCCACATTAAGAACCAACTAGTCCAGAGCAAACGGTTTCTGGTAAAGACTTCTCAAATCCGTTTATGGTTGATAGTTTACCAAAAACTATATGGTTATCAACTCACCATACTTCACAGTGAAGAGTTGGCTAGTCCAAAGCAAACGGCTATTGGTAAAGACACATCAAATCCGTTGATAGCTGATAGTTTGCTAAAAACTATAAGTAGGCAATATTGTTTTTATGTCATTATCAAGTTTATACTGCTCATTAAAAAATTTCTTAACAATTAGTACTGCTAGTGCAAAGTTTGTACTGCTAGTGTAAACTTTGTACTGCTGAACTAGCCGTTGGAACTGTTGTGTCAGTAACAGATTTTTAATCTAGCCGTTGGGTAAAAACCGTTATTACCATACTTATAGGGTTTTTTAAAAGGAAAATTATCTTCTTTCTAAATTTTACTCTTATTCACTTTCTAAAGATAATAATTATCCCTTACGCAAATTTCTCAAACCCTAACAGTATCTCTATAAAAACCCAATTGGCTTTGCACATCATCAATTAAACCACATACGATCAACTTTCTGATATAACTTGCATACATCATTCATGGCAAATTTGGAGTTTGTTAAGACGCATAATCAGGTAGCTTACTTAGAGAAAACAGAGTAAGGGGATGGACCTAAGTTCTATGAGATTGTGGATTTTCTCAACAATTCCTACATAAGGTATGCTTTGACTGTTAATCCCACTCTCTATTCCTCACAAATCAAACAGTTTTGGCAGACGTCATCTGTCATAACACTTGATGAAGATGATGAGGATATACCTATCACTGCACTTAGTGCAATTGCGGATGGGCAAACCATCTATGTCACAGAAAAATCTTTAAGGAGACATCTCCATTTAGATGATTCAAATTGTATCATAGACTTGCCAAAAACAGAAATTTTACATCATATTTCAAATATGGGGTATGACACATCCAACAGGCTTTTAACTTTTAAAAAGGGATGTTTCTCACCTCAATGGAGATTTTTAATACATACACTTCTTCACTGTATTAGTCCTAAAAGAACCTCATGGGAGCAATTCAGTAGCAATATTGCTATTGCTCTTGTGTGTTTATCCACTAACAGAGTTTATAATTTTTCAAAAATGATTTTTGAAAGTATGGTGAAGAATGTGACATCTCCAACAAAATTTTTGATGTACCTAAGGTTCATTCAAACCATTTTAAATGCAAAGAAAAGTAAGTTACTTTCCCATAAAACAATTTTTCCTACTCCTTGCCTGCAACAAAAAGTGTTTCAAAATATGGCAATGGCAACTCGGGGTTGGAATGGGGAAGTAACACCATTATCTCAAGATATGCTTGCTCAAATTCAAAATTTTCAGGGTGAAGGGTCAGTAATCCCAACTGAGCCCCAACACACACCCATTGTGGTTCCTGATATCACTCATACACCCCCTATTACAACCACCTATAGGAGAAGAATCAGAAAGGAGACTATGGTCCCTCAGCCTAGTCATCCTACTCAGACCTTTATAGCAGATGAGTCTATCCATTGTGATAGTATGGATGGGGCTTACACTACTGTTTCTGGCTTAGTAGCTGCGCAGGCCAGTGTAAACATCATTAAGACCCCTACCATGGCAACATCTAATGTGCCAAGTCCTCAAAGGCTTGCCACAGGTGATGTAACCCCTAGCCACATGGAGCATATGGGTGGCTCAGGAGTTCCTCCTAGTCCAACTAGGGGAGAAACTGAGTCTTTGCCCCTTGATTCACCTCTCCTAGCAGGTAACACAGCTAGAAGTGATGAGGGCATCTCTAAACTTAATGAATTGATGGTCTTATGTACAAATTTGTCAAACAAAGTGGTCAGTCTGGAGGATGAGCTCAAGAGCCATAAAAGGAATTTTGCCTTGGTCTACACCAAATTGGTGACAAGAGTGAAGACATTGGAGGATCAAGTCAGAAGGTCAAAGGGGAAAAGATCAAAGATGGTACTAACTACAAGTTCTTCAGATTCTTCTAGGTCAGATGATGGTGATGATTCTCCCAAACAGGGGAGGAAAACAAGGAAAACAGGGTCAGAAACTCAGGGAAGGAATTTGGATTTTAAAGAACAAGAAGGTACTGGTGGTGGTAATACTGGTGTTGATGATGTAGATATGGGTGAAGAACAAGAAGCTACAGAGCCTGTGGATCTTGAACAGGGAACATAATTGGTAAATCTTGATAAGGATATTTGATGAACTCAAATAAGTACATTTTATTACTATCATTTATCCTATTAATTTGACTTGTTTTACTATATTATGTATGAGGATTGATACTTAATCGTTTACTTTTGTAATTCTCAGGTAAAAACAAGCATTTGGTGAAACTTGGCGATTTTGGACTAATAATGGAGCAAAACGTACATAAAGTGGAAGTCTACTGACATGGACAAGATCAAGTCAATTCTGCTCCAGATGCGCCGCATCTCACTATCAACATGCGCCGCATCTCTATCAAGATATCACCAGATACGATCCAAGATACAAGAGGACATGCGCCGCATCTAATAAAGAGTTACGCCGCATCTTCTGGCGGTGTACGAATATTCCTGAATATTATAATCTTGGACCCCACGCGAAGTTAAGTACATGCGCCGCATCTACTTAAGTAGATGCGCCGCATCTTCCCTCAGACACAAACTATAAATACCCCGTAGACCAGACACATTAAAGAGTTCCAGAGATTCGGAAGTTCGAAAACCTAAAGACCGAACAGAAGAGAAGGACGAATTCAGTCAAGAAGGCAGCACAAGACACACCCAAATCGAAGATACAAGAGCTGTAAGAAGGTGCTGCATGTATTTAATTCATTAAGTAGTTTTGTTTTATTGTTTTAGCAAACTTTAATTCATCAGGATTGGTGGCTTGTGTAATGTGACAACGGAAAGATTGCACTCCCTTTAATACTTGCTTTCCCATCAATTAAAGTTTATATGTTGATGTCTTTGGTTACTACTTATTAGTGCATTGATAACCTCTGTGTTTATTAGTGGCTTGCGGGCACCCGACTGCGGGACAAGGTGTGGCTCCCACGGTTGTTTCTAAATTGATCACTTAGGAATAACTTTTAGACATAAGTAATCATTAAGGGTTTACTCGCCGATGAGAATAGGACCAACGAGAAAGGGTTAATTACATACACTTCATATAAAGCTATCAATAAAACAAGTGACAAACTACTTAATCATAAGGACAGCCCTCTTATTGTCTCTAGTATCTATCTGTGTACGTGTGTGCTACTTGCTGATTCGTGCCTATTTGTTTATTTTATTATTTAATTGCAAACAAAACTGTGCCAGTCTCTCAGGCTGAAACCCCCTTGCGTTAGGATATTAAAATACTGATTAGATTAACGAGATTATACGTTCCACTCTTAGTGATCGACACTCTACTTACCATTATCTTCATACTGACCGGGTACACTGCTCGTTAAGTGTGTGTGTTATTGATAAGTCGGCTAAATATAAATTTAAAACTTGAGTAGGCATTAAAACTGCTAAACCGCAACGACACATCACGCGCATCAAGTTTTTGGCGCCGTTGCCGGGGAGTGAATTGTTATTTTCTGTTGATTTGATTAGTATTTTAATTAGGTTATTTTTCTTTTTATTAGATTAATTGCATCATTGTACTATTTTGCATATTTGTTGTATTGTGTGTTATTTGTTTGCTTTTGTTTTTATTTTTGTGTGTTTTATTTTTTTTTTTGTTTGGTGTGTTTAATTTTTATTTTTATTTTTCGTATTTTTCTGTTCTGCTATCGTTGTACTGTGCTAAATCAAACGATACGGCGCATCTGATCTCTCAGATACGGCGTATTGCGTTTAATTTTTTTTATACAACGCGTTTAATTAATTCGATACGACGCATCTTTTCCCCAAGATACGGCGTATCTGTTTTTAATAAGAAAATTTTTCTAAGCGATAAAGTAATACGACGCATCTGCTTTTGTAGATACGGCGTATCTGTTTTTGAATAAAAACTTTTCTAAAACGTTAACGCCATACGACGCATCTTCTTTTGAAGATACGGCGTATCTATTATTTTAATTAAAAACAGTTTGCGAATTATTAAATAAATACGGCGTATCGATTTCCGTCGATACGGCGCATCTTACTGAATCAAAAATCTTTTATTTTTAAACGTAACGAAAATACGGCGCATTAACTTTCGTTAATACGACGCATTTAATTTTAATTAGATAAACTGATTTTTGATTAACTAATTCGATACGGCGCATTCATAAATTCTAAGCGGCGTATCTATTTTCTGGATAAAGTCTGATTTAATTTTAACGATTATAAGATACGGCGTATCCAACTTTTTGGATACGGCGCATCGTCTGCAGACATCAGCAACTTTTATTCTTTTCTAATTTCCGAACGGAAAATATTCTGACTTACCCTTATGCTTGGAAGCTTTTACTTTGAAATCTTCTTGTTCTTAATTTTCAGGCACAATGTTCGATATTTTCTCCAACTGGTTCGGAAGACCCCAAAGAAGCCTTACTATGGAAGAGTTTGCGGTACTAATCGCTCAAGCCAATGAACAAGAACATCATGAAGCAAGGAACTTTATCACCGAATTCAAAGGCAGTCATGAGCTTTTACTAAAGGAACAAAACAATATGATCAATGGTTTGGCAATTGAAGTGCACCAATTGTCAACGGTGCTTAACAAGGTTCTTTTGGTAAGACACGATCTGAAAGGAATTACAACTAGAGGCGGAAAGTCAACCTTTCAAATCGGAGAGACGCCCGAGGATGACAGTACAAACAAAATTTCCCCTGAATCTTTATCACCTGAGCAAGAGCAACCTAAAGAGACTGATCCAGAACCTGTGACTAGAAAAGAACCTTCTGTTGAACCTAAACGATCAACACCACCTTTCCCACACAGGGCAAGGAAAGAGAAAGAAGATGCCTATCAAAAGAAATTCCTGGAGAATCTCAAGCAGCTGCAGCTTAGTATACCATTTATGGAAGCCCTAGTGCAAATGCCAAAATATGCTAAATATCTGAAGGGCTTGCTTACAAACAAGTCTAAACTCGAAGAGGCTTGCACCGTAACAATGGGAAAAAGAAGCTCTGCGGCATTGCTCAACGAACTTCCGTCTAAAGAAAAAGATCCAGGGAGTTTCACTATTCCTTGTCAAATTAAAAATTTGCATATTGAAAATGCCTTAGCCGACCTAGGAGCTAGTATAAGTCTTATGCCCTCTTCTATGTATGATAAATTAGGTCTTGGTGAACCAAAACCTACTAGGATGTGCTTAGAACTAGCTGATAGGTCCATACAATACCCATTAGGAATAGCGGAAAATATATTAATAAAAGTTGATAAATTTGAATTACCTATCGACTTCGTTATCCTCGATATGCCTGAAAATTCTAGAACTCCTATAATATTAGGGAGACCATTTTTAGCCACTGCTAGGGCCATGATTGATGTTTTTAATAAAAAAATAACTCTTACCATAGGAAAAGATGAGGTTGAATTTAACATGGAACAATCTATGAGTAAAGATAATTCCGATGATGATGAATGCTATAATATCGATGTTTCTGACGACACGATTAATCAATTTACTCAGAGATTGTTAAAAAATAATTTGCTTGATTCTTTTCTGCTTAAAAATTTAGAAAACACAATTGCTATAGAAGATCAAGTTGATGAGAATGCTATTGATTATAATTTCGCTGCTGATTCTGCTGTATGTAATGAGATACGGCGCATCGAAAACCTCGATGCGGCGCATCTATCTGATGACAGCAACGATATGATTAAAGAACAGGTTTATTCCGCTAGTGCTACTGAAATTAATAATGTTAAACCTGTGCTTAAGGATCTTCCTTCTACTTTGGAATATGCTTATTTAAACGGAAATACTAATACACCCGTTATTATTGCATCTGACTTAACGCCAAAAGAAAAAGAGTCTCTATTGCAGGTACTATATAAACGAAGAGGAGCATTAGCATGGAGTATGTCTGATATTAAGGGAATTAGCCCGTCATTTTGTACACATAAAATCCTTATGGAAGATGAATTCAAACCAACTATCCAACCTCAAAGGCGTTTAAATCCAAAAGTCCAAGATGTGGTAAAAAATGAAATCGTAAAGTTACTTGACTCCGGACTTATCTACCCAATTTCCGACAGTTCGTGGGTCAGTCCTATCCACGTTGTACCAAAAAAAGGAGGAATGACGGTAGTACTCAATGACGACAATGAGCTAATCCCTTCAAGAACTGTTACCGGATGGAGAGTTTGCATCGACTACCGCAAACTCAATGATGCTACGCGAAAAGATCACTTCCCTCTTCCATTTATTGATCAAATGTTAGAAAGACTATCAGGATATGATTATTATTGTTTTTTGGATGGTTTTTCAGGTTTCTTCCAAATACCCATTGCCCCCGAGGATCAAGAGAAGACGACTTTCACCTGCCCTTATGGAACCTTCGCCTATAGGAGAATGCCGTTCGGACTATGCAACGCCCCTGCTACTTTTCAACGTTGTATGACGGCTATCTTCCATGATATGGTAGAAGACTTTATGGAAGTCTTCATGGACGACTTTTCGGTGTTCGGTAACTCATTTAATGATTGTCTCTTTAAACTTGATAGAATGCTTGCTAGGTGTGAAGAAACTAACCTTGTTCTTAATTGGGAAAAATGTCACTTTATGGTTAGAGAGGGAATTGTGTTAGGACATAAAATTTCTGGGAAAGGTATAGAAGTTGATAAAGCTAAAATTGATGTAATTGCTAAACTACCTTACCCCACTAATGTTAAAGGTGTTAGAAGTTTTTTAGGGCATGCTGGATTTTACCGTAGGTTCATAAAGGATTTTTCAATGATATCTAGGCCTATGACCCAATTATTACTAAAAGATGCGAAGTTTGATTTTTCTAATGATTGCAAAAAGGCATTTAATATACTTAAAGAAAAACTAACTTCCGCACCTATTATAATTTCGCCAGATTGGAATTTACCTTTTGAATTAATGTGTGATGCTAGTGATTATGCTGTTGGGGCTGTACTTGGCCAAAGGATGGATAAGAAATTTAAGCCAATCTATTATGCTAGCAAAACATTGAATAATGCCCAAGAACATTACACAACCACGGAAAAAGAACTTCTAGCAGTAGTTTTTGCATTCGATAAATTTAGATCATATCTTATATTATCAAAAACTGTGGTTTACACTGACCATTCTGCTTTGAAGTATTTGTTCAATAAACAGGATGCCAAGCCAAGGCTTATTAGGTGGGTTTTATTGCTCCAAGGATTCGATATTGAAATTAAAGATAAAAAGGGTGCCGAGAATCTAGCTGCTGACCACTTATCTAGACTTGAAAACCCTGATATGGAGGTGCTTGACGAAAGGGAAATAGCTGATGACTTCCCTGATGAACACCTTATGATGGTAGGAATTAAGAGCAATAATAATGGACCATGGTACGCCGATTTTATAAACTTTATTGTTGCAAATGAAATTCCAAAAGGACTAACATCCGACGAGAAAAGGAGGTTTATAACTCGCTCTAGCGAGTATATTTGGGATGAACCTTATGCCTTTAAATTATGTCCTGACAATATTATACGAAGATGCGTAGATGGTGATGACATTCCTGCAATATTGGCACATTGCCATTCAGGGCCAACAGGGGGGCATCACGGTACAGTCGTCACAAGAAGAAAAATTCTTGACGCAGGATTTTATTGGCCCACTATGCTGGAGGATGCGAAAGATTATATAAAAGGATGTGATGCGTGTCAACGATCTGGAAATATTACATCAAGGAACGAAATGCCGCAAAACTATATCCAGGTATGTGAAGTTTTCGACATATGGGGATTAGACTTCATGGGACCGTTTCCTGAATCTAAAGGTAATAAATATATTTTGGTTGCTGTTGATTACGTGTCAAAATGGGTAGAAGCGCAGGCATCTCCAACAAACGACAGCAAGGTAGTACTTAAATTTTTACAAGGTTTGTTCTCTAGGTTTGGAATTCCTAAAGCATTGATTAGTGATAGGGGAACACACTTTTGTAATCACCATCTTGGAAGAGCCTTGCAGAAATATGGAGTGTATCATAGGGTTTCCACCGCATACCATCCTCAATCAAATGGTCAAACTGAAGTAACCAATAGAGCTATAAAACGAATTCTTGAAAAAACGACTGGTTATAATCCTAAAGGGTGGTCTGACAAGTTGGATGATGCTTTATGGGCATTCCGTACAGCCTATAAGACACCGACGGGATGCACTCCATTCCGTCTTGTATACGGAAAAGCATGCCACCTACCGGTCGAAATTGAACAAAGTGCGTATTGGGCTTTAACGAATTGTAATTTGGATATGGAAGCTGCAACGAAAAACCGTTTCATGGAACTTAATGAACTCTATGAACTAAGAGATGAGGCCTACAAGAATACTAAAATCTACAAAGAAAGAACTAAAAGATGGCATGACTCGAGGTTACGTGGGGATAAAACGTTTGCTATCGGAGAGAGAGTGCTACTATTTAATTCTAGATTAAAGATGTATCCTGGTAAACTTAAATCAAGATGGACGGGTCCGTTCGTTGTCAAGAAAGTGTATCCATACGGAACAATTGAAATATGCGATAAAAATGGTTATATATTCAAAGTAAACGGGCAACGTGTAAAGAAATACTTTGATAATAAAATTGAGGATAATGAGAGCGAGGTGGTGGAGTTTGAGCCCGACGTAATGAATTAAAGAGCTGAACGTGAGTCTAACTTGAAGACTCTGGAATAAAGACAAGTGCTGACCGGGAGACAACCCGGATTTATCTTTTATTATTCTGTTTTCTGTGTCGAGTCAGTCCAGGCCGCACGAAGATACGGCGCATCTCAGTCCTGAGATGCGACGCATCCTCTGCAATGGTCATATCTTATTTTATTTTTCTGCATTTTTATTTTCGACTTTAAAACCTTTTATCAGTTTATTTTAATGCGGCGCATCCCTGGTTAAGGATGCGGCGCATCTTTATTCTGATCCGTATTTATTCCAGGCTCGATACGGCGTATCTTCTTCAATAGGATACGGCGCATCGACTGACCTGATGATTTTCAGTTTTAATTTTTAAGTTTTATTTTACCTAACTACTAATGTATTATGCAAGTTGAACCTTTCTTATCTTAGGTGTGTTTTAAAGTGTTGGTGGTATTATAGTTTCCTGAATTTCCTGTGGATACATCAAGTATGAAGCTTTAACGTTCTAATCCACAAGAAAGATGATTTTTGCTCATATACTAATGGAGGATCATACCGAGCAAATCTCAGGGGAGTTTTTCTGTTCTAATTCTTTTTATTTTCCAGTTTTTAACCTTTTATACAAACAACGAGGACGTTGTTTAACTTAAGTGGGGGGATAGGAGAATTAGAACACTTAACACTTACTTGTCCTAAACTTTTTCAAAAATTATGCTTAAACTGTGCTTAATATATCAAACTTAAAAATTTTTAGCATGTTTTTGTTTAAGATCTAAGTTGCATAACTGCACACATGACATTATTTTCAAAAATTGTGATTTTCCAAAATTCACAAATCTATGAGTGTGCCGGTGACTTGTAAACTTTAGAACTTGGCTTGTATACTATTCGAGACCACCATAATGAGTATTATTTATTTAATTGGAATGACTTGTCTAACTTGGTAAAATTCTAGGATTACACCCAAAAAGCCTTTATATGTTATGTGTTATTAGCTAACTACACTGGTTAGTTAACCCCCGTATAAAACCTTTTGTTACTCTCACTTTTAGAGTAAGATACCCCTAGAAAAACACTCAGAGCCATTCCTTTCGTTTCTTACACCTATGTTTAAAATGTTTCGTTACACCTTAAACCTTAGCCTACCCTGTAGATTAGAATCCGTGGTTGGTTAATTGCTATAGGCAGAGTGTGTTTCCTTACATTACCTGTGTTCGCGTGCGTAATTCATTATATATGGTTAGGTCGGGAAATTGCACAATGCAATTGGAGTGAAAGTAAATATTGTATATTTTAGAGTTTATTTTTCGTGTGTTTACTACTTTCACTATTTACCATTATTTCTGAAGTTATGAAAAGTATGGAAAAATTATCCGGAAAGAAAGTTATAGTGATGTGGTGAAATTTTACACATCTATGTTTATGTTTCAAGTTAAAAAAAAAAAAAAAAAAAAAAAAAAAAAAAAAAAAAAAAAAAAAAAAAAAAAATCGAAAAAATGAGAAAAGAAAAAGAAAGAAAAAAGAGTTGGATGTTTATTTTAAGCCAACAATGTAGAGTTATGTAAGTGGTTCATATGGCCACTATTTGTTGTATTATATCTATGGATTGAATGGGAATTGGCAGTTATGGGAATGCCAATTAAGGATTATTCTTTGATTAAGGTTTTGTTGAGTATAATTCGTGTCTACCTAAAGCGTGTGTTTCAAGTGTTAAAGCGTGAGTTATTCAATGATATGAGTCTTATTCATGGGATGGTTGGGATAGTGATTAACCACACTTAGGATTTTAATTTATTTGTTTTGTTTATTTTTATTTTTACACCAATTTATATCCTAAATGTTATCCATACCCTGTATTGTTCTTTATCCAACCAAACCTTTGATTTATTGAGATTAGGGATTTGAGCAATCTTAAGTATCGTAGTCGTGGATTCGACTATGTATTTATGATTTTGTCGCCCTTTTTGATATATTATTATTGGTAAAGTTTGGACCTATCTTTAGCCTATTCGAGTTAAGGATTTGAGCAATTGCAAGTATCGTGTTCGTGGATTCGATCATGTATTTGTGATTTTGTCGCCTTTTCTGGAATTTGAGATCGATAGTGTAAATAAGAATAATTAACCCTTAAACCTAAAAACCCTTTTTACCGCTTTAGACTTGTTATTCCTTAGCTTTAGTGGTGGAGATGTGTATACTTGCCAAGCTTATGATAGAATATTCGTCACGACTGGACAGTTAAACGATTAGATTTGCTTTTATCGACTTATTTTATTTTACTTCTAATTCGTTAAGTGTTTAGTTGTGTGATTACGAAATAAACGAATACATGCTTAAATATAAAAATAAATCCTAACTTCTTTTAGGATACATTTTCATGAGATTTAATCTAAGGTTTACTTGGGGACAAGTAAAGTTCAAGTGGGGGGATATTTGATGAACTCAAATAAGTACATTTTATTACTATCATTTATCCTATTAATTTGACTTGTTTTACTATATTATGTATGAGGATTGATACTTAATCGTTTACTTTTGTAATTCTCAGGTAAAAACAAGCATTTGGTGAAACTTGGCGATTTTGGACTAATAATGGAGCAAAACGTACATAAAGTGGAAGTCTACTGACATGGACAAGATCAAGTCAATTCTGCTCCAGATGCGCCGCATCTCACTATCAACATGCGCCGCATCTCTATCAAGATATCACCAGATACGATCCAAGATACAAGAGGACATGCGCCGCATCTAATAAAGAGTTACGCCGCATCTTCTGGCGGTGTACGAATATTCCTGAATATTATAATCTTGGACCCCACGCGAAGTTAAGTACATGCGCCGCATCTACTTAAGTAGATGCGCCGCATCTTCCCTCAGACACAAACTATAAATACCCCGTAGACCAGACACATTAAAGAGTTCCAGAGATTCGGAAGTTCGAAAACCTAAAGACCGAACAGAAGAGAAGGACGAATTCAGTCAAGAAGGCAGCACAAGACACACCCAAATCGAAGATACAAGAGCTGTAAGAAGGTGCTGCATGTATTTAATTCATTAAGTAGTTTTGTTTTATTGTTTTAGCAAACTTTAATTCATCAGGATTGGTGGCTTGTGTAATGTGACAACGGAAAGATTGCACTCCCTTTAATACTTGCTTTCCCATCAATTAAAGTTTATATGTTGATGTCTTTGGTTACTACTTATTAGTGCATTGATAACCTCTGTGTTTATTAGTGGCTTGCGGGCACCCGACTGCGGGACAAGGTGTGGCTCCCACGGTTGTTTCTAAATTGATCACTTAGGAATAACTTTTAGACATAAGTAATCATTAAGGGTTTACTCGCCGATGAGAATAGGACCAACGAGAAAGGGTTAATTACATACACTTCATATAAAGCTATCAATAAAACAAGTGACAAACTACTTAATCATAAGGACAGCCCTCTTATTGTCTCTAGTATCTATCTGTGTACGTGTGTGCTACTTGCTGATTCGTGCCTATTTGTTTATTTTATTATTTAATTGCAAACAAAACTGTGCCAGTCTCTCAGGCTGAAACCCCCTTGCGTTAGGATATTAAAATACTGATTAGATTAACGAGATTATACGTTCCACTCTTAGTGATCGACACTCTACTTACCATTATCTTCATACTGACCGGGTACACTGCTCGTTAAGTGTGTGTGTTATTGATAAGTCGGCTAAATATAAATTTAAAACTTGAGTAGGCATTAAAACTGCTAAACCGCAACGACACATCACGCGCATCAATATTCATGATACTGCTACAAGTTCTAAGGGAGCAGTACAAACTGCTGAGGTAGCAGTACAAATTGCTCAAGACAAGGGTAAGGGTATTCTAATTGAAGATGAGCCACAACAAAAGAAAATCAAGCCAAGGACACAATCTCAGATATACTATGATGCAGAAGTAGCAAGGAAAGTCTATGAAGAAGAAGTTGCAAGCTTTATGGAAGCTAAAAGAATGGAGAAGGAAATAATTAGTTCAGATACCATTGTAGCACAAGAATCATTTGAAGATGAGATACAATATTTGATTGATACTGATCCAGTTGTGAAGCAAAAGGCCTTAGAACTACTTGCTGATGAAAGCCTAAGTGTTGAAGAAAGGTCAGCTAGACTTGCAGATTTCATTAACTCAAGGAGTGATGAAGTGGCTTTGGATGATATCATGCAGAATATTAGGGAGAAACAAAGTCAGAAGAGAAAGAGACAACCAACAAAGGCACAAATCATTAGTGGAATGAAGATGAATCTGAGGAATCAAGCTAATTGGAAGGCATATCAGTTGAAGGGAAAATAAAATGAAGAGATTAAATATATGTACTACAATGCATACAGAAGAGCTCAAATGAAATTTCCTATGGACTTAGAGAAAAGACCTTCAAAAAGACTCAAGATTGCTGAGGATGAACAACTTGAGAAAGTGGAAGCACATAGAGAAAGAGTAGAGTTATCACCAAAACAGATGAGCAAGATGTTAGTCACAGTGCCAGAAATTCTACATGTTGATCTACTTCAAGCTAGACATCCTATCATGGATTGGCAGATCTACAGAGATAAATTTGGAAAAGCTTGGAAGGTTACAAGAGTTGGTGGAGAGACTGTTGTGTACAAGAATTTTGAGAATCTGCTCAGAGCTTGTGATAGAGAAGATCTAGAGAATTTATGGAGATTAGTTCAAGAGAAGCTCAGTACAAAGAAGAAGACAGATGTGAAAGAGCAAGAACTTTGGGTTGAATTCAAGAGATTATATGAAGCAGACCATACAGATGTGTATTGGAATTTTCCTTACTATGATCTATCTGTCTCATGGGAGTTTTATAATTCTTGCAATGTGCATCATCTGTCAACACAGAGTGGAGTGGATATCTTTATGTTAGCAGAATTGGAGTATCCATTAAGTTATGAGGTGTTAGCAATGATGATTTCTTTAAAGCTTAGATGTGAAGAAAACTCTGAAGTTGTTCAAAATCTGATTCAGAGGATATATGATCAGTATGAAAGGAAGAGACATAATAGAAGATGAAGTGTTTGGAAGTATACCCCCATCATTTACAGAGTTCAAGTTTAATTCAAGAAACTTAGTGATTTGGAAAGAAATCATAAGTTTAGGGGAGGATTGTTGGGAATTAAACCTAACAGTACAAACTGTCAAGCTTAAGTTGAAGACTGCTGAAGATTACACTATCAGTACTAACTGACTTAGTACTGCTAGCACAAGATGTTTGTACTGCTTATGTTCTAAATACGTGTAATGTGATAAGTATAGAAAAGATTTAGTGAATATCTTCTAGTTATAGATTGATACGAATATTGTAGTTTACTTGTACAGGACTCCTTAGTCTATAAAAGGAGATCCTATGTTAGGTTTTTCATAAACAAGTCATACGTGAAAGATTCAAGGTTGTGTAACCCTAGTGATAACTTAGATCACTCGTATTATTATCAATAATAATATTGAATCATTTTGGTTATTCTCAAGTCTTCATTGTCTTACAAATTCAATCACTGTTTCATTTATACATCATACATACAATATCTTCTAAGTATTAACTAGTAAATTCCGCGTGCTAGTTAGTATTACTTAAAGTATCTCTAACACAAGGTGTGTGTTTAGATCCTCTCACCCCCCCCCTTTCAGGGTGTTTTATAAACTTAGTAAGCAAGGTCATTGGTTCTCTTTTGAGAAACATGCCGGAAAGGATAGAAAAGTTTGTTTTCACGAGATTCTGACTTGCTTGAGGGGCAAGAAGCATGATTTTTTCTTGATAGATAGACGGGCCATTCCTTTTACGATGCCCTGGAGGCATCACGACTCTGACATTTCTGATCCTTTTCTGAAGGAGAGTTTGATGTTGCCGATGCTTCTAGGTTGGAAGCAAATGTGATCGAATTGATCCAAATCCCTCCCGGATTCCTTTATGCCGTTGGGTTGACTTCGCATTGGCAGTTTCCTGGTTACCGGGCCGCTTTTAGGGATGCTGAGGGGAAGGGTATAGCCCCAGCTTTGATTTTTCTTATATGTTTATTTATTCATATGTGCACATTTTTCTGAAGGATTTTTATTGTTGATTTATTTGTTTGTAGCTCTTACGATGCTTGACTATCTGATCAAACCCAAATTATGAAAGGGAGCTGCTATGGTTAAAGGTGATAAATTTTGGGAAGGCCAATCCCATGAGCTACATGTAACTCATCCGGTTGGCTCTAATGCTGATGTTCCAGCGAAGAGTGATTGTTGGATCGATATACTCTGACCAAACTAACTTGTAGCTTGTCTACGGTTTAACAACTTTGAATGAATTCAAAACTATTAATAATGGAACACTGATATACTTTGCTAAGTATGCGGAATCTACTTCAACAAAGCTAAGAAGAATTAATAAACAACTTCGAATATTATTAAAACCTTGAACCTGCTTTCTTACACAGATTCACTAACAAACTCTAATCACTAATACTTCTGACAAGCTTCTTCGTGTAAACTTGTCTCTCTAAAATCTTATCTAATCGTATCTCTAATCGCATATGTCTAATGCCAACCTAGGGATCCTTTTATAGGCATAAGGAAAACCCTAGTCGGTTTACAAACTTGAACGACAAGTAATTCTAATTATAACTCTAATCTAATACGAACATTCTAGAATTACACATTAGTCCTTAAACTATTTGCATAGCAGTCCTTCAACGAGCAGCAGTACTTTGACTTAATTAGCAGTACTTTGACTTGAGTAGCAGTACTTTGACTTTCAGCAGTACTTTGATATTTCATAGCCCAACAATCCTCCCCTAACTTGAATTCTACTTGCTTGATTTCAAGTTCCTTTGTATTTCTTTAACTTCAACACTTTATCTTCAAGGAAAGGTTGTTTCTTTGAAATCTGTCTCGTTGTTGTTTTGTCATCATCAATGCAATCAGTATCTTCAATCTTCATCAGCAACAATTCTTTTCAGCATCATATCTTTTCAGCAACACAGCATCATATTGGCAATAGGTACATCAGATCTTAAAAGTTTCATACTATTCTCATCACTTCCAGGTGTGTTAACTCCTGTGAGAGGTGAATCATTGAAAACTTAATGGATTTTGATGTCTCTTTACCAAAGCCATTAACTCTGGAGTAGCCAATGTTTAGATTTAGGAAAAACCATGGTACATTGATAACCATATGATTTTTAGCAAATCATCAGCTATCAACGGATTTGAGTAGTCTTTACCAAATAGCCGTTTGCTTTTGGACTAGCTAGTTCTTTTAGTACAATCACTACCATGGTGAACTAATTACCATGTAATGGTTTTCCACAGCCTTTACCACAAAGCCATTATCTTGTGTGCTAGCCAACTCTTCACTAATATAGATATGGTGAGTTGAAAACCATACAATTTTTAGTAAATTGTCAACTAAAAACGGATTTGATAATCACATCAGAGCCGTACCCTCATGATGAGTCAAACTCTTTCTTGTTTATTAAACATGGTGAGTTGATTACCATTTGTTGTGTAGTACAAGTACTAACACCATGCTGTTGCTTTCAAAACCATTTGTTGCTGTTTAATCTTTGTGCTTCAAAATGTTTTTGCACTTATCAAAAATTACTGATTTTATCAAAAGACTTTACTGGTTTTATGCTGCAAGCAGTACTTTAAGAAAGTACTGTTTGACTAGCAGTACTTTGAAGAAAGTACTTATTTTTCAAAAGATTTATATAATAATTAAACCATACCAGTAGTTATGCATTAATCTTCAGATTCAGTTGTCCACTTGATGAATAATTTTATGACCATCAATGCTACTTCATTCTCTTGTTCCACTTCCATGCCATGCTCTAGCATTCTGATCATCAGATCTCTTGTGAGTGGATATCTCTGTTCTGCTAGCATATGAATCATAGTGCCATCTTCTAACTCCAAAACATGTATTCCAACTGATTCAAAGAATCTCCATCTGTTAATCTCCCAATTGTCTTGATTTTCCCACAAAGTACTGTCCTTTGTTTCCTCTGTCTCCCAGATTGTTGTGAGATCTCCTAACAATATCAAACCTACTCCTTGTGGTGGAATATGCTCAAAATAAGTTTGTACTTGGAGATATAACTGAAGCATATCATCTCTATCAATCATATGTAGTATATCCCATAATGAATTGAACACTCTAAAACTTCCATCTTGTCTATGAAAGATCAGATAATCTCCTTCTTGAGATTCTACAACTAAAAAAGTAGATATCTTGGACTTCTTATCAGTATCTTCTTTCAATTTTGGATGTTCAAAATCAACAACTCTAAGATAATTCCTGAGCTCATCAACTGTATCTGTTCTTAATTCAAATGCTCCCTTGAACTTCTTTGATGGCTGTTCATCAGTAGTTCTTTTCCTCTTTGAGCTTCTTGTAACAGCTCTTTCCTTTCTTTTATCTTCAAGCTCCTTATCTTCAAAAGAAATAATGCTTGCAAGATCCTTTTCTATAGCTTCTCTAACAGCATCATACAGATCCTTCATCTCTGTATATATCAATCTGACTAAACCTGTATATCCTTGACCTTTCAGATAAGCCATCATATCATTCCTTTCTCTAGCTTTACTAATTGGCCTTTGTGATTGAACAGTCTTCCTTGATTCTTCAACATCTATCTCTGCTTGCAATATTCTAGCTGCTTCCTCATTATTGGCAATCTGAATTTGTCTTAACTGTGCCAATGTCATCTTCTTCTTCTTCTTTTCTACCAAGATCCCTTTGCCTTTATCTTTTGGATCTATTTCCTGAGTAGGTTGAGAAGAAGTATGATGTTGTTGTTCAACCTCATGAATACTGATGCCTCTTTGACTTGACATATTAAGCATAATGTCAGCAATTGTTTCATCATCACTGTTAGTATGAGCTATAACATCTTCTTCCTGAGCTGGTTTAGAAGGGCCAACTTCCTCTTGAACTTGAATTGAAGGACCAATATCTTCTTCAAAATCTAAAGTTCTAGGTGTAATAGTAAATTGCCTCTCAGTACCTTGTTGAGCAGTACTTTCAGCTTCAGCTCCTTCCAAGTTTATTTCCTCAGTATCACCACTTCTTACTTCAACAGCAGCTTCTTCCAAATTGATTTGCTCTGTTTCATCACTCTTCCTCTCAGCAGTATCTTGAGGAATATTTTCAGGTGGTGTCCTCTGAGTATCATCCATAAATCCAGCATCTTGTTCAAAACCAGCATCTTCATTCAAATTCTCTAAATTCCTCCCCAATTGGAATGAAGATTGCTTCTTAGACTTTTTCTTCTTTGACTGAGAAGACTTCTTAGGTTTCTGACCACTCTGCTTCTGAGACTTTACCCATAATCGATGGTGTTGAACTAGTGGCCAAACAAACTTCTTCAACC
Source organism: Artemisia tridentata subsp. tridentata (assembly GCA_021014915.2). Taxonomy (NCBI): domain Eukaryota; kingdom Viridiplantae; phylum Streptophyta; class Magnoliopsida; order Asterales; family Asteraceae; genus Artemisia; species Artemisia tridentata. The sequence goes on from CP139504.1 coordinate 74,104,847, forward strand.
ATTGAAACTTAGTCTTTAATTTGACTATCTTAGCAGCTTGAGCCTCACTCTCCTTTTTCAGCCTCCTTAACTCCCTTGTTAAAGCATAATTATCCAACTCTGCCTCTTCTTCTTCAAAGTGCTTAGACATATTTGTGGAAGAATAATCATTAGGAGATGGTGGTTGATTCATACCTTGGTCTGACTCCTCATGAGTAGGAATGTCCATAGGAGCAGTATCTTCCCGTGTAGCAGAATGTGGAGAAGCAGTATGTTGAGAAGCAGTAGGTTGAGGAATACTAACTTCTCTTGAAACTGGAGACTCTTGGCTTGCTGATTCAGAATTTGCTTCTTGCTCTTGCTCTTGCTCTGCATCTCTAACAACTTGTGCAACTCCCAATATATGAGCAGTCAAAGGTGTGTTGGTTCCAGAAAACTTGACACTTTGTTTAGATAGAAAAGTAAACACCTTTGGTGGAAGTTTGACAGTGGGTAAAAAACTTTGAGGTTTAGGGACATCCTCAAGTTGATTGTTCAAGAATAACTGAACAAACCTTGGATACATTAAGAATGGCGAACCATTAGCAATATGTGTAAGCATACCATCAAGAATTAGTCTTGAAAAGTTGAACCTTTGATCGGTAGCCAAACCTACTAATGCAGATGCAATATTTTGACCAAATTGATCAAAAGAAGTACTCTTGGGACTTAAACAATGAAGTAAGACGTGAATGAGGTACTTCCAATGAGAACAAAACAAAGGCTTCTAAAAAGTAAGTTTCGTCAGATCTCCTTCATAACCTATATCACTTAAAGTGTCCCAAAGCACTTGTTTTTCAAAACGAACAGCCCCCCCTTCATCATTAAACATCAAAACATCCCTAATCGTGGCCTCAGAAATCCGAATAGTTCGTCCAGCAACCGTAGCCCTAATCAACGAGTCATCTTCAATCGTTGCAGTAGTCCAAAATTCTTGCATCCAGGGACCAATAACATCAGGGTCAACTAAAATAGAGTAGTTGATGGAAGACCTAGTTAAGAAATCAATGATCGCATGAAAATCAACATTATCCCTTGTCTTGGCCAAAGTAGCAATCATATTGTGTTTGCTAACAGTGAGTCGATTAGCCATGATGAGTGGTAGAGAAGTATTCGCTTTGAGTGTGTGTTTTGTTAAAAAGATTGTGGTGTAAAAGCGAATGAGGGATCTCAAATATGGTAAAAGGCGGGGAAATAGGGAGAGTTTCTTTAAATAGGATGGAAACAAATCAAACTCAAAATAATAAAGTTACCGTTTTGATTAACTTATTATCTCCGCCGTAAGGAATTAATTAACCATAGCCCCACAATTTTTGACCGTTGGAACAGTACATCCACGTAAGCAGTACATTGAAGCAGTACTTTGCTGAGTCAGTACTTTAAGCAACAAAGCAGTACGTTCCATCTTCTTATCCACAATCAACACTCCAAACTAAAACAAGAACTTGTAAATAGTTCATGCATAAGTTCTAACTAATGACTATGTTGCCTCCCCTCAAATACAACATATGGTCTAAACTAAACTACTAAAAACCAATACTTTCATTAAGAACTAATAGAAAGTATACTAACTAATACTAAAGCCTCCCCTCAAATGTAGCCTAATAGTTAATCATCCCAATGCTCACAACTAAGTGGTTGAATCTTGAAACATCAAATCCCTTAGTGAGTAGATCAGCTACATTATCATCTGTGTGAACCTTAACCACATTTATAAGCACTGTGCTCATAACAATCCCGAATGAAGTGATGCCTAATCTGAATATGCTTGGTCTTGGAGTGATAAACTGGATTCTTCACAATGCAGATGGTACTCTCATTATCAATATTGATAGGAGTATTTTTGAAGTTGAATCCATAATCCAAGAGTTGATTTTACATCCACAAAACTTGTCCACAACAGCTTGCAGCAGCAACATATTCTGCTTCAGTAGAGGAGGTTGCAGCAATTGTTTGCTTTTTACATTGCCAGGAAACTAATCTTCTTCCAAGATATTGACATCCTCCTGAGGTTGATCTTCTATCATAGTTATCCCCTGCATAGTCACTATCTGAAAAAGCTTCCAAATGAAAAGGTGACTCCTTAGGATACCATAATCCTAACTTTGGTTGATGCTTGAGATATCGAAAAATCCTCTTGACTGCATACATATGGGAAACCTTGGGTGTAACCTGATATCTTGCACACAAACATACAGCAAACATGATGTCAGGTCTTGATGCAGTTAAGTACATAAGACAACCAATCATTGATCTATAAAGCTTGACATCCACAGCTTGTCCATCTTCATCCTTGCCTAAGGGTTTATTGTTATCAATGGGTGTGGTGGCAGGCCTGAGATTTGGAAGGTCAAATCGTTTAAGTATATCTGCAACATACTTTTCTTGGTTAATGAAGATTCCATCTCTTGTTTGTCTAACTTGAAGTCCCAAAAAGAAAGTTAATTCTCCCATAGAACTCATTTGAAACTCCTTCTGCATAAGATCTTCAAATTCTTTCACCATAGACTTCTTTGTGGCTCCAAATATAATATCATCCACATATACTTGGACTAACATAATGTCTTTCTTATCCCTTTTGATAAACAAAGTCTTATCAATTGCTCCTCTCCTATAACCATGTTGTAATAGAAAATTTGAGAGTCTCTCATACCAAGCTCTGGGAGCTTGATGAAGGCCATACAGTGCCTTGATCACCTTGTAGACTTTGTTTGGATGTGTAGGATCTTCAAAACCAGGAGGTTGTTTAACATAAACTTCCTCAGAAATTGTGCCATAAAGAAAAGCACTTTTCACATCCATTTGGTAGACAGGAAATCCCATTATGATGCAAAGGCAAGAAATAACCTTATTGCCTCTATCCTTGCAACAGGAGCAAACACTTCATCATAATCCACTCCTTCTTCTTGGCGATATCCTTGTGCAACCAATCTAGCTTTATTTTTGATAACATTCCCTCTTTCATCTCTTTTGATTCTGAAAACCCATCTTGTACCAATGACTCTTTTGCCATCTGGTAAATCACATAATACCCAGACTTCTTGAAGCTTGAATTGTAGAAGCTCCTCTTGCATGGCTTCAACCCAACTTTCATCAGCTAAAGCTTGAGCTACCTTCTTGGGTTCTTCTTGAGATAGAAAAGCAAGCAAACAGGCATGTTTGGTTGATCCTTGTGATTCATCCTGTTTTGTTTGTAAACAAAGCTAAGTAAAGCAGTATGTTGCTTAGAAAGTCCTTTAACTTTGTTCCTTGTAACCACTCCTGAAGAGGTGATCCAATAATGTTACTTTGAGGATGAGCTTTATGAACTCTCAATGTAGGAGTTGGTGGTACTGGAAGATCAGACTCCAAGTTAGTAAAATCAATCCCTTCATTGGAGAAAATACCTTCTGGATTAAGCTCATCATCAATTTCTTCTAAACCAGGAATGTTAGCATTATCCAAATCATCATCATCAACATTGGAATCATCAACATTGTTCCAATTTGATTGTTCTAACACACCAGAAGTACTGTCAAAAAGATCAGCAGCACTTTGATCAAAAGTACTGTGAACAGTATCTTGAAATACACTCTTGTTCTTTGCAGCTTCATAAGCCTTCCTTTGTTCATCTTCATAGGATTGTGCTATAGTTTCTTGAAAAAGCATCCTATTAAGTTCATCTTGTATGGCTTGATCTTCATCAGATACTGTATTAGTTGGTTGAGCAGTACTTTGGTCTTCATTAGTAACTTCAGGTTCTTTGTCAGGAACATCTTCTTGTGTAACATTGACTCCATGAACAATGTACTGTAAATCATCTTCTTTGTGATTAGCCTGATTCTCTTCTCTAACAGGAACATAATTCATAGATGGAGTGAACTTGATATCAAGATCAAACATCCAATCAGGACCTTTACCTTTCTGAGTTTCCTTATCTTCCAAAAATTCAACATGAAGACAATCTTGTACCTTTTTGGTATTCCTGTTATAAACTCTAAAACCTTTGCTATTTGTACAATAACCCAATAGATATCCTTCATCTGACTTACCATCAAATTTTCCCAGAGAGTCAATGGTATTTAGAATAGTCAGAGAGCAGCCAAAAGGTTTTAGAAAACGAATGTTTGGTTTCTTTCCCATTAGTAACTCATAAGGTGTCTTCATCTGAGGTTTAGTTACTGAAACTCTATTTAACACATAGCAAGCAGTACTTATGGCTTCAGCCCAAAAGAGAATAGGTAATTGGGAATCTGCAAGCATTGTTCTAGCTGCTTCTATCAAAGTCCTGTTCTTTCTTTCTGCAACACCATTCTGCTGTGGTGTTCTAGCAATGCTAAACTCTCTCTTGATCCCTTTCTTGGCACAGAATTCATCCATATGCTTGTTCTTGAATTCTGTTCCATTATCACATCTAATACCTCTTACTTTGAGTCTTAATTGATTTTCAAGGGCTACTATCAGGTCATGGATAGCATCAAAGGTTTCATCTTTGAATCCCAAGAAAAAGACCCAACTAAATCGGCTACAATCATCTGTCACAACCAAGCAGTACTTCTTCTTGTTTAAACTCTCTACTGAAACTGGTCCAAACAGATCCATGTGTAGCAACTCCAAAGGTTCTCTAATATCTCTTTCCCCAAGCTTCTTACATGAAGCTTTATGTTGTTTACCCTTCTTGCAAGCCAAACATGAATGATCAGTCTTGAATGTTTTGGAAGGTAAACCTCTAACTAAATTTCCTTTGACCAGCTTGTTGATGTTCTTAAAATTAACATGACCTAGTCTTCTGTGCCACAAATGTGCTTCTTCCAATGATGCCTTTGCTACTAAACATGTTGCTCTTCCAGCAGAATTGAGACTCTTTAAGTCTAAACTGTACACATCATTGGTTCTTGGTACTCTCAATGTTACCAAGTGATCATCAACAAATTTGAACTCAGGGAAGAGAATGAGACATTCTGTATCAGTGAACAGAATTGGGTACTTCTTGTCACAAATTTGAGAAACTGACAAAAGATTGAACTTGAGCTCCTTCACATATCTAACATTCTCAAAATCAATACATCCAGCCTTGATTGTTCCTTTGCCAGTGATTCTCCCTCCATCAGGATCATTACCAAATGCAACTCTTCCTCCATAATATGCCTTAAAATCTGACAGGATCTCCTTGTCCCCTGTCATGCTGCCAGAGCAACCACTATCAACAATAATATGATCTTTAAGCTCCTCCTCTGGGTTGCCCTGCACATTAAAGAAAAGGGTTAGTTTCTTTTAGGAACCCAAGCCATTACTGACTTGTGTTCCCCTTGTGGAGTGACATACTTGAATTCCTTCAGTATGTAATCTCCACTGGTTTTAAAGGCATGGTCAATGATTATTTGAGTTGGTCCCATGTCCTGTGTTGTATTATCAACAACACTCTCCTGTTTCACCCTTATCTGATGAAAGTACTGCTTGTTCCCCATCAGTACTTTCTTTCTGAACCCAATTTCGTTTGACCTTAGGTTTCTCTTATCTAGGTATTCTGCTTGAGGTGTAAGACCTTTTATATGAATTGAATCTCTTAGGTCTTCTAGGTGAAAAAGTGTTAGCAGTACCATGATTGGGTGAAAACTTATCAGTCCTTTGAGAAGGTACTTCTTGAGACTTAGCAATGTGTGAAGGTACTGGTGGTTTGGAAAACATTCTTTTCTGGTGAGGGTACCTATAGTCTTTAGAGAAATTACTATGGTTGACCCTATTTGAGTGATTCCAAACTGGTCTAGTCTCTCTTGGCTTATGGGTGGCAGGTCTATTCTTTGGGAACTGACTTAAATATTCTGAGTGTAAGTCACAATGCTTAATCAAGTGATCAGGACTATAGCATACATAACATAACTTTCTCTCCATATTCCCAAATCATCTTCTATGATTAAAAGGTTTCCTATAGTGAGCAGTATTTTGAAAAGTTTCTCTTGGAGGTACTGCTGAATGTCCAGCAGTAGTTTGAAAAGTTTTTGGAGGTACTGCTTGTTTATGAAAGGCTGTAGGAAACTTTTGATCATTACCCCTTTGAAAATCATTCTTAGGTTTCTCAGAACTAAATTGACCAGTAAGCTTCTTCCTAAACTCTAGGGTGTCTACACCATAACGAGAAACATCTGTCCTAAGTGGTTGAAACTGACCAGTGGGTGGAGGAACTGAGTGGTACTCCTTATCTTTCTTAAACTCAGGAGGTGATTCACTAATTGGTTCCTCATTCCTAGATGTGTTTTCTTCTGAGCTTGTAAGGTCATCATCAGTAGGTGGAATCTCTTCCTTATCACTAGGTGGGGTTTCTTCCTTATCACTAGGTGAGGTCTCATCTGAACTACTATCTTCACCATAACCTAGTCCAGCTCTACTGTTTATGACTCTTTGTTTTTCAACAAATTGAACATGTGATAGACCAGCCTGCTTAATACTACCAAGTTTTTCTAACAAAGCATCTCTTTCCTTAGTAATCTTTTCTAATTCAGACACCTTACATCCTAACTTCCATTCACTTAATTTCAATTGGTAATCTTGTTGCTCATATTTTTCTGCCCAAGCCATTTCATTATTTTCATGTGTTAATATTTTGGCTTCCATTGACTCTAAAGTTAATTGATAACCAGCTACCTCAGACCTAGCTGTTCTACAATTATCTCTTTCAGTCACATATTCTTTAAGCAACTTTTGATAAACATCATTACACTTAGAGCATACCTCAGAGACATTGGATGAACTTGGTGAAGTAGCTACCATAGCAATCTGAACAGGTTCATCTTCATCCTCCATGCTCCAGTCAAAGCTTCCAAGACCATCTCTTGTATTCCAAAGAAGCATATCCTGGTTCCTCATCAAAAGCTGTGCCCCAATCAAACTCTTCCATTGCAACCATAGAATAGGTTACAGGTTCATCATCAAATTCAGCACTCCAGTCAATCTCTGCTAAATTTTCTTGAGCCACCAAAGCTTTTGGTTGTGATTCAGTAATAGGAACCTCCTTTCTTTCAACCTTGGGTTGTTCAATCATCCTGTTTGCCTGATATTTTGCAAACTTGCATTCCCTTGCAAAGTGTCCGAGCTTTTGACAATTGAAACATTCAATCTTGGATTTGTCAAAAGTTATACCTTGTTTGGTTTTGAAATCAATTCCCCTTCCTGTCTTGTTCATGAACTTCTTGATCCTTGCAGTGATCATAGCTACTTGCCATCTTATGTCAATCTCCTCTAAAGCATCTTCTTCAATCTGCAACAAGTCTTCTTGATAGGTAACAGGTAAAGTGGCTTGTTGTGCAAAGAAGGAACATACAACATCATCAGAATTGGTGTTGTTTGTTGGTGATGGGTTGGGAGTAGTTGTGGTTGTGCAAACATGCTGTGAATCACCAACAGTACTTTGAGAAGGATAAGCAGTACTTTTAGTGGAAGTACTGCTTCTGTTTTCAGAAGACACAAAAGCTATGTTGTGAGTTTTCTGAGAACTGTGACCATTCATCTCTTGCTCGTACACTTTCAAATTGTTATAGAGATCATCAAAGTCCATAGACTCCAATCCAGGTTGTCCTCTAATCATAGTAGCAACCACATGCCAGACAGATGGCAAACTCCTTAAGAACTTCAAATTTGCATCTTCAACAGATACCTCTGCTCCGTACAGTTCTAGCATACTAAGTAGATTTTGAAATCTGTCATAGGCAGCATCAAGACCTTCTCTTTCACCAACAGTGAAGGTTTCAAACTGCTGCTTCAATAAGTTTCTATGCATCTTCTTTGAAGCATCATTACCTCCAAATCTTGTCTTGATCGCAGCCCATAATTGTTTTGCATCCTTAGCATCATGAAACTTTAGTAGGTGACCATCAGGAATAGCAGACAACAGTATGTTGAGAGCCTTATCTTGATTTCTCTTTGTAGCTGCTGGCAAGGTTGGTTGAGGTGGTTTGGGTTGTCCTTCAACTTGTAAAGGTTCATCAAGAACAACATTACCATTGACAATTACATCCCATAGAGCATGGTCAGTAATAGCAAGGTACTGCCTCATCTTCATGCTCCAGAGATCATATTCTCCCTTCTTGATGATAGGAATTCTGAGTGAGGTGATGGATGGGATAGGTGCAGCTTCAGTCGACATTGTTGAGGGTTTGTTGATAAATAGTTTTAAGGGTTTCTTCTTAATCAGAGTCTCCACACAAGCTCTGATACCACTTGTTGGATCGATATACTCTGACCAAACTAACTTGTAGCTTGTCTACGGTTTAACAACTTTGAATGAATTCAAAACTATTAATAATGAAACACTGATATACTTTGCTAAGTATGCGGAATCTACTTCAACAAAGCTAAGAAGAATTAATAAACAACTTCGAATATTATTAAAACCTTGAACCTGCTTTCTTACACAGATTCACTAACAAACTCTAATCACTAATACTTCTAACAAGCTTCTTCGTGTAAACTTGTCTCTCTAAAATCTTATCTAATCGTATCTCTAATCGCATATGTCTAATGCCAACCTAGGGATCCTTTTATAGGCACAAGGAAAACCCTAGTCGGTTTACAAACTTGAACGACAAGTAATTCTAATTATAACTCTAATCTAATACGAACATTCTAGAATTACACATTAGTCCTTAAACTATTTGCATAGCAGTCCTTCAACGAGCAGCAGTACTTTGACTTAATTAGTAGTACTTTGACTTGAGTAGCAGTACTTTGACTTTCAGCAGTACTTTGATATTTCATAGCCCAACAGTGATGAGCTAAAGAAGGTTGAAGTGGCTGATGACAAAGTGTTGGCTACTAAACAGAAGAAACAGGAGCAATCCGCCGCTCTGTTAGCTCTTAAATCCAAGGTCAAACAAGGGGGTGCGGGAGGGAGCAAGCAAGCTAAACCCCGCGGCAAGCGACCCGGTGGGGAAAGTGGTTCTACCAGTTCTTCTAATAGGGGTAAATCAATAAGTTCCGTCCCTGTCGTGGACTTAGATTCTGATAAACATGTTCCTGCCCCCACTCCCATACGGTCTGTGCATCCGAACGACGCGGGGAAGCAACAGGAGGGCGAGGATTGTGCGAGAAACCAACTTGAGGGTGCTTACGCCGGTAGGTCTCCTTCACACGCTGAAGCTTCCCAGCAGAAGCAAGGCGGTATGTAACTGGGATGTATATTCATTCATCATTTCTCTTCATTTTTTTTTTAATTATTGTGTATGTATATATATGTTGTGGCCATGAGAGTCATGTTGTTAGTTGTTTGTCTTTCAGGGAGTCCTTTGGTTGCTTCTTCTGGTCGTGGTAAAGGGGAGAAAATTGATGACGAGGATGATAAAGATGCCCGCTTGAACAACCATTCCGTTTGTCACGAGCTTATGTTGCATCTCCCAACTCCTCGGGAAGAATAGTATTTGGAGAGTTTAGACGATGTGGATGCGTGTCAGCGTGCCTGGATGTTGTTGGGCAAAAGTGTTGTCGCTCAATCGGACATGTTGTTCCGGTTTGAGACTCTTCTTCGAGAATATAATAATCTTTCATTCATTCATCAAGAGTGTGCAAATAGTGTGAAAGAGAATTTTAAGCGTTTTAGTGATGTAACTGCGGAGCTACAACAGCTGAAGGAGGAACATTTGGGTTGTGCTGCAAGAGAGCCGGAGGAGCTCAAAAAGTTGTGTCTTGAACACTCCAATTGTGTTGTTAAGGAATCGAGTTTGAATGACAGGGTCATTGAGTTGGAGAAGGAAAAAGAAGAATGGAGGAAGGTTTTCGGCAGTCAGGCCGAAAGGATTAGGCAGTTGGAAGAGGAGCTGGAGAAAACCAAACTTTCTTTAAGTGAAGAGGAAAAAGAAATTCAGGCTCTGAGGGAGGAGAAACAAGACTTGGTCGTGCGGCTGGGTCATACGGAGATGGATCGCTTTAAATTGGTTAAGGAATTTATCCCAGAGATGGTGCGCTGACTACTGAACAGCCATGAGTATAAGCAATCTTTGTCTGTTCCATTTAGCCTTTCTTCCATGGCTGGTTTCTTAGATGGTGTGAGTTTGGAACATTTAGAGGAGGATTTGCCTAAGATATTGGATGAGGTGGAGGATTTGGATCTAGAGGCCGAAGCAAAATATCAACCGCTATATGAAAAGCTTTTCACGACAGAATATCCTTATGTGCAAAAGATTAGCAAAGCTTGTTACTTGCCTCTGAAAGACATCATGGATATCTTTCCGAATCCTGCTCCTTCAAAACCAACCGAGACCGTTATGACCGTTGCTTCTACCGGGCCTTCTACCGTGGCATTTGAGCAGGTCAATACAGCCTCTGATCCCCCTGTTCAAGCTAACACCAGAGTTCCTATTTTAGAGAATCCCACGGCTCATGACTCCCCAACACAAGAAGTTTTTGTTCCAGCTTCGTGAGATGAAGTAACGATGGGGATCCGAGCATCTCCATTTTAACTATGGAAGATAACTGCTTCGGATTCTTTGTGAAGGTTTTTATTAACTCTAATGTAATACCGCTGTGTTTGAAAAGAATTGTGACTCATTGTATTGTAAGGTCTTGATGGCCGTGAACATGAATTATATCAATAACGTAAGGTCTTTCGATCGGGTGAACAATTTTTAGTAGTGTTTGGTTAAGTTATTTATCCAATTACGTTATTCCGAATGGTTGTTGTATTTTTTGTGCTTGTTTCATCTATAGTGCTTGTATTTACTTTGATTTCTTTCCTGTTTTGTTTTTGTTACTGCCTTTTATCATTTATGCGATTGTTATGCTTGACTCATACGTTATTCAAATGTTTCGGCCATTTGGCCTTGATTATATATGTCGTTTGGCCTCTTTGCCTTAACTATACATGGCTACCACTTTTTGGGTATAAACCATTTTAGGGCATATCACGCCGTTCGACCTTTTTGCCTTAGTCATAAATGGTAACCACTTTTTGGGTATTAACCATATTAAGGCGTCTTGCGCTATTCGGCCTTTTTGGCTTGCTTATATATGGCAACCACTTTTTAGGTATGAACCATTTTAGGGTGTATCGCGCCGTTCGACTTTTTGCTTTAGTCATACATGGCAACCACTTTTTGGGTATTAACCATATCAGGGCGTCTTGTGCCGTTCGGACCTTTTGCCTTAATTATACACGACAACCCCTTTTTGGGTATGAACCGTATTAGGGCGTCTTGCGCCGTTCGGCCTTTTTGGCTTACTTATATATGGCAACCACTTTTTGGGTATGAACCATTTTAGGATGTCTTGCGCCGTTAGGAAACTTGGCCTTAGTTATTCATGGCAACCTGATGAGGCGAAAAGTGTACCGCTTTTCGGGGGTCATTTAAGCCCTAAATCATATTTATTTGATCAAATATTGCCCTAAATCGTTCATTTTGTCATTTTAGGTACTTTGGAGAAGAAATCTGGAAAAGGAAGCATTTTGGACGTTTTTGGAGCATAAAAGTGAAGAAAACGACAAAGTCTCAAAATCGGCTGGAAAAGTACCTGTGACGGCGTCAAGCACCATTGTGACGCCGTCAACCCTTGACGCGCCAGAGAGGATTTTGGATGATTAAAAGGGGACGGCGTCAAGAAGGCCATCAAGAAACCCTAACCGCGACGAGGTGACGGCGTCAGCTCTATAACGTGACGTCGTCAGATCTGATTTTCTATATATATTCTCATAATTTTTAGTCATTAGGTGCAACTTTGTGAGGAGAAACCCTAAGACGATTTTTCTGCTACTTTTAAGGGTTTTATACCCTTGGATCTCCCATGTTCAATTGAAGATAAGTAATCAATTAATCATTCAATATGTCTATGTGTTGTTTGATTATATCTTGTTCTTGTCTTTTATTTAACATGCTAGGCTAGATTTATCTTGTGTTTGCTTAGATCTAATGAAACCTAACTATTGATTATTGGTTGTTGGTGTGTTATTAAGTGTATTGGATGATTGTTTATCGATGTTAGGCTTAAGAAAACTGGCTAACCTCCTATACGGTAACTTGCTTGAACGTCTTAAGAAACATGAACCAATGCGTACTAAGGTTTTTATGGTTGTATTTAATGCATGAGCGAATTCTAGTGATCCTATGTTAGGAGCTTCTTAGTCGGCTCGACAAAGGAGTGAAGTAGGAGCTTATAGAGTTGGGGAAGTACATACGCCACCCCACGATTGGTATTAAGGAATACACCCGTCATCCACGCAATTAATATACACTAATCAACCGGTAAAAGATAGTTAGGGAGTAAGGAAATCCAAGTAAACACATTTCTCTCCATATAAGTTCCACAACCTTTTTATTTTCAGTTATTTTATTTTATTTGCAATTGTAGTTATTTGGGTTAGTTGACTAGCAACTAATTCCGCCCACTCCTTCAAACCCGAGATTTTACTTGCTTTTAAAAAAAATATATATAAAAAAATACAAAAAGAATCTTCCCTCACCCTTAGACCTATTAGAGTAGTTTTTCAATCCTAACGACACTATTCCCCTAGAGAACAATCAATCCCCCGGTACTTGCCACTACACTATACTACATCGGTCAGGTACACTGCCTGGTGGGAATTGCAAGCCTCTTGAGATCCCTCGAGAGGTAAAACCTGTTGTAAGGTCGCAAAACCACGCATCAAGTTTTTGGCGCCGCTGCCGGGGAGTAGTTATTGCTTAGGTTGAAATTCTTTTTTATGAGGTCTACTTACTAGATTCCTTTCTAGTAAGATTTTTTTTTTCTTTTTATAGGTCTTCTTTAGTCTATCTTATTTCTTTGTGTGTTTGTTCGTAATTTCCATTGACTCTTCCATTCACCATTATGGAGAACGCGAATCCACCATACCACCAACCACGTAATTCACCCACTCCATATGACATCTTGATGTTTAAACAACATAAAGATGAACCTCTCTATGATGCATGGACTCATTTTAAATATTTTCTCCAAAAAGTCCCTCATCATAACTTCGATTTTTGGTCCCTAACTCAAATCTTTTACAATCATGTCAACCGACATGCCCAAAGGGACATTTACCATTTTGCCGGCAGGGATCTTAGGGAATTAAGTGCTGAGGAAGCATGGGAAGCTATTGAGAATTGTTCCCAATATTATTATATAGTAGACAACCCAACAAACATTAATACAAGTCAATTGACCACAAATTTCAAGGATCATGAAACAAGTTTGTTTGGGGATGAGGGTAGAGTTGAGCCACCTAGCTGCATGTCATGGTTAGGCACTACCATAATACAGGATGAACACATAGGTGACCTTGATGTGATGGAGGATTTAGCCGAGCATGATCACATTGATCAAAAAGACCTAGGTTTTATGATCGATGACGATGAATCTCAAGAAACACATGATGAATCTTTTAGGCAATTTGAATATAGCAGTCAGAATATTGAGGATGATCCTTATGATTCGGATATAGAAGTTGAGATGCCTAGAGAAGCACTTGAGATACTTGGGAAAATGTTAGGGTTAGATTGTACTAAAACACATGATGAGGATATAGGTGATCTTGACATAGGGAATGATGAGGTAAGTAACATAAGCCCACCAAGTACCCCACAAGTCCTACCATCATTTGAGGCACACACACCACCCATGACTTACCCAGAAGAAGTAGAGGAGACTTTAGGAATCCCGATAGAGATAGAACCCTTAGACCAAGCACAACTAGAGGACATAGGTTTGAATGCTCATAGTGATCACAACCTTACTCTTAGTTCTAGGGAATTTCCTAGTTTTGATGAACCGGAGCCTAAACCAAAACCGTTACCTAATCTTCCATCCTTAGATGTGAACTTAGGAATTAAATTAGGTCCCGACCCACCCATCAAACCATATAGTCCGGGTAGTCTTATGTTGAAGGTAGTAGACTCTAAGCCTTGTAGAGAGGAAGCTGACATAGGAGTGAACCATAACCTTTCATACTTACATCACCCATTCATGATTAATCACAAGAAACACTATGGGTTTAAACCGGGTTTATTAGGTCAAGATGGATTCCCAACTAGGAGTCTCTCGAAGTTGATAGAAGATGATCCCTTTCTAGGAGAAAACTTCAATTCACCCATTGACCCAATTGAACTAAGTAAGGTTATGATGATTGGATCCCACATCTTTGAGCATATAATTCATCCACCACTCTTTCCTTACGTAGCATACTCATACCGAGTCGGTGTGTATCGCTACTATCACCCGCACTTAACCCTAAGTGTAGGGAAAACCTCCCCTATTTCCGTTAAATAAGGGTAGAGTCAGGCTCGTGACTCGAACAAAAACAAGCGCTTCTTGGGAGGCAACCCAAGTTTTATTTGCTTTGTGTGTTTATTTATTTGTTTGTTTGATTTTATTTGCTTCCGTATGTATGTTTAATTTTTATTATTGTTGATTCATGTTCGAAACTAAATTGTGAAAATGCTTTATCTTGTTTTTAACTTCGTCTTAACTACATATAAAGGTATTTTGCAAAAGATAAGTGTAAGGGAAATCCAAATCGGTTTATTAGAACAAATGAACATGAATCATAACAATATTAAATTAACATACATATTAGTAATTGTTTGAGTCAAATGCTTGTATCGAGTCATAATGATATTTTGCAGGATTTCTAGGAAATAAGGATTGAGTTTTTCTAGAAATTTTCCTGAAACTTAATATGAAAAATCTGTCAGATCACTTCTGACGGCGTCAGGAACAGTTTTCTGGAATTTTTTTTGAAAGTTTTGTTTTTCTTCCGGAATCATAAAATGCTTTATTAAATCTCTAACTTATAAACTCCAGGAATCTGCAAAATAATCATTTCCACAAGCATTATATCCTTATACAGATTTATCCCGCCGATGTTATGCAGGTTTTCGTGTTTGTTTTCTCAGGTTTAACAGGTTATTTTGGACAAGGAGATGTATGTGGAATCTAGCTTTTGGCGCTGCTTTAATCTTGAAGCTTCAACATTACCTTGGAAGAAGATCTAACCATGTTACCTCTTTATCCACCGAGCGAATCAGGGGAGTATTTGATTTCATTCTTTTACCTTATTTACTTTTACATCTTGTTATTTGAACATTGGGGACAATGTTCATCTTAAGTGTAAGGGGGGGGGGGGTAAAGTACGATACCTTAGAGAATGCTATTACGCTTGATTTTTCATTTGTTTAATGGTAGATGTGTAATAAAACTGAGAGAAATACCTGTTAAGGCAATTTTAGTGCCAAATTTAAAATTTTTTACAACATATAGGAGTGAAACTTTGGTCTTAATGAGCGTCTCACGGATAGGAGTTATATGACTAGCACAAAACCGTACCACTAAAAAATTTTCACCCCCAAATATGTGAGGTTCGCCCCTAGAATTGGTAGAAAAGCATTTATGCTATGATGTGTGTACCGGTAGCACTTAGATTCTAGAACTTGCGTTAGGACCATTCCGAGGCCACAAGTGAGACTACATTCGTGTAGTTAGATTTACTACATGATAAGAGGCATTAGGATTAACCCATTGTTTTACACCTGTGTTTTTGTTATAATTACAGTGGCTACATTGGTCAAGTAATTCTCCCACACCCTTTGCGTTGTACTCATTTTTAGTACACGATACCCCTAGTACACCCCTCAGAGCCTATCTTTTCGTTTCTAACTTTAAGCATTTTACTTAAAGTAAGAATTTGTTTACACCCCACTTAAATGTACACCCAAATCGCCTTAGCCTACCTTGTATGCACTCATTTTTAGTGCATTATTGTGACAACATTTGTTTAAACCCCAAGTTAATTATCTAATTGATTACATGGTTGCTAAGTCGAGTCATATCATTGTACATATTGTTTTGGGACGATTGAGACTCATGGGTAAAGTACTAGTGTAATGGAGTAAAGGGGAAGAACAACATTATTACCCCCATATGTGCTAAATATTTTAAAAGTACTCCAAGTGTTTCGATTATCTTAATTCGAGTCATTAGAATAGTTAATTGTAAAGTTATGTAAAAGTTCAAGTGTAAGGGGGATACAACCCCCCTACGACGTATTATTTTGGATGGTAGGGCAAGAGTGTATGTAAAAAAAAAAAAAAAAAAAAAAAAAAAAAAAAAAAAAGTAGAAAAAACATACGGACTACCATCCCGTTTCATTTTATGTTTATTTTATCTTTTTGTTTTTTTTTTCATTAGCTTAAGTCGAGTCTAGTCTTGGCTTAGCAACGCCATATTGTACATGTAATTAATCAAGATCTTTAACTCGCCACCAGTAAAATATCCTTTATCCAACAAAACCGTGTTTATCATACCCCTACACCTAACGTTATAACCCGTTTAAAAGCCCTCTTTGATAGTTTATCTTAGGTGCTTACGCCTAGTGGAGGAGGTTTTTGATCCTTTCCCAAGTCTATGGTAATCTATTTGCTATGACAGGTAGTGAGAGATATTATTCATTTTCATTTATGAGATATACTTTTATGACACCTAAGAGATGTGAGTATCTAAACACTACTTGTGAGGTGCTAGTCTGTAATCTCCGTGCTTATTATGATTAAAGTGGAACGACTATTTGTTGTAATTACTTTTATATTAGCGTTAAATGACCCCTAACTTGTATTTTGATTAGAATAAAAGCGCATTTGCTTGAGGACAAGCAAATCTCAAGTGTAAGGGTATTTGATGAAGCGAAAAGTGTACCGCTTTTAGGGGGTCATTTAAGCCCTAAATCGTATTTATTTGATCAAATATTGCCCTAAATCGTTCCTTTTGTCATTTTAGGTACTTTGGAGAAGAAATCTGGAAAAGGAAGCATTTTGGACGTTTTTGGAGCATAAAAGTGAAGAAAACGACAAAGTCTCAAAATCGGCTGGAAAAGTACCTGTGACGGCATCAAGCACCATTGTGACGCCGTCAACCCTTGACGCGCCAGAGAGGATTTTGGATGATTAAAAGGGGACGGCGTCAAGAAGGCCATCAAGAAACCCTAACCGCGGCGAGGTGACGGCGTCAGCTCTATAACGTGACGCCGTCAGATCTGATTTTCTATATATATTCTCATAATTTTTAGTCATTAGTGTGCAACTTTGTGAGGAGAAACCCTAAGACGATTTTTCTGCTACTTTTAAGGGTTTTATACCTTGGATCTCCCATGTTCAATTGAAGATAAGTAATCAATTAATCATTCAATATGTCTATGTGTTGTTTGACTATATCTTGTTCTTGTCTTTTATTTAACATGCTGGGCTAGATTTATCTTGTGTTTGCTTAGATCTAATGAAACCTAACTATTGATTATTGGTTGTTGGTGTGTTATTAATTGTATTGGATGATTGTTTATCGATGTTAGGCTTAAGAAAACTGGCTAACCTCCTATACGGTAACTTGCTTGAACGTCTTAAGAAACATGAACCAATGCGTACTAAGGTTTTTATGGTTGTATTTAATGCATGAGCGAATTCTAGTGATCCCATGTTAGGAGCTTCTTAGCCGGCTCGACATAGGAGTGAAGTAGGAGCTTATAGAGTTGGGGAAGTACGTACGCCACCCCACGATTGGTATTAAGGAATACACCCGTCATCCACGCAATTAATACACACTAATCAACCGGTAAAAGATAGTTAGGGAGTAAGGAAATCCAAGTAAACACATTTCTCTCCATATAAGTTCCACAACCTTTTTATTTTCAGTTATTTTATTTTATTTGCAATTGTAGTTATTTGGGTTAGTTGACTAGCAACTAATTTCGCCCACTCCTTCAAACCCGAGATTTTACTTGCTTTTAAAAAAAATATAAAAAAATACAAAAAGAATCTTCCCTCACCCTTAGACCTATTAGAGTAGTTTTTCAATCCTAACGACACTATTCCCCTAGAGAACGATCAATCCCCCGGTACTTGCCACTACACTATACTACATCGGTCAGGTACACTGCCTGGTGGGGATTGCAAGCCTCTTGAGATCCCTCGAGAGGTAAAACCTGTTGTAAGGTCGCAAAACCACGCATCACAACCCCTTTTTTGGGTATGAACCATCTTTGAACATTGATTACTGATCTCCGAAGGTTGCGAGCCTTTTGGATGGATCATTTTAAACTTATGTTCAGAATAAAATATGTGGCAAAAATTGCTTCCCTTTGTCTATGGGACGGCGGTACTTGTCATTCATATATAATAATAGTGGGCTCTTTTGGGCCTTACATTCGACACATTAGACTTACATTTACATAAAACATTTCCTAAGATTGATGGCATGCCATGTTCGTGGTACTTCCTTCTCATCCATTGTCTAGAGCTTGTATGAGCCGGTTTGGTAAGCTTCCACGATTTGGTATGACCCTTCCCAATTGGGCCCCAATTTTCCTTGATTCTTAACTCGGATTGCCTCGTTTCTCTGATACTCGAAGTCGCCCACTCTAAATGATTCGGGGCGAACCCTTTGGTTATAGTACTGCTCCACTTTCTTTTTGTATTTGGCCTCTCGGATTTCAGCCATCTCTCTTCGTTCTTGCAGTAGGTCCAAGTTCAGACTGATCTCATCATCGTTTTCCTTCTCTTTTATCATCATTTTCCAGAAGGTAGGCATTCCTATTTCGGCCGGAATGACTGCTTCACTCCCATACGTCAAGCTGAACGGTGTTTCTCCGTTGCTTGTTTTCAGGGACGTACGGTGAGCCCACAAGATATTTGGCAATTCACCTACCCATCCGGCTCTCTCTCTCTACCGAGCCTCGATTTGAGTCCTTTCATCAAACTCTTTTTAGCTCTTTCTACCAGTCCGTTGGCCTGAGGGTGGGGTACGGCGGTATTTACTTGGGTTATGTTCAATCTTTCACACCAACTTTTAAACGGGTCATGAATGAAGTTGCTTCCATTGTCCGTCACGATTATCCTTGGTAGTCCGAACCTGCACACAATGTTTTCCCAAACAAATTTCTTGACGTCTTTTCCGGTTGTTTTAGCTAATGGTTTGGCTTCTATCCATTTGGTGAAGTAGTCAATTACCACTATGACAAACTTTACCTTTCCTAGAGCTTCGGGGAGGGGGACTAATACATCCATGCCCCATTGATAAAATGGCCAAGGTGCCATGATTGATGTCATTATGGTTTTGGGGAGTTTCGAAACCGGTGCATGTATCTTGCACGAATCACACTTTTGGATTTCTTCTCTGGAGTCTGGGTGCATAGTTGACCAGTAATACCCTTGCCTCATCAGCTTGGCGACTATTGTTCTCGGATCCGAATGCATCCCACATGATCCTTCGTGCACCTCCCTTATGATGTAGTTGGCCTGCAAAGGTCCGACACATCTTAACATTGGGCCTAGGTAGGATTTTTTAAATAACACATCATCCATCATAGTATAGTGGTTTATCTTCATCCGGAGGGCTCGGGCCTCATTTTGGTCTTCCGGCCAAATGCCCTCCGGTAGACACTGAATGATTGGAGTCATCCAGTTTTCTTCCTCTTCTTCCACAATTGCGCTAATGAATTCTTCTTCAGTTGATGGTTTTTCCAGGACTTTCACAAGGATTTCTTTTGTCAGGTGGTCAAATTCTATGGATGCCAGCTTGCTTAATATATCGGCTTTCTGGTTCTGTGCTCTTGGGATGTTTCATATTTTGAACCGATCCAATACATGCGATATATTCTTTGGCCTTGGCTAAGTATTGTATCATGCTATCCTTGTATGCCACGAAATCCTCGTTAATCTGACTTGCCACTAGATTTGAATCTACCCTGACGTCCAATATCTGTATCTTCAACTTTCTAGCGATTCTTAATCCTGCTAGCAATACCTCGTATTCTGCCTCATTATTGGTACTTTTGAAGTTAAACCGAATGGCATATGTGTATTCCGTTTTGTCCGGACTGATGAGAACCAAACTTGCCCGGGCACCGGATTTGCTGGAGGCGCCGTTGGTGTATAGCGTCCATTCTTCATTGTCGGAGATATTTTATATCTCCTTGCCTCCCTTCTTTGAAACTTGACCTTCCATACCGACTGGAATCCCCGTTAGGAAATCCGCTAGAACTTGTCCTTTTATAGCATTTCGAGGCACATACGTGATGTTATATGTTCCTAATTCTACTGCATACTTTGCCAACTTTCCTGATACTTCCGGATTGTTCAATATTTGCTTGATGGGTTAATCGGTGATAACCTTTATGGGATGAGCTTCAAAGTATCTTCTTAGCCTTCTTGGCGAATGCAATAAAGCCAAGGTTATCTTTCAATTGGTGCATAATTCCTTTCGGCTTCATGCAATGTTCGGCTCACATAGTGCACCAGGACTTGCTTTCCTTCCTTTTCTACCACCAATACTGCACGTATTGCTTCTTTTGCCACCTCCAGGTATACATATAAGTCTTCCTTCGGCTTCGGGGTTGTCAAATAGGGGAGCTCAAGGATCATTCTCTTCATTTCTCGGAAGGCTGATTCGGCTTTTTCCGTCCATCGGTATTCATCCCGGTTCTTCTTTGTGATATTTTTCAAAGTGTCAAAGAACGGAAGTGCCTTTTCTGCTGACCTATAAGAAGCGGTTTAGAGCTGCTAGCTTGCCGCTTAAACTCTGCATTTCCTTGAGTGTTTTTGGAGATTGTATTTCTGCGATGGCTCTTGTTTTCTTCGGATTTGCTCTGATCCCTTCGGACGTTACCATGTATCTGAAGAACTTTCCTTCTTCCACCCCAAAGGAGCACTTTTTTGGTTTCAATTTCATATTTACCTTTCGGAGGTTGTCGAATGTTTCGACTATGTCAGCCATAGTTCCTTCTCTGTTTTACTCTTGATTACCATGTCATCGACATATGCTTCTAAATTTCTCCCAATCTGTGACCGAAAGGCTGAATCTACCAACCGCTGATATGTTGCTCCGGCGTTCTTTAATCCAAACGGCATTTGGGTGTAGCAATAAGTCTCGTGTTTGGTATAGAAAGTTGTCTTTTCTTCATCTTCCTTTGCCATTTGCACTTGGTGGTACCCCTTGTATACATCTAAAAAACACTTGTACCGGAATCCCATAACCGATTCTATCATCCAATCAATTTCAGGCAATGGGTAATATTCTTTCAAACAAGATGAGTTGAGATTCTTGAAGTCAATGCACATCCTCCAACTATCATCCGGCTTCTTTACCAGCACCGGGTTGGAGATCCATGTTGGGTATCGCACTGGCCGGATTATTCCGGCCTTCAACCATTCATCCACTTCTTTGGTTATGGCCTGGTTCTTTTCTGCCGAGAAGGTTCTTTTCTTCTGGGCTACCGGTTTATTTTGGACATTTACGTTGAGTCTGTGTTCTGTGATTCGCCTTGGTATTCCTGTCATGTTTACCGGTTCCCAAATGAACACGTCTTGGCTATTCTTGAGCAACGTTATCAACTGCCTTCTATATTCTCTGGAGAAATTCCCTCCGATGGTCACCAGCTGCTCCGGATATGCCAGGTGTACCATGACTTCCTCCGTCTTCCCTGCTGGTCTTTTAGTTATTTTGGCATTCTGAGGTTTTATCCTTGCATCTTTTTCTAACATCTATTTTTCTTCCAACTTGCGGCATTCCGAGATGATGACCGACCGAGTGACTAATGTTGATATGCCCCTCGAAGTGGGGAACTTCATCATTGAGTGAATTGTCAATGGGATAGCCCATAGCTTTTTCATTCCGGAACGGCCTAGTATGATGTTGTAGGGAGAAGGGGATCTCACCATAGCGAACTTCATAATAGTTCTACGAAACAGTCCCTCACTTTCGAAAAAAACATCCAATTCTATTTTTCCCAACGGCTTAATGGATTCTCCCGAGAATCCCACCAAAGGCGTATTGGTCTCTTTCAGCCTGGATTTGATGGAGGGGCATAAATTTTCAATCTATACAAAGTGTTCATACATTACTTCTATCGAAGCACCTTGATCTACATATACCCTTCGCACCATATAACCTTCCACTTCAGCTTCAATTATCAATGGTTCGTCGGAAACGTCGCCCAGCAAGATAGGAGGGAAACTGATTGGAGCACTCATCCAATCTTCTTCTGAATCCATGGCCTTGCGTTTTTGTGTGGTTCAGTGACTTCGGATCATGTTGATGACCTTTCCTTTGTTGACATGGTTGTCTCCCCTCGGTGGCCCCCTTCCTCTTTGCTGAACATCTTTTAAGAGATGGTCCGATTTACCCGTCTCCACGGCTATTCACTACTAGAAAAACAGCTATTCTTGACTCCAAATGCGAGTCAAGAAGAGGCCTTATGACGCGCAAATGCGAGTCAAGAATGGACCCGTCATAAAGCTTCATGACTCGCATTTGTGCGTCATCCCTCTATGACGCGCATTTATGACCCACGTTTTATGACTCTCCTTTTTGCGAGTCATAACCTAATTTTTTTTTTAAATTAATTTTTTTCAGTTCCTAATTTTCTATTAAATGACAATTAAAAACCTGATAATACAAAATTAAAAACACAAATATCAAAATAACGCATTTCATATATTAAAAACCTGATAATACAAAATTAAAAACACAAATATTTTCCTTGTTGCTGCTAGAACTAAAATCAACCTAACTTTGCCTATGTTAAAAACCCGCTATACACCATCTCTAACTTTGCCTATACAACAAGACTACCCGAGTATAATGTTACGGCTGCTGCATGACATTTGGTGGCCTATGTTGAGGCATAATCGGCTGATACCCCATGTGATGCATCAGTTGTTGATGTGGATACTGGTAGCCCTGTGATTGGTCCATACGAGCACCCTGATATTCCTTGCTGAGGTGGGCTTGATGGTACCGGTGGCACCAAAGCAGCAGGTCTCTCATACTTAAACATGTGGCAACAAGAACATATAAGTATGCATCTGATCCACATAAAAGAAAAGAATAAATAAACTGGTCGTTTCTGATCTGAGGATATGACAGGTGAGCTTCTTTGGGCTGAGCTTGAACCTCTAAGAGCACCAGGGCATGCATCTGTTGTGCGTACACGAGATGGATCAGGTTCATTGGTGGTTAATCTTGAAGATCCCGTTGTTCGTAAAAAGGTGGATCTTGATACCTGCGAATTAACAGTTTGTAAAAGATGGGTCAGATTCTACTTTGACTTAATAAAGGACCTAAGAACACATAAAATGGAAACGGTTTATGAGACTTCATGCATTTGGAAATGGGCAACTTTCGACCCGTTTCAATTCTACCTAATTTTATGAATTGAAAACATGCTTTTACCAATTTAAAGATCGGGTTGATATTAAAACCTCCAATGTGTGCAAGTTTAATAACAAAGATGCAATGTAAATATTTACTTCTCTGCTGATAGATTGATCACTAGTGGTTGGCATTTTCTGCTTAGATAGGTTCCCCGAATTGGTTGTCCCGGGATTTCTGCTCCACGAGGGATGTGCTGTAGACCAAATACCAGCCCTACTGTCTTGGCCACCTGCATCAAAATTATCAGTTTAGCAGTAACAAATCATTCAATTGGGCAGATACGATTCCTTTTTTTTACTATTAAACGCGTGTAATAGTCTATAATTACAAAAATTATAAGACTCACCTGCTTGTCTATTCAGGCTAGGAATCGCGGGTGGGGCCCCACTACTTGGTCCAGCATCAACACCCTGCAAAAGAGAATTACATACGTTATTCCAATTACATCGGCAAATTTATCAACAACAAAAATAAGAAAGTCTTACAAGAGCACGTGATGGTGGATTGGCAAGTTTCTTAGGAACGCATTTTTATACCAAAGTAATTTCTAAATGATAACACCTGACTTATATTCTTAGTCTTCTCTTACTTCAAATTTGTAGCTCTAATTTCTAATGTACATTACTTGGCTTACGTTAAACTGAGAATGTAACATATGGGGTTGGGACTGGTTGCCATGTGATTTATAACCATTAGGAACACATTTTTATACCAAAGTATCTAGCGGCACTGAGCAAGTGAGTTAAAAAACAATGATACTAATCATATTGCAAAAAAAAATGATCATAAAGAGTCGGGCAATAACCAAGCATGCATGTCATCACGAACACCTCATTTGGCAATAACAAACCTACACAAGAGACACCTACATACAAAACATAATGTCATGCAGCTTACACAAAAGGGATGTCAAAAGATCAGATAATGAGATGACCAATTGTGTAGGTTTGTATGACGCGCAAATACCTATATACGCATCATTATTATAACTGAACTAGTTTAGAAGTAACCTGAGATATCCGAGGGGTACTTTCCTCAATGGGAAGTACTTCTCCTTCTTTTTCTCCCTTTCGGTCTTCAAAGAAACCTACATCAAAGATGAACAATCATCAGTAAAACGCATACCCAATAAACGATGTCAAACAGACCAGATAACTATCTCATTGATCAAATTCTGACTTACGTCACGTCTATATTTAAGACTTTGATGTTTTTTGCAAGAAGTTATCAACAGATCTTCTAAGTCAATGGAAATGTGGCTGACCTGGACAAACGAAGAGTAACAAAATGCTTTTATAACTGGAAAAAAAAAAAAAAAAAAAAAAAAAAATGAGTGCTTTCTACAACTTACTTGTCCTTTGTTACAGCTTCCAACAGTACGTGTGTAAAGAAAAATTCACAATTTTTCTGGGCTATTAAATGCTATTTTATGGCACATAGATTACATACTTTATTAAATTTATGTCTCATAAAATTGCATATAATAGCTCAGTGATATCATGGATTTTTTTTAACCTGAAAAAACACACAAAAAGAAGCAGTACCTATGTCTCATAAAATAGCATATAATAGCTCAGTGATGTCACTCCAAACCAACTTCTTACCGAATACATTTTATAAGGCTCAGACAGGGTGGGAAGTGAAGAAAGCATAAACGTCTGCGATGGCTGCAAATATACTCATTTGCCCCGCCTATGCAAATAAAATAGGATTAGGGTCAGGTATGTATCTGAGGACGTCTGTGCAGTCCGCCACCAGTGAATGCGCCTCTGGGCTAAAGCAGCTCATTATACCGCTTCTAGTAACCTCAGAAATGATAATCTTGAAGCAATAGCTGAAAATGTAATGCATTTTACGCATACTCAATAACTGTGATGAAGAAGTCAAACATTTATTCGCATGTACTTTTACTTTACCATTGCATACCTATAGTTTGGCGTTAATTTCATTCCTGGTTCTTGGCAATGCCAATGAGATCGGTTGTCTTAGATTTTTCTATGACAACGGCTGCACCTGTTCATATACCATCCAAGGTTTTCTTTGATCTCAGTTATCACCACCTCCGTAGTGAGCCGTTGGTGTTGCTGCATTTTCATGACAGTTATTAGCAAAATATATGGCAAATTTAGTGATTAAGGTTTTTGTGTCTTACCATAAGAGTGTCTGGATTAATTTGCATGATTGTTGCTATCTTAACAGGTTCTTGTACCATAGATGGATGCTGTTTTTGATGTTGTGTCGCCAGCAAGGTCAGAGGCATGACAGGCCCAGTCAATTCGATGTACCTGCATCACATTTGTTTGGCTCAGATAGTGGTAGTACCTTTAAACCTGCACAACCAACTATGCCCATGAATCTGTGATACCCCAGGTGTTTCGTCTTACAGCAGCCTACGCTGACACGTAAAAGCAATGGAGTACCCGTACCCAATCCAGCAATTGCAAAGTCAAAAAGATCATGCTTCAACATAATATAACTCATTTCAACAATTAGAGTCAATTTCAACTTACTTATTAGCATAATATATGAATTCTGAAACAAACACAATGTCACCTCCTAACTCACGTTGGGGTTTGGTGCTCCTCAACATTTCTTGCATCTTTTGTACCTGCAAATATAAATATTAACAACATTTAGAAATATACATGTAATTCGTAATTAAAACCATTTTGATTCATTTCAACCCATTGTACCCAATATTGACATTCTCAAAGGTTTTGAATACCAATATCATTTTGGCTACTTGGCTCCTGTAGTGGCAAATTTCATTAAAGATAGATATTTTAGCTATCAAACTAGCTAGAATACCAGGTACATAATTATATAGAAAGAAATCAACAAGTAAACCAAATGTTTAAAGAAATATCATGAGTCATGAGTACTACTTAGCTTACAACACATAAACATTTAATTTAAACCAAGCAAAACACACTGTCCCAGCCAGACCCATGTTACCAATACAATTTTTCTTACTGAAGTACTTACACAATCAAAAAATTAAAAAAAATTAGCCAAACTAAAATACTAATCACCTTATTAAAAACTTGAATAAATACAAGCTTCAAAAAATGTACTAACTGCTACGGCGGCTTCACAAACACAACAAAACAAAACCCTAATCGAACTTCACTCTAAACTCGATCTAAATACACGAACCCTTGGTCTCTTGATCTCCTTGTGATGATGATGATGATGGCGCGGCGAGGTGGTGGCGGCGCATGTTGAATACGGCGGCAGGAGGTGGCCATGGTGGTATTATCAAGAGAGAGGTGAGAGGGATGAGTGAGGGGTGTTGGTGGTTATGGTGTGGTTAGATTGAGTCACCGGAAAAAGGAGTGGCGCTGGAGATGTGGGTGGCGGCTGCTGAGATAAGAGGGGGAGGGCTAGGGTTTGGTTAAAGAAGATGTGTGTGTGAGGTGAGTGTTGTAAATGAACAAGGTAACCTTAATTAGGTTATAAGACGTGCAGGGGAAAAAAACATAGATGACCCCTATTTAGGACGAAGCAAAACGAGCGTCATCTAGCAGGCTAAATTTTAACTGATTATGACCCTATGTTATGACGCTTCTGAAAACGAGTCATCCCCAATAAAAAATTTACTCGTTATGACTCTTATTTTATGACTTTGCTATTTGCGCGTCATCTTGTAGCGTGCATCATAAAATGCGAGTCAAGGATAGACCTTTTTCTAGTAGTGATTCTCAACTGTTCTTTTAAATGCCAGCAATCATTTGTAAGGTGTCCCTTTCCTCCGTGGTAATCACAGTATTTGTCTAGATTCTCTCTGGGGCTTTCCTTTTAACGGTGAGGGCGGCGGCAGTCTCAGCTGATGTTCGGTTGCCAAGATTTCTTTTGGGGCTTTAGTCAAATAATTTAAGTCTATCGGCTTGGTTTCGTTCCTGCGGATGTCATTGCGGCGGTAGTATGCTCGATAGGTTTTGTCATGTTTTGCAGGGACATAGGGACCATAATGATCATTCTGACGAGGCTTGTATTCATTTCTAGGATTGTTTCGGCGGTGATCTCCCCCAAAAGGAGCTCGTGGAATCCTATCGCTGTAAGAGGAGGAGTGATACTCCCTCTTGTAGGTATCCATCTTTTCACCCCTTAGTAATTCGGTTGCCCTATACACTGCTTCCGAGCGAACAAAATCATCCACCCTTATCATCATTTGAGTCACTGTTTGTGGAATGCGGTCAGAGAAACGTTTAGCCAACTCAGGGCACTTGCTACCGTTTATAAAGGATAAGATTTGCATGAGTTCCGGTACGCCAGAGATATGGCTGGCCTCGTCGGTCCATCGTTCTTTAAACTCTGGCAGAGTTTCATTTTCCTGCCGAACGATCTTAGTGATTTCCATCGGATCTTTAATGCACTTTCTTCTGAGAGCAAACCTTGTCACAAACTGATCACGAAGGGTTTCCCAATTGTCAATGATGCCGTTGGGCAAGCGGTCGAACCATCCTTTTGCTGAACCATCCAGTGTTTGCTGAAACATCCTACACCATACCGGCATGGGCCATTCACCGTGGTTAGCTGCACCATAAAATCTAGTGATATGATCGTCCGGATCTGTAGATCCGTCATAAAGTTTTATGTTGGTGGGCATCACATGCTTTGGCCCAGAAAACTCTATGATTCTTCGAGTGAAAGGACATCTTGATGCTTCTTCGTATGGCTTGGCTAGGTCATCTTCTTGTTCTCTTTTGCCATCTTTGGTTTTGGCTTTTTAGAGTTTTCTTCATCGAAGTCAATTCGGATTGGTTTGAGTGGGCTTCCCCCTTTGGTATTGTGCTCTTTTATTAGGGCTTTGAGTGCCGTTACTTGGCTTAGGATTTGCTCTTCAAAACTACTTGGGTTGTTATTATCATTACTTTTTCCACTTCCTTCTGCGTGATGAACAGTAGGACCCGTCATTTTTCACCCTGGTAGATTGAATAACGAGTCCCACGAATGGCGCCAATTTGTTGAAGTAAAATCATGCATCTTACTCCTAACAAGCAAAATGGATCCTCCGGACGGTTCCTTGGTCCTTCGGATTCTCCTAACAAGAAAAATGGATCCTCCGGACGGTTCCTTGGTCCTTCGTATTCCTGTAAGAAAGAAACACGCGTTAGTCTCGCCCCGGGTTTTATCCCAGGACCAAACTCCGGCGTGAGAATGAGTATATGATACAAAGAGTAGTGTAGCTGAAAGTAAAAGCGAATGAATTCAGTTACCATTGAGTGAAAATCTTCCCTCTTTATATAGGAGAGCCCTTTTTGTCTCTATCGGATACCTCCAAACGAGATAGTGATGCTTTTGAGCGGCAACTGCGACCTTTCTCTTTTTGGCACCTGCTTAGTCCCGCTATTTGTTCTGAACCTTTGTCACGTACTCTTTATATTGGGTTTGACTTTAGATCCGGAATTTACCGTTGGTCCGAATGACCTGACGTGGTTCGTTCGGAACAGGAGATCCGTTCGGCCACATACGCCAACATGACGCAGAATGCAGAAGCAAATTTTAATATAATCCAAAGGTTAATACTGAGGATAAAATCACCGGGGAATAAAACCCCTAACAAGAAATAAACTCTAAAAATACATAGTTTATTAATAATCAAGATCAAAAGATAAAAATTACAAAACCCTAAGGCCTATATTTATCGGGAAAAATTATATTGGAGAAAAAGATAACTATTTAAAGTAAATTACAAAATTTAAAATAAGTAAACGTTTCTATTTAAACAAAAATTCAAAATTAATAAAAATAAAAATTGCATTCGTAGCCTATATGACATAACAAGGAAAACCCTTTTAAGGCGTAGCAACTTGAAAGCTGAAACTACTCCCTATCCGAGAACTTTACAGAGTAACAAGGGTCATGGTGTTACCCCGTAGTGAAGAGAAGTCATGTTTTCTTGTTGTGCTCATGGTGCTCCATATACTTCTCGATTCTTGTCTCCATCATTCCCCCTCACTTGAAATGAACTCGTCCTCGAATTCTCACCATCAAGGGCTTCATTAACCTTGAACATCTTCTCACAACGTACCTTATCTTCAGTAGCTTTACGCTTTACATCAACTCGAGTACTCTTTTTATTCATCTCTTCACGTTTCTTCACACGTCTTCCGCATTCCCCATAATCCACACAAAACGCTAAATCTCTTTATCATCCCCCTCACCATTCTCCCTCTCTTGGAAAGAACTCATCCCCGAGTTCTCGAGATAGAAAACTTGTGTTGATGAGGCTTCAAAAACATCAATTTTCTTTAAATCTTTAACTTAAACCTTTATTTTCTCACTAACCGCCTTTAGAAAAATTGATTTGGGTCTTTTATTTGAACATTTATATTTAGATCACGATTATAAACCTTTACATCTTCATTATTTATAGATCCCCCAACTTCTTCACAACTTTTAAAACCAACTTCCTTTGTTGTTTCCATTAGTAAAGCTGAAGCTTTGTTATAATTTTGCTCATAAATTTGAAGGTTATGAATTTTCTCAACATGCTCCTTAATAACTTCAGCCTTCAAAATCTTTTCTTCACCATTTAACCTCGGGCTTTGGCAATTGTGGTTTTACTTTGTGTGAAACTATAACAATTCTCCTTCCTTCCCATGATAGAAGGTTCAGATCTTGTTGGAGATCATACTTGTCATTAACTTACATCGCCATGGTCTTCCCAATAATACATGGCACTCATCAATATCATCCACAATACAAAGTACGTCTACTTTAAAAAATTTACCGATGGTAACTAAATACTTACAAACTCGGTAACCTTCAATTAGACAAACATCCATTCGTAATTTTAAGAAGTCTACCGATTTTCTTAAAACCAAATTATTTAAACTTGGGATAATCATTTACAAATGTATCTTACTTGACAAGTTTTTCATTTTTGTGTAGCAAATAAAAAATTTTCTTACTTCAAGAAATAAACTTTCGAATTTCCTCACTTAGCCCTCAAGATTTTGAAACAATCTGTACTAATTAATAAGGGAGAAATTCAAACCGTCCCCAGAAACTATGAAAAATACATAAAAATACATAAAAACTCTGGAATTAAAACCGTCCCAAGAAACTCCGAAACCAGATCGACCAATCCAACAAGGCAAATCATTGTTCTGATATATGAGACGTCTCTAAAATCAAAACTTGGCATTTTATTTATTTATTTATTTATTGTGTGAAAATGATGAGTTTATCTCTCTTTTTGGGTAGGCAAGTTGGTTATAGTACAACATATATACTTGCTCTAATTATAGATCTAGTTAGGGCACAGCATCGCAGGCCCAAAACCGACCGAGACCGAGAGGACCGACCGGATCGACCGAATCGAAAGACCAGCGGTCCGGTCTCGGTTCGGACCAGTCTTACGTAAAACCCGACTATTATGTCTTCTTGGACCGGACCGACCGAAGGACCGGACCAACCCGGAACAGACCGAACACATTCAGTCCGGTCCTCGGTTTAAGATTTTGGGCTAGTTCGATCTCGGTACGATCCGGTTTTGAACCGTTGATCACCCCTAGATCTAGTAGACTAAAGGTGATAGTATAAAAAGCAACCACTCAACTTAAACATACAAATAATTCCTCGTTGTACTACATATGTTCCACATACAAATCATATAATGTGTGATAAAAGGAATGGGTAGTAGAATCGATGCACTTATACGATGCCAACCAAAGAAAGATGAGGAAGCATTTGGTAATTTATGATCACATAGTTGACGCAAGCCATGAGACGCAAGTAGGGTTGAGCATCGCAGACCCAAACCGACCGAGATCGAGAGGACCGACCGGACCGACCGAAAACCGACCGAACCGAAAGACCAGCGGTCCGGTCTCGGTCTGAATTTTTTCTTTATTTCGGTCTCGGTCTCAGTTCGGTCCGGTCTTACGTAAAACCCGGCTATTATGCCTTCTTGGACCGGACCGACCGAAGGACCGGACCGGACCGGACCAACATGGTCCGGACCGAACACATTAGGTTCGGTCCTCAGTCTAAGGTTTTGGGCTAGTTCGGTCTCGGTCCGATCCGGTTTTGGTCGGTCTGGTCCGGTTTTGGACTGTTGATCACCCCTTAGACGCAAGCATCAATCATGTCCATACACACTAGATATTTGATAGTGAAAAGTTTGAGCTTAGCTTCTGCCCGCATCCTTGAACATTGAAAAAAATATGCAAATATAAGACCTGGTGTTATGGTGGTGGTCGACCACTACATAAAAAAAAGAAGTTAAATCTACACATTTTTATTTTTACACTTTTAAAAAATGTGTAAAAATGTATTACTTTATTGAAAATTAATAATGTGTAAAAGTGGTTACATTAGTAAGTTTGGGGGAAAAAATTAAAATAATATATTTTTCACATATATAGTTGTGTAATAAAAAATTCACACATTTAAGTGTTGAAAAACCTAAGATTTTCTCACATACCTGGAGATTAATTGTAACACCTAATTTACCTCACACTTATTGTGAGGAGAAATTGGGTGTTACAAATGATTTCCACACCTATAAGTGTAGACATTTCATGGATTTTCCACACTTAAAAGGTTGTAATTTTTTTTTTATTATTATTATTTTTTTTTTGATACAATTATAAGTGTGGAAAATCTATTGTTTTATAAGTTTTTTTTCACACTTATTTATGTAACAATTTTTATAAAGTTTTTAAGTGTTGATAAACTAATAAAATTATACACACATTGTAAAAGTGTGGAGAAAAAAACATGTAGAGTGGACAATTTTTTTGTAGTGCCACCCACCACACGCTATCCCCATAACACACATAACCCAACCGCGCGCGATGGGGGTATTCTTGTTGTGGTTCGGTGGTGCAGACCACTTAAGCGTTGCACTTTTTGTGTGTGGCATATTTGTATAACGCAGGGTATGTTTATATGTTTGGTTTGATGGTGACTATTACACCTATTTTGTGATGGGTTTGGTGGTGTGTTGAATGGTAATGTGACATTAATGTAAAAGTGGTGTGTTTACTGACCATAACACTTTGTCAAAAGGTTTTATAAAAGGTAAATTCAAGATTTCAAGTTGAGGTTAAAAGAAATTCTTAATTAGCTCTCTCTTGATTAGCTCCCTCTTAATCTCGATAATATGAATAAAATTTGAAGTTGGTAACAAATTTTAAAAAGAATTTGCATATATATCCATCCAAAAGCTCAAAATTACTATATAACCAACTTAAATTTATAATTGCATATATATCTTTTCTAAAGCTCAAAAATTACATATATATCATATTTAAACTACTAATTGCATATATATATATATATATATATATATATATATATATATATATATATATATATATATATATATATATATATATCATTTATAACTTTTGTAATTGCATACATATCCTTTTTAAACATTCGTAATTACATAAATATCATTTCTAGACCTTTAAATGTCATATACATAAAAATTATTATTTATGATAATTATAATTTTATAAATAGAAAAACAACATTTGTTTCAAATGTATGATGTCCCGAAGTTCAAAATGAACGAGATGATCAAATACAATATATCACGACAATATTTACCTCATATATATATATATATATATATATATATATATATATATATATATATATATATATATATATATATATATATATATATATGTGTGTATATATATATATATATATAATATATATATATATATATATATATATATATATATATATATATATATACTAGACTTCAAAGCCCGCCCAATGGGCGGGCATGACTTGTAATTTTCATTTGGATGGGTTTACTTATTATGCCTGACGGGATAGTAACTTAGATCGGTTTACTTAGCATGAAATTACTTGCACGGAATTTTTTATAGGAGTAACCGACATTTTATTTCTTTATGAAAATACACTTTTTTTTATTGTAATAATTTTTCAAAAAGGTTTGATGTATATGTTTTATGTTATTCAGAAAGTTCACATAGCTAATCGTTAATTTGTTATTTTCAAGACAATAACTATTGTTATTAAATTTAATATTTAAAATTACAGTTGATTAAAAAGTGCATAGTTTAATTTGTGTGTCATTGAATTTAATGTACGAAAATATAGCTGGTAAAAAATTGTTTAAGCCATGACTTGTGATAATCACTGAAAAAAGTAAGTTGGCACAAAATAAAGATATATACATTGTAAATTATATATTGAATTGATTAAGAACGAAAAGAAATATACGTTTATCGAATATGAGAGAAAATATGAAGCTTTACAACCTTCTTGTTTACAAACTTATTTACATGAATAATTAATTTTGATGGTGTTAGTTGACGCAACTTGTAATCATAATTTTGATGGTCTGAGTTAACGGATAATGATTTTTAAGGACGCGTAATATTTTTAAATTGTATTTTAGGAAAATAAATATCTGTTGGTGTAACTTTGTTGAATGCAAAATTATATAATTGAAAAAAAAAAGTATGAAAAAATACTATATATAAATATACCACCTTCATGGCCTTCAGTTCACAAACCTAACCTAATTCTTGGAGGAACTTCATAGAGTCTTTGTGGAAATGGTTTTAGTTCAGCACCCACAATCTTGTCTTTGTTGCTAAAATTATTTTTTAAGGACGCTGATTTAATTTTTTTTTGTTAGGCTATTGGTTTACGGGTGAAAAATTATAGGAGAAATTTAATTGTTATTTTTAATGACGCCGATAACCAAACTGTTTCAACTTTGACTTTATCTATTTTTGCAGGTGTTATATAATAATTAATGCAAAATATATGAATGGATTGAGTTTTAAGTGTATTTTTCGTTGGTATAATTTTTCATCAAGTATTATATAAAACAAAAAAAATATTTAAGGTCAAAGGTGAACCTGGATACTTATTTTGGGACGGAGGGAGTACCATTTAACGCCTTTAAAAAAGTTATTAGGGTTAAAAAAATAAGTTAAAGAAAAATAAGATATAAATATGCCAACACATATATTTAATGATGCCAATTCAAATTCGAAACAGAACTCATTTGTAAACAACGTTGATTGTTGATTTATTGCATTTACCATCTTGATCACAATGATGAATCTTCAATCCCTTCTTTTAGCTCCGGTGAACAACAACCAAAAATTAAATGTTACAGTAATACTTTCTTTTTACCAACCACTTTTTCATATCAAGCAACAAAATTTGGTAATAATATGGTTTTATGGCTCGCAACTGGTTCTTCATGGTCTCTTGAAGGCTGAGGGTAAGGCTTAAATAATATGGTTTCTGGACAAAACAAAATGAAAATCAATATAGTTACAATTTACGAATATAAGAAAACAAATACATGCTTAAATGCATGATGAGAACATGGCACTTCACAAACTAAGAATGACATATATTAACAAATTGCCCAATGGGCGGACATGATTTATAAATATTGTTTGAAGGTATTAGTTAACGAATAATAAAATGCATTTGTATTTTTAATGTATTAACAATGAAAAATACTTGAGGTTTATGAGTATCGTTGAAATAAATAAGTTAACAAAAAATAAGGTATAAACGTACCAATTTTTATGTTGAATGCATTAACAATGAAAATAAATAAAAGTTTACATTTATAAAACAATAAAAATTTACAAAGTTATTTGTAACAACATATTATATGATTTTTACGCAATTCAAATATACACGAACATGTTCCTAACACAAACTTGTTTACGACTAACAATTTATTTCTCTAAACACACGAAGATGAGGCAAAGTTCCAAAACGTCTATTAAAAGCTCTTTAAAGTAATATATGCACATGCTCTTATTGTCCAAGCCTCGTCTTAAGCTTATCAACCCTGCAATCAAAATTCATCCCAAACAAAAAGCATTTAATTTAATCATCTTTTAGTTCATAGCCAATAAATGGTGTTTTTATTTCTTCTTATGCTAAAAAACAATGCTTTTTATTTTTGTAGAAACATCAGACCCGAAATCACAGAGTTGGTTACCAGATAAACATTCAATCTAATGAGCCCATTTGCTTCTTAGTGCATTAGTGTAGTAATTCTCGGCCGAATGTTCTAATACTTCTTGAATCTATCTCAATGAATGTGGTTTAGTCAGTAGGTCTAAATCTACTACTCAAGCGAGGTACACATTATGGGTCTAGAGAAGGGTCAGTGTCAAAAGTACATATAGACTGAATTCATATACACACATGATATATTATACAATGATGCATTGCGGCAGTGCCTAACATAAAACTCAATCATAATATGTTGACTGCAAAGAGTGCCTCAAACGGAGCACAAGCACCAATAAAATGAAGGCAATGTATTGTAATTCAAATACAATACATACTCTATAAATAAAATGAAGGCAATGTGATATTAGAAAGAACATCAACAGAGGACATACTCGAACTCAAAATCTGTTTATATGTGGCAACGTACAGGACCAATGCATTCACACTTTGAATTTACACATTTTAGATATGAATGATGATAATGTGTAACAACAATCCAACCGTTGCAGCGGGATGTAAGCAACATGCAGAGTTATCTACTTTTATAAACTTACATCATCAAAATTGAAACAGTTATTGACAACAAATATAAAAAGTACAAATACAAAGAACCACCAACATTTTAGTTGCAAAAATATTGTTCTTCCTTGATCCTTTCATAACCTATATATCAACTCTTAACTGACTGTGCAACATTATACATTAGTAGGAAATTTGGAACCCGCGCTCAACATCCCACTGCACCTCAACATCCTCAATTCATTCTTCCGCTCATCTAATATCATTAAGGGCACACTGAAAGTAGCAATGAGCAAAAAAGCATGTTAAATTGCAATTAATCCTTTTTACTAATACCGCAAAGGACATACAGATTCATGCCACAATGCCTTCTTTTTATTTATGGCAAATAGTTAACTGTTTTGGGGCAAAGATGGTGACTAAATAAAAGGACTTAAACCTATTATATCAAACTGAAGATGCAGCCCTCCAGTGCGAGTAAATGGTACATAAAGAAGCAAGTAGAGTTCATACCTTCAAATATATTTTTTTTCCAAATTATTTCCGATCATTTGTGAAACTTGTAACTTTGGGCCAAACACTTCTCAGCACCCATTTTAGCACCCCAGACGCTGTGATTTCAGCCCCCAATTCAGCACTCAAACCTACCTATTTCAGCCCCCGATTCAGCCCCTAAACACACCTGTTTCAGCCCCATGAGAGAAACGTAGACTTCCTTTGAGTAATACTTGCTGTGAAGAATCGAGCCCATCACAAACCACTGGAATGATGTTAATCCTGAAAATATTCAACAAAGAAATAAACATTAATAACTATTTAATCATCCCTAAAACTCAAAGAATCATAAGGAAATTTCAGTAATTCAAGCTACAATAAGCATACAGTCAATTCCAAAAGGCAAATATGAGCACCATTCAAGTTACAATAGCTAATAATGGTTCAGCTAATGCTTCTTTAAAACTCATTATCAGAACTTGCAAACCTTCAAAATTTCCCCAACTGTTTGTTCATGTGAAAAAGATACATCGACCTCGGTTGCGTTCTACTGGTTCATCAAACCCGTGGCAGACCAATTGGGAAGTTTCTTCCGTGAAACTGTTTGGCTTAGATTTGCGAGTGCGATTAGTATCTGCATTCAGACATTTTGTTGAATCTGAAATAAATATTTCTGCAATTTTTACTTACATTTTTGCTAAAACCATATCATATAAAAAGTTATAATCTGAGATTGCATGATTCTGTAACAAAAGAGTATATATCAGTTACCTAATCTCAATTAAGTGAAAGTGTTTGAAGTACTAACAAAAGAGTATATATCAGTTACCTAATCCCTAATCCAAACAGCCCTTTATTTGATGGCAGAGGTTTAAGCAATGCAAACACATTTTAGTCATGTGTCTCAAAACAGGGAAAAGTACACCTGTTAATCCAAACAACCCCTAATCCAAACAGCTCCTAATTTGATGCCATAATTGTAGGAGTGCAAGCATAGTTCACTGATGTGTTTCAAAACCGACCGAAACTGAGGTAAATGAGGTAATAACTCCTAAATAGATTCCCAAACACCCTTTACGACATCCTTTTGTTATTTTTAGCAATCACATTGAATTGCGCATGTTAAGATGTTGGGCATAAGGGGTATATTGTATGCTTTTGTTATACATATAAGACTACTACTTTAATTATCCTAAACTAATTTGATAAAACAAAGATGTTCCAAGATCTCGATGACAAATTGTAAGGGTTTCAGATAACATGTAACAGTTTATGCATGTAAGAAAAGTGAGCAAAAAGTTATAACAGATATATGCACTATGCCATGAGCTAAACAGATAACATTACAGTAGCAAATAAGAGGTTCTTACGGTTTGAAGGTGATATTGTTATTGTTGTTATCATATTAACATACTTGAAAACCATGGACAATGTCCCTAATAGGGTGAAAATGTGCCTTATATTTGTATCCACATATATCCGTACTTAGAAAAGTCTAGATCATCATATTTGTGAAATGGCTTTATTGACAGTTAGTTCAATTTCTAATTTTCCTAAAGACCACTTCAGTATCCAACCCGAACCCATCAACTTTCCTATGACTTTGACTTGGAATGGTCTTCAAATAGAGGGAAAAAATAAAACTTACTGTTTGGACATCTCTTTTTTGGAATATCCCATGGCGAGAAAGCTTATCAATATATGGACACATTACATCATTTAGCATATTAGTTACTTCAATTGCATCTTTCCCATCTCAACCTACAAACATTATATAAAACATCTTAAACGCAGTTTATACATTCCTTTAGTATAAAGGTGGAAAAATGAGCAGTTCAGGAGGGCTAGGTAACAGGTCATAATGGGTGATCCAACATATTTGTTCGCTCACTCACTTTCATGTTAATCTCCCCCTCACTCTTCTTCTATTCTGCTTCTGCAAGTTTGACCGCGGTCATGTGTGCTCCTTATTACACTTAGTCTAAGAGATTTCAGCGTCATATAATATAATACCTCTCATATTCTCATACATCGTTCTTTTGCTCATTTTACCTAATAGATTTCGAAATAATCAGAATTTTCTTAACACTGTAACATATGGTTACCTGATTATTAAAACAACAAACAACAATATCTTTTACACCATGTTTTATTGCAGATTTGTTTATATATAATATATATATATATATATATATATATATATATATATATATATATATATATATATATATATATATATATATATATATATATATATATATATATATATATATAAATCAACTACACCCAACACAACTATGGAAAGTAAAAGAGGATTAGTACTGCTTTTTATGGGTTACCAATATCCGGCCTGCTGTTTCATTTCTCCATCATTGCAAGCAGCTCAAAAGCAGAAACAACTCTCCCTTCTTTACAATAACCGTTAAACAAAGCATTAAACGTAACCGTACCAGGAGTCAACCCATCTTTCACTATTCGCCTAAACATCCCATTCGCCTCATCAATCTTACCTTCTTTACACAACCCATCAATCAATATCATAAAAGTATGCACATTCGGCTCACACCCCTTTTTCACCATCTCATCAGCCAAACACAACCCTTTATCAATCAACCCCATATCACAAACCGCTTTAACCAAAACACTATAAGTCCTCGTAGTCGCCCGACACCCATACACTCCCATCTCTTCCTTCAATCCAAATGCCTCACTAACCATACCCTTCTCGCACAACCCGTGTATCAGAACTGTAAAAGTCACCTCATTCTCACCACACTCATCTCTCTCACACATTACATCAAACATCAACAAAACCAACGAACTCGCAACATAAACATCCACACCAAACCCCTCTTTCACAACACGCGTAACAAACATCTCCCCTTCTCTCACAAACCCATCCTTACACAATGCGTTAACAGCCGTCCTATAATCAACCACACCCAAAACAAACTATATCTTCCTTTTCATCCAAAATATGTTTTATGTTTATTTTTATCCAAGAAGAGCCAAAAATACAAATAAGCCACAAACCGTACTGCAACCCGATATCCCTTCACAGCTTCTACTCCTTTACCGACCTTCAAATCATAGTACCTGGACACAGCTTCTACTCCTTTTCATATTGACACCCCTACAGGAGTAACTTGAAAACTATAACACAAATTTGAATTGCACCTAGAAACGGAAAATGGTTAATGGATTAGTAAGTCACTAACTTTAGCCCATTGGGAAGGGTTGTGTATTCACTCTCAGGCACTTTTGCTCCCTTAAGCTGCAATTAAGAAAGTTGAAGTACCAAACATTAGGTAACTAAACATGCATAGCAAATGTTAAGCTTCGACCCATTTACTTGTCAAATTGGGATAAAAATTAATTTTGATAGAAAGAAAATGGGTCAAATTGGCCGAATGTTTCAAATTCATACAGTCTTTCCAACAAAAAAAAATTAGGGTTTTGATACAATAATTATTTACTTGAACTTAATCAAGTCAAATATATTACATTGAATACGCACAAAATTAAGGGATAATTACCGATTTGAAGACTCTTTAGCAAAAAAACCATTGTAATCAAAAAACATAGATCCTGTTTTAAATGATTATAAAAATTAAAAAGAAAAACATACTCCATTACATCCAAATATGCACTTTGTCTGATATCTGACAAAGCTGGCAGTACTAACAATATATCCGATAAAGCTAATAGTATTAACTTTCTTAAGCCAGCAGTGTTAATGAAACAAATAAATAACAATAATCCAAATAAGGAGAGGAGTACCCAAGAACCTGTTTGGTTATAAGATATAAAACATCATACCTGCAAAGTTCAATCAAGAATTGTATTAAGATAACATACATTAGAGGATTGTATTATAAACATAAAATAATAGATGTAGATACAGGAAGGAACATGATGATTTAAAATACCATATAATGGTTTTTGTGGCAAAGACCACCTGTGGAAGAAAAAACATAATGATTGGGGGTGTAGCATCTCATGAAGCATATGACAGATTATCATCTACTGCCTTTAGGGTTTTGTATGATGAATGAATAAAAGGCCGGATATTAATCAAAACAAATTAATATTGTAGAACTATATTTAAGGAAAAGATATGCTTGATAATTTAAATTGCTCTTTTGTCTAGTATATCTTTTTTGTTTTAGGTGCTTCATCACAATCAATGGCTTGGTTCCATTGGTTGAGACGTTTCCATGTTAACCTAAAGATGCATGTTCGAATCTCACTATGGTCATTTTTAAAATTTCGTATTTAATGGTCAACTTCGAATTATTTGGTCAAACATTGCTTATGTGGCATGCTTAGGTGGAATAAGAGCATGATTACTCATCAATCCAACGCTTATTCATCAATCCTGCATTTGATGACGTCATACGCATCCTGTTATTATATATATATATATATATATATATATATATATATATGTCTCTACATTATATATTAACAGGAGGCGTTACACGTAGATAATGCCACATAAATGCCACCTCAATGCCACATAATCATAAAAATGCCACATAATCATAAACTATGCCACATAATTATATATCTCTACATTATATATATTTATTAGCAACTATGTAAATTCGGAATAAATTTTCTAAAAAATAAGACTACATGGGTTCGAACTTGGGATGTTAGGCA
This sequence comes from Artemisia tridentata subsp. tridentata, assembly GCA_021014915.2. NCBI lineage: Eukaryota > Viridiplantae > Streptophyta > Magnoliopsida > Asterales > Asteraceae > Artemisia > Artemisia tridentata. The sequence goes on from CP139504.1 coordinate 74,145,689, forward strand.
CAATTAAACAACACCTCAACCATTGGAGCATTCCAATGGTTGTGAAACAATTTGGAAATCATAATTGATATTGCATTAACCTGTCAAATATTAATGTATTAGGGTTTTTATTTACAGAACAATATTACGTTATTAAAAAAACCAAAACCAAAAATCATTCATTCATCTTGAGGCAAACACAAGGATGAAGAAGAGGAGGCTTCTGAGAATTTAGTATTCAAGGTATATTGATACTCATCTGTTGTTGATAAGATATGACTAATATCATTCATTCATCTTTTGACTAATATCATTCATTCATCTTATGTTTGAAGGTATACTGCGCGTGTACAGTTCATACTGCTGGTGATATGTGTCTAAATACACATATCTTTTATATGATTTAAACCCACAAAAACGACCAAAAACACACAAATGACCTCATAAATGTTACAAATACCATTGAATTGTGTTTTTATGTGATTCAGGTACAAAAGATTGAAAAACAAGTGAAAAATGATCAAGTTCACACAATTGTCATTTTCAGTCCCTGGAGTTTCACAAATTGTCAAAACTAGTCCCTGAAAGTTTAAAAAGGAAGAAAAGTCAACTTAAGTCCTTGGGAAGTCAAACTTGTTCACAAATGATCCCTGGATGAAAGTTTTCTAAAACTTGGCAACTTTTACCCCTAAGAATCCAAAAATTACAAAAATGGTCCTTGGTGTTTAAAAATGTGAAATTATCAACCTTGGTCCTTGTAATATTGTTTATTGGCAGGTTTGGTACTTTGAAGGAAGTTTAGAAAGTTGGCAATTCAGGTCCCTCAAGATTCAGAAATTACAACTATGGTCCCTATGTTTAACTATGACCAAATCCGGATCCAAACTAATTCCCTTAAACCCATTTTACCCAAGCCTGATAAATAAACCCAACACCCATATTTAACCCGGCCCACTCCCTTTTATTTAAACACAGAAGTTTGACCCGAAGTCAAACCTTCTTATCCCTTCCCTTTAAACCGCCAAAAAAACCAGTCACCACCCCCCACCTCACCATTTTCCACAGCTGTCTCACCACCTCATTCCCCCCTCCATACACGTTACCTAACACATCCAAACTCAATAAATGCTTCTCCCCAACTCTCACTGACTAAACCAGCTGGATTAGCCACTTGCCACGTTTCTCGCCAAAAAGAAGATTGAACAGCTGAGATCACTTCTGCTCAACCAAAGGCCAAGATTAAAGGTGGGATTTGATTGGAATGCTAGTGGGAACTCAAATGACTATAAAGATCAGAGGAGAGGCAAGAGAAGAACTACTTTTGGGCTAGCCATTAGTCATAGTCTAACGTAATTTTTATGCTTTTTTAGTTTAAATGTCAATTTTAATTTTAATGTTGTCTTTTTCATTAAATTAGTGTAATGAACCTTTAATTTCCAGTTTTAATTCAAGTTATCTTTTAAATTTTATGTTTTAGTTTAATGTCATTTATTTTCAAAGTCTTTTAACTTTCTGTTGATGATGGTTGTTTATTTGGACTCAAATAGCTCACATAAGCTCTGACAAAGCTCAACAAGCTTTTAGATACAAATAATCACTCATGATCTTTTAAATTCAAAGTTAGAATAAAAATCAAGAAAATAGAAAAATAACCAAAAAATCAGTTTGTATGGTGATTGATGCAAGGAGCAAAGTGAATTCTGGATGGCTTTGGTTTAGAAGTCTCATGGGAGACTATAGGTGTAGTATTTGATCCTTGGTTCCTTTGGTTCTCAGCCTGATGCAGTTGTAAGCCACTTTTTACCATTTCTTGCATTTCACTGTTTCAGCCTTAATTATGCTTTGATTTTAATGTTTTTATGTTTATTTGCTGTTTCTTAGTCATAATATAGCTTAATACTAGGTGCTTATGTTTTGGATTTGAGTATGGTTGGAAATTGCATTTTGACTGTCACTATGCTTGTTTTTGAGAAATCTAGGTTCAGACTTGTGTGACTACTTGTTTAAGCTTAAAAGTGTCCATTTTGACACTTTGGTACCCCTGGATTTGATGGAATAGGTTTACATGGTCATTTGCTTTGAAAAACTTCATAACAGTCCATTAAAGGATTGTTTGGATTTATTGGTGAATCTGTGTTAATGGCTGTGTTTATGGTTGTTCTTGTTTGATGTACTCTTGATATGGTCTAAGAAACTCAGTTGAATCTTAATCTAGCAGTTTTACATATAGAATAGTCAAGATGACACTTGATTTTATGTCTAGGTTGACTGTGATGATATTAGATCCAACGAACTTGCATACTTGTTTAAAAGTTGTTAATCTTTGTTTCTTTCATGTTCTTATAGCTTAATATAGCATAATCAATCAGTAGTTTAAGATCTAAATTCATATTAGTCAATTTATGTGTTCTTAGTAAAAGTCAAATTTCATTTTTCTGTTTTTCTAATTAAATGTTTAATTTTAGTGTGATCTTGTTATTTGGTTTCATTTTACATACTTTTAGGATATTGTAGTTTTGTTGCTCATCTTGCTTATTGTATTTTTGTTTACTTTTGTTTTCCATGTTTAATAGCTTATTTATGTGCTTATTTTTAGCTAGTTTTGCCCTGCACCAAGCTTTCACTGTCACATCCACAAGCTTGCAGAAGCTTGTGGATTTGACACAAGTTGGTGATTTTGGCTCCTTTGTATAGCCCATGTGGCTTATTTTCAGTGTTTAAAATTTATTTTTCATTTAGTGCTTATTAGTTACCTTATTCACTCAAAACCTTTTTGTCACATATCACTCATCACACTGAAGCAAACAGTGTGATGAGTTGATTTTCACAAAGCTCCCACCAGCTCCTTATTGAGCTTGAGTGTGTGATTCTTGGCTTTGTAAGAAGTCAAGGTATCCAACTCAATGTCTCAGTTCAAGTTGAGCTTGGTTTAGCTTATTTGATAGATAATTTAGGAGCTTTTAGTTTGCCCATTCACAACAGTTTCCTGAGAAATCAGGAAACTTACACCATTTCCTTAAACTCCTAAAAAGCTCATTACTGACTTTGAGCTTGTTTGGATTGGCTTTATTTGAAGCTTAACCACCAATCTCAATGATCATGTTCCTCATTTTCCAATTGTAGCTCATTTATAAGGGCTGCATCAAGCTAGAACTTATCCACTTATCTGAGTATACAATAAAACTCAGAAACCTTGGTACCTTCATAAGCTCTCAAAAAGCTCATTAATGGAACATAGCTGGTGATTGTTGTTTCTTTTTGAAGCTTATCAACCAGTCCACAAATTCCAATTCTTAAAATCCATGCCCTAGCTTATTTGCTAGGGCTGCAAAGAGCTTTTAATTTGTCCCATCCCATCAGTATACACTGATGAAATCAGGGGAAATAAGCCATTTTCATAAGCCCCTCACAAGCTCATCTGTGGACCAAAATGGTTGAGCTTGGGCTTTTTGGAAAGCTCACCAGGCCATCTTGCAACTTCAACTTTCATTTTGCCATTTTTAGCTTATCCCGTCAGCTTAAATTGCATTTCAAATAAGTTGCAGGCCTGTTTGGATTGCTGTGTGTCTGAGAATTGCTTATTAGCTTATTTGAGCTTATTGAGTGATTCTCAGCACATAAGCTTGTTCATATTTGTCCATAATATGTGTATGAATATTATTTTTCCTTTATTCTCAAATGTGGAGCTTATCCTAGGCTTTAACAAGCCTCAAATCCATCCAAGTCAAGCCTTTGGCTTGACTGTCTAAACCTTAAGCTCACATATTGATCATTTGAGCAATTCCAGTGCACATACATGTTTATACTTGTCCATTTGGCTTGTGTGCATGCTTCTTTTACTTCCTTTTCCTTTCTTAAGCTTTTTCAAGCTTATGACCAAGCTGTGAGTCCAAAAGCTCACTGTTTGATCTCATAAGCTTGGAACTGCTTATTTCTTAGTTTATATAGTTTCATTTTTGTTTAACTTGTATAATATTAGTATTAGAGTAATCCAGAAAAAGAAAAATTCAAAAAGAACCACTTTACCACTAAGTGATAGCTTCTATTTAGAAGCTTAATCTTTGGCTTATAAGCAACTCCACTGTTGTGAATAAGCAGTCTAAACTAGCTTATTTAGCTTATTATAAAAGTTGTGTCTTTATTAAAGTTGCTTAGAAATAGTTAAAAAGTAAATAGAAAAAAAATAAAAAGTAAAAAAAAATAATAAAGTTTAGCAAAAATGTGGGGTGTGGGATTCGAACCTGGGACCTCTAGGATAGTATAACATGCTTAGCACCACACCCCCTTCCAACTGCTCTGGGGCACCAGTTCCGTTAGTGTGTGTAACCCATTTCTATTTAACCCATGTTTGCAGTTTTAAGCTTATTTGCTTTTTAGCTTATTATCTGATTATCAGAATAAGCTGTGTAACCCATTTTATTTTTATTAGATCAGTAATATTGTAAAGTTATTAAATAAAAATTTTCAGATTTTTTAGAATACGTTTAGTATTTATTTTGTATTTTTATTTGTAAATTAGTAAATAAATCATAATAAATTAAATAATTATCAAAAAAAATATAAATCTTTTTTCTAAAATTTTCTTTTGTCTAATAGAACTTGTAAAAAATATATTTGCACCCATAGTGTTTATATTTCATAAAATTTACGTTTTAACTTGCGCACTTACGTTAGTTTTAATTAATTCACGCGTTTTTAGTTTTCTTTGACATTTTTTAGATAGAACTTACGTTTTTAGGTTTCTGATTGTACGTTTTTAACGATACAGCTGTGACAGAGCTATGACTATTCACATTCCTAGTGTTAGTCAATCAGATTCCTGTTTTTTGTATATTCCACATCATTTCAAGACACACATTCGTTGTATTTCAGGACATCACACCTCGAGGACATAACGACCCGGGGATATATTCCTATACTCCCATGGATTTAAATTGCTTTTTCTCCTGGGCTGCCAGGGCCCTTTATTACGGTTGACCGTTCACAAGCGGTTGGCTTGTGTGATAAAACCTGACCGTTCGGGAGGGATCAGCTGGCTTATCAGGTTTGTACTACTCGAAACATGTGAAAAATTGAGTTCAAAACGATTATTAAGCATTTGATAATCATAATCAATTTCTATTTGGATATAATTTCAGTTTATTGTTTTACCCATGTTTTTACAAGTTGAGTTAATTAAATAAATAAAACTTGCTGATGTTAAAGGTGTTTGGGATTGTTTTTTAAATATTTATTTACTTTTTAAATAGCGTGTGGGACTGTCTTTATGGCTAGACTGAAGGGTGTTTTGGATGTACTCGCTGAAAGGGTAAAAACCCTTTACCCCAAAAGAAAATGTACTCGCTGAAAGATAAACGGACGTTGTACAACAATCTATTCTACAAGGTTAGACTGATATTCAGCTGTTGTAAGTTTAGACTGATATTTGGTTCCTGATATTTGGAATAATTAACGTTAGACTGATATTCAGCTGTTGTAAGGTTAGTTCAGCTGTTGCAAGGTTAGTTCTACCTTTATTTCTTCATTGGATATTTTGGGCTTTTGGGTACATATCTTAATGGATTAGCATTCATAACTGGAGCTGCATAACTAATACATGGATATGTATGTTAGATATCATGGGATTCTGTCATGAGGATGAGTGTGGACCTGCGAGATCGTTTTCTTTATGAGGCGTTTCTGTATTATAATCCTCTTCTTCTTGTGGTGAGTGGTACTGTTGCATTTTGATTTTTCAACGTAATATGCTTTTGTGGTCAATCTATCATCTCATGTATATAAACTTTTGCAGACAACTGCAGTTTGGTTTTGGGGTGTGAACTTATGGGTGTTTGCTCAGTCTAACGTTAATTATTCCAAGATTTTCACCCCATTACTGATATTTGGTTCCTGATATTGTCACCATGGCAAAGGTAGCTTTTCGTCATTTCCCTTATGTTCTCTTCTTTTTTTATCTATTATCAGGCAATGAAAACATGTCTCTGTGGATGCCACAAAATGAAGTCCTTCGTTCTTCATTACTTCCTGTTATAACGTTTGGAGCACCCTCAGTTATGTGTGGAGGAGACCGTCTGCTTCATAAGCTCGGGTTACCACGAAGTCATCTACATGCAATCACAATGCATCGTGACATCGTACCCCGAGCTTTTTCTTGCAGATATCCAGTTCGTGTGACTGAGTTTCTCAAGGCAGTTAATGACAATTTATAAAATCACCCATGTCTCAATAATAAGGTAGAAAAACGTCCATTTTCCCTATGTTTTTGTTAGGATTCTTTAAGTTCTATTTTGAATTAGATATCAATATACTTTTTCATATCTCCTATTTTAGTCAGTGGACTATTTATTATACAAGTCATGAAAAGATGTGTGTGCATCCCTTTTTAGTCATTTTGTAACTCGTCATCTTATAAATTTTTATAATTATAATGAGATATTGTTTATTCCAACTATGTGGCAGAATCTATTGTATGCTCCAATGGGCGAGTTCTTGATTCTTCAGCCAGATGTGAAATTTTCACCAAGTCATGATCTTCTTCCATCGGGTAGCGGTCTATATATTTTGACCTCACCGGTATCGGATGTCATAGAGGCTGAAAAGCAAATGAGAGTTGCACAGTCGGTGTTCTTAAACACACCTCATCCGTTAGAGATCTTGAGTGACCGGGCCGCATATGGTTCAACTGGAGCAATTCAGAGGGACCATGATTTGGAATCATACCTGCTATCAGTCAAAAGTGTGATCCGTCAAGATCTTAACCGACTAAGAAAAGCTAGGCGAGAACATCGCCGATGTGCTTGGTGGCCCTTGGTTGCACCACGTGGCAGTAGCAGGAGTCATATGGGACAAGGTTAAACTCATGTCCGTTTCAGAGGTGTGATAGAGAATGGAACCGAATCTCTGAAAAGATTCACGAGGTTGGTTGCACCACGTGGCAGTAGCAGGAGTCATATGGGACCAGGTAAAACTCATGTCCGTTTCAGAGGTGTGATAGAGAATGGAACTGAATCTCTGAAAATATGTAGGTATTTTTATTCACTAATTCTTTTACATAAATTGATATTTGAGTAAGTTTATTCATCTCTAAATTGGTTTTAATGGATAAATGAATCCGAGATCTCTCGAGAATAACATGTTTTATGGAAAAGTGAGCATATATGCTACAATTTGATTTGGCTAAAAATATAGTTGATGTACCAAACAGGCTACGACCATAAGAATTGAATCGTGGCTCAGACTAATATAGTTGATATCAACTATATTCTTTCGAGGTCTTAATTGGTACCTTGAGAACAAGAATAGTTTGTTCTTTTCCATTCTATTAAAAATCTTGGACATAAACAGAAGCCTTTTTAGTCATCTGCATGGATCATGGATCATGGATATAAATAAAAAGTACATTTGATTTAAATTGCATTATCTTCATCAATCGTCCAATATCGACGACATGAAACAGCGGATGTCATAGTGACTCTGGAACACTGAGTTGAACGAGAATTTCAGGTAAATTATATTTTATTTTATTTCTGCAAGCTAAATTTAGTGATCCATTTATTAGACTAACTGCAATTTGTAACCAACCTCATACATGAACATGCTAATAGTGTATTATTATTGCCAAAAAAACTGGAACTACATTGCTATTTTTGTTACATTTCTTAAAATTTGCTACTGTGAGAATTTGACCTGGAAAAGAACATCATTCATGTTACCATAACAGAACTTTGAAGCAAGTTCGAATGACTCTGTCCACCTGGAAAGTTAATGAGATCCAACTGTGACAGATTCCGATCCTTAGCTTCTGCCACCATTTTCCTTATCTTTCCACTTTGTGATGCTAAAAGGAACTTGTGCGGCAGAAAAGAGACACTGTCAACTGTGATAGTAATATCCCCAGCGAAATCAAAAAAGATATTGGCCACAGGTGTATAACACTTTATTAATGCAGAATAAACATGGAAGATACTGAAATAAGCTAAACAATAAAGAAGATTGAACATTATAATTAGAGTTAAGTTCAAAAATCGTCCCTGTGGTTTACCGGGTCATTTGAAAATGGTCCATGTGGTTTAAAAAAACCGGATTTGGTCCCTGTGGTTTACGACCCATACGGGTTTGGTCCCTTGACCGGGTCAACCGTCAGTTGACCATTAGTGGAGGACTCAAAAGACGAATATACCCTCATCTTCATCCTCATCCTCAATTTCCACCATTTAAGCTATTTAAGCTATTTCACATCTGCTATTCCAATTATCCATATTTATTATTTCACAAAAAGTCAAAAACTAATAGACTCTTGATGAACACAACCCCAATTAATACAGAAATACCAAAAAGGTTGATAGACATTAGCAACTGAAGTGTAACATATCAAAATGATCTTTAAAAAAAAAACTCAGATCATTAAAAAAATAATAATAATAAATAAATAATAAAAATAAAAAAGATGTGCATCACTCAATTTCGATCCTTATAATATCAAAATAACCAACTAAAAATTGTATCACCAAGAGTCAATTTCGATCCTTAAAGCAACGTGTATCACAAAGAGTAAACTTCAATCCAACAATCAACTTCAGTCTAACAACTAACTACAAAAGATCAATCCTTAAAGCAGTTGTTGTTATAATCTAGTGAACTTAAAAAGAATCTTTCAAGTCTTCAAGTAGTAGAATCCTTGAAATACTGGATAACCAGAATATGTGCAGACTATCATGAAAATTTGAAAAGTCCAAAGTCAGATATTGACTTGCTCATCCATGAATATACTCATTCATAAGCACGAAACCTCCTTATGCAGCTCTGAACCCAGGAGACAATTCTACTAACCCAATTTAGCTACTTGCCAAGTACACAGAAATAGGAGTTAAAGACATTAGAATCCTGAATTAAAACTGCAATGTATAGGCCATCTGCTACAAATCCTTAAACCAAATTAAACACTCTGTTACATTCCAGCTGCACTACAAAGTGTAGGCAGAGCAGTCACCAATTTTTCTTTTTCCCATGTTAACCCCCATGTGTCAGCCGCTTTTACAATAGCATACGACTTCTTGACCCTCAAACATTTTAGCATATCTTCAATGTTACTAATACTAGTGATTGCCACCAGTAGTTCATCTTCAGTTTTCATGACATTTTGAAATGTTCTTTTGTTCCTTTCATTCCAAATATGGCACACAGTGGAGGATAGAATAAGCTTGTCAACAATTTGCCAAAAGTTGTTCTTTAGAGGACTTGCTGCTAGATGATTTACCACACTATTTAAGCTATTACCACCTCATATAAACCAACATCACTCTTGAAACCTCTTTATTAAAGAAAGGAGCAACAGACTGACTTCTTTAAGCTATTTCCACCATTCACTCAATTTCCACCATTTAAGCTATTTCCACCATTCACTCTCTATAACACCAATCTCTTATCTTTACCACACCCTTGAGTCACATGCATCCAACATTTCATCCAACACTCCTAAATCCTAAAACGCCTCTTTCATTCTCATCAACTTCCTCATTTCCACCATTCAATTCCATTGGCACAATAGCACCTTCACCTTGCTTGTTGTTACCATGACCCATTTTCTTAAATAAATATGAAACTGAAAACTGAAACAACAACACACCTTAAATATAGCACAAAAAACCCTAACCCACAAACACACACAAACCCTAACCCTAACAAAATCCAAAAGTGTGAATTCTTGCTAAACCTTCTTCTCCTCCCACCCCCACCGCCGCCCCCGGAAAAGGCTATCCACCGGATTCCTCCGCCGTCGCTGCCGATCGAATTGGATAAAGGGTTTAGTTGATTTGTGGGATGGGGTTTGGATGGATTTGATATTTGGGTTTGGGAATTGATGGAATTGATGGATTTGTTGATTTGGGTTTGGGAATTGATGGAAATGATGGAATGGATGGATTTGAGATTTGGGTTTGCGAATGTGATTATTGATTTGCAGGTGATGTTGTTGATTTGGGGTTAGGGTTTTTTGTCATATATATATTCTTTCATTACTAAATTAAGAAATAAAACATTGAATTGGGGTTAGGGTTTGGTGGTGTGATTTGCAGGTGATGTTGTTGATTTGGGGTTAGGGTTTGGTGGTGTTTGTTTGTTTGATTTGTGATTGCGTGGTTTTGTAACCTTACAACAGGTTTTACCTCTCGAGGGATCTCAAGAGGCTTACAACCCCACCAGGCAGTGTACCTGACCGATGTAGTATAGTGTAGTGGTAAGTACGGGGGATTGATCGTTCTCCACAGGGAATAGTGTTCGTTAGGTATGAAAGGCTACTCTAATTAGGTCTAAGGGTTGAGGAAGATTCTTTTTATGTTTTTTTATATTTTTATGAAAGCAAGTAAAATCTCGGTTTTGAAGGAGTGGGCGGAATTAGTTGCTAGTCAACTAACCCAAATTACTACGAATGCAAATAAAATAAAATAACAAAAATGAAAATGTGGTGAGAAACTTATGTGTAGAGAAATGTGTTTACTTAGATTTCCTTACTCCCTAACTATCTTTTACCGGTTAATTAGTGTGTATTAGTCGCGTGGATGACGGGTGTATTCCTTAATACCATTCGTGGGGTGGCGTACTTACTTCCCCAACTCTACAAGCTCCTACTTCACTCCTATGTCGAGCCGGCTAGGAAGCTCCTAACATGGGATCACTAGAATTCGCTTGTGCATTAAATACAACCATAAAAACCTTTAGTACGCATTTGGTTCATGTTTCTTAAGACGTTCAAGCAAGTTACCGAATAGGAAGTTAGCCAGTTTTCTTAAGCCTAACATAGATAAACAATCATCCAATACAACTAACGACACACTAACAACCAATAATCAATAGCTAAGTTTCATTAGATCTAAGCAAACACAAGATAAATTTAGCCTAACATGTTAAACAAAAGACAAGAATAAGATAGAATCAAACAACACATAGACATATTGAATGATTAATTGATAACTTATCTTTCAATGAAACATGGAAGATCTCAAGGCAAAAAGCCCTGAAAAAGTAGCTAAAATCGTCTTAGGGTTTTATCCCAAAATTCCACACACTAAGCCCTCCTTTAATGACAAAAGATTAGAAAACTATATATAGATTTTTGGATCTGACGGCGTCACCTTATGGAGTGTGATGCCGTCACCTCGCCGCTTTTAGGGTTCCCGGATGACCTTCTTGACGCCGTCCCTCTTTAGCTCTTCCAAAATCCATTCTGGCTTATCAAGGCTTGACGCCGTCAGCTCGTGAACGTGACGCCGTCCCCTTATGATTTAAGCCGTGACGCCCTCGATCAAGTTAAAGCGTGACGCCGTCAGAATTCACATGCTATTTTCACTGGCTTATCATGAGTAAATTTCACGTCCAACTTTTCTTGCCAAAGCATGACGCCGTCCCATGTTAATTGTGACGCCGTCAAGAGTAACTTTTAGCCGATTCTTGAGACTTTGTCGTTTTCTTCACTTTAATGCTCCAAAAACGTCCAAAATGCCTCCTTTTCCAGATTTCTCCTCAAAAGTACCTAAAATGACAAAAGGAACGATTTAGGGCAATATTTGATCAAATAAATACGATTTAGGGCTTAAATGACCCCTTAAAAGCGGTACACTTTTCGCCTCATCAAATACCCTTACACTTGAGATTTGCTTGTCCTCAAGCAAATGCGCTTTTATTCTAATCAAAATACAAGTTAGGGGTCATTTAATGCAAACATAAAAGTAATTACAACAAATAATCGTTCCACTTTAATCATAATAAGCACGGAGATTATAAACTAGCACCTCACAAGTAGTGTTTAGATACTCACATCTCTCAAGTGTCATCAAAATAAATCTCATAAATGAAAACGGAAAATATCTCTCACTACCTGTCATAGCAAATAGATTACCATAGGCTTGGGAAAGGATCGAAAACCTCCTCCACTAGGCGTAAGCACCTAAGATAAACTATCAAAGAGGGCTTTTAAATGGGTTATAACATTAGGTGTAGGGAAAAGGAAAACACGGTTTTGTTGGATAAAGGATATTTTACTGGTGGCGAGTTAAAAATCTTGATCAATTACATGTACTATACAATGTTGCTAAGCCAAGACTAGACTCGATCTTAAGCTAATGATAAAATAACAAAAACATAAAATAAACATAAAATAAAACGAGATGGTAGTCCGTATGTTTTTTTCTATTTTTCTTTTTCTCATTTTTTTGTGTTTTTCTTGATTTTTTTTTTTTTTTTTTTTTTTTTTTTTTTTTTTTTTTTTTTTTGCATACACTCTTGCCCTACCATCCAAAATAATACATCATAGGGGCATTGCATCCCCCTTACACTTGAATTTTTACATAACTTTACAAATACTAATCTAATGACTCGAATTAAGATAATCGAAAAACTTGGAGTACTTTTAAAATATTTAGCACATATGGGGGTAATAAATGATGTTCTTCCCCATTACTCCATTACACTAGTACTTTACCCATGAGTCCCAATCGTCCCAAAACAATATGTACAAGGATATGACTCGACTTAGCAACCATGTAATCAACTAGATAATTAACTTGGGTTTTAAACAAATATTGTAACAATAATGCACTAAAAATGAGTGCATACAAGGTAGGCTAAGGCGATTTGGGTGTACATTTAAATGGGGTGTAACAAATTCTTCCTTTAAGTAAAATGCTTAAAGGTCGAAACGAAAAGATAGGCTCTGAGGGGTGTACTAGGGGTATCGTGTACTAAAAATGAGTACAGCGCAAAGGGTGTGGGAGAATTACTTGACCAATGTAGCCAAAGTAATTATAACAAAAACACAGGTGTAAAACAATGGGTTAATCCTAATGCCTCTTATCATGTAGTAAATCTAACTACACGAATGTAGTCTCACTTGTGGCTTCGGAATGGTCCTAACGCAAGTTCTAGAATCTAAGTGCTACCGGTACACACATCATAGCATAAATGCTTTTCCTACCAATTCTAGGGGCGAACCTCACATATTTGGGGTGGAAAATTTTTTAGTGGTACGGTTTTTGTGCTAGTCATATAACTCCTATCCGTGAGACGCTCATTAAGATCAAAGTTTCACTCCTATATGTTGTAAAAAAATTTAAATTTGGCACTAAAATTACCTTAACAAGTATTTCTCTCAGTTTTATTACACATCTACCATCAAACAAACAAAAATCAAGCGCAATTGTATTCTCTAAAATCGTACTTTTACCCTCCCCTTACACTTAAGATGAACATTGTCCCCAATGTTCAAATAATAAGATGTAAAAGCAAAAAGTAAAAGAATGAAATCAAATACTCCCCTGATTCGCTCGGTGGATAATGAAATTACACGGTTAAATCTTCCTCCAAAGAGAATGTTGAAGCTCCATGACTAATGCATCGCCATAAGCTTGATTCCAAAAACATCTCCTTGTCCAAAATAACCTGTTAAACCTGAGAAAACAAACACGAAAACCTGCATAACATCGGCGGGAAAAAATCTATATATAAGGATATAATGCTTGTGGAATGAAAATTTTGCAGATTCCTGGAGATTATAAGTTGGAGATTTAATAAAAACTTTTTATGAAAACAAAACTTTCAAAAATTTCTGGAAATTAAATCTGACGCCGTCAGGTTATAACCCCTGACGCCGTCAGAAATGACCTGACAAAAATTTTCATTTTAAGTTTCCGGAAAATTTCTGGAAAAACCTTTACCTTACTTCCTGGAATTCCTGCAAAACATCATTATGACTCGATACAAGCATTTGACTCAAACAACTACGAATATGTATGCTAATTTATTATTATTACGATTCATGTTAATTTGTGTTCTAATAAACCGATTTAGATTTCCCTTACACTTATCTTTTGCAAAATACCTTTATATGTAGTTAAGACGAAGTTAAAAACAACATAAAGCATTTTCACAAATTACTTTTTTTTTTAACATGAATCAATAAGAATAAAAATTAAACACACATACGGAAACAAATAAAAACAAACAAACAAACAAATAAACACACAAAGCAAATAAAACAAATAAAGCTTGGGTTGCCTCCCAAGAAGCGCTTTTCTTTATTAACGAGTCTTGTAGCTAGACTCTAAGTCACGGGGTCTACGTTTTTCCGTTTTGCTTCTCAATTGCCCCCCTAATCATCCTAACAACCTCCATATCAATTTTGTATTTAGGTCCAAGGTTTAAGCAATCTTTATAATAAAGGCTTCTCCTATTCCAAACATGGTCCATGCCTTTTTCTTTATCCTCTTCATTGATGTCCTCAATCGCACCAATGTTGTCCATGTCAAATCGAGGCACAAAACGAAACTCATTAACCCGATAAGGCATCCTATATGTGATCCTATCTATGTGATTAGAAAACTGAACCGTGCCTTTCAAACGGTCATACCTTAAATTGGATGCTTCGATAAATGGCTTACCTAACACAACGCGAGATAGGCGGCAGTCAACAACACTTGCCATATCTTCTAAAATCATGAAGTTGGTGACAAAGGTAAAGCTCCCAACAAGGATATGTATATCCTTAATTCTTCCAACGAAGTTACAAACTCCGCCTGGACACTTGGGGTCCATCCTAGGCTCAAGTGGTGTGTTTATGATTTGGCTATAGAGGCCTGAGGACATAACGTTGATTGGGGATTCACAGTCAATGTAAGCATGCTCAACGTATTGGTACCTAATCATACATGGTATCTTCACATTCCCGGGATCACCTCTCTTAATCTTTGGGTCAATTCTAACAAAAGGTGGTCGAGGGTTATCAACTAGGTTGTTATAGTAAGCAATCTCCTCCTTAGTGGGGTATTCATTGAAATAATCATCAAACCTAGGATCTACCTTCACTTCCTCAATTTTCTCAATCAACTTATCAACCGTAAGATTATTACGTTCTAAGTAATTATCTGAGTATATGGCGGTCCCTAAGTTGTTCAAAGCATAATCAAGCTCTATATCAATCATTCTACTGAGCTCCCTGAGCTCACTAATCTCATTCTCAAGTTGGCTACGCAACAAAGCCACTTCGCCAGGTGTAAGGGGTGGATTCGCGTTTTCCATAATGGCAAACTGAATAGTTAATGAAAATCTGTTACGAACAAAAGCACAAAGAAAATAGATAGACTAAAGAAAACCTAGAAAAATAAAACAAAAATCTCACTAGAAAGGAATCTAGTGAGTAGACCTAATAGAAATAAAAATTCAACCTAAACAATAACTATTCCCCGGCAGCGGCGCCAAAAACTTGATTGCGTGGTTTTGTAACCTTACAACAGGTTTTACCTCTCGAGGGATCTCAAGAGGCTTACAACCCCACCAGGCAGTGTACCTGACCGATGTAGTATAGTGTAGTGGTAAGTACGGGGGATTGATCGTTCTCCACAGGGAATAGTGTTCGTTAGGTATGAAAGGCTACTCTAATTAGGTCTAAGGGTTGAGGAAGATTCTTTTTATGTTTTTTTATATTTTTATGAAAGCAAGTAAAATCTCGGTTTTGAAGGAGTGGGCGGAATTAGTTGCTAGTCAACTAACCCAAATTACTACGAATGCAAATAAAATAAAATAACAAAAATGAAAATGTGGTGAGAAACTTATGTGTAGAGAAATGTGTTTACTTAGATTTCCTTACTCCCTAACTATCTTTTACCGGTTAATTAGTGTGTATTAGTCGCGTGGATGACGGGTGTATTCCTTAATACCATTCGTGGGGTGGCGTACTTACTTCCCCAACTCTACAAGCTCCTACTTCACTCCTATGTCGAGCCGGCTAGGAAGCTCCTAACATGGGATCACTAGAATTCGCTTGTGCATTAAATACAACCATAAAAACCTTTAGTACGCATTTGGTTCATGTTTCTTAAGACGTTCAAGCAAGTTACCGAATAGGAAGTTAGCCAGTTTTCTTAAGCCTAACATAGATAAACAATCATCCAATACAACTAACGACACACTAACAACCAATAATCAATAGCTAAGTTTCATTAGATCTAAGCAAACACAAGATAAATTTAGCCTAACATGTTAAACAAAAGACAAGAATAAGATAGAATCAAACAACACATAGACATATTGAATGATTAATTGATAACTTATCTTTCAATGAAACATGGAAGATCTCAAGGCAAAAAGCCCTGAAAAAGTAGCTAAAATCGTCTTAGGGTTTTATCCCAAAATTCCACACACTAAGCCCTCCTTTAATGACAAAAGATTAGAAAACTATATATAGATTTTTGGATCTGACGGCGTCACCTTATGGAGTGTGATGCCGTCACCTCGCCGCTTTTAGGGTTCCCGGATGACCTTCTTGACGCCGTCCCTCTTTAGCTCTTCCAAAATCCATTCTGGCTTATCAAGGCTTGACGCCGTCAGCTCGTGAACGTGACGCCGTCCCCTTATGATTTAAGCCGTGACGCCCTCGATCAAGTTAAAGCGTGACGCCGTCAGAATTCACATGCTATTTTCACTGGCTTATCATGAGTAAATTTCACGTCCAACTTTTCTTGCCAAAGCATGACGCCGTCCCATGTTAATTGTGACGCCGTCAAGAGTAACTTTTAGCCGATTCTTGAGACTTTGTCGTTTTCTTCACTTTAATGCTCCAAAAACGTCCAAAATGCCTCCTTTTCCAGATTTCTCCTCAAAAGTACCTAAAATGACAAAAGGAACGATTTAGGGCAATATTTGATCAAATAAATACGATTTAGGGCTTAAATGACCCCTTAAAAGCGGTACACTTTTCGCCTCATCAAATACCCTTACACTTGAGATTTGCTTGTCCTCAAGCAAAATGCGCTTTTATTCTAATCAAAATACAAGTTAGGGGTCATTTAATGCAAACATAAAAGTAATTACAACAAATAATCGTTCCACTTTAATCATAATAAGCACGGAGATTATAAACTAGCACCTCACAAGTAGTGTTTAGATACTCACATCTCTCAAGTGTCATCAAAATAAATCTCATAAATGAAAACGGAAAATATCTCTCACTACCTGTCATAGCAAATAGATTACCATAGGCTTGGGAAAGGATCGAAAACCTCCTCCACTAGGCGTAAGCACCTAAGATAAACTATCAAAGAGGGCTTTTAAATGGGTTATAACATTAGGTGTAGGGAAAAGGAAAACACGGTTTTGTTGGATAAAGGATATTTTACTGGTGGCGAGTTAAAAATCTTGATCAATTACATGTACTATACAATGTTGCTAAGCCAAGACTAGACTCGATCTTAAGCTAATGATAAAATAACAAAAACATAAAATAAACATAAAATAAAACGAGATGGTAGTCCGTATGTTTTTTTCTATTTTTCTTTTTCTCATTTTTTTGTGTTTTTCTTGATTTTTTTTTTTTTTTTTGTTTTTTTTTTTTTTTTTTGCATACACTCTTGCCCTACCATCCAAAATAATACATCATAGGGGCATTGCATCCCCCTTACACTTGAATTTTTACATAACTTTACAAATACTAATCTAATGACTCGAATTAAGATAATCGAAAAACTTGGAGTACTTTTAAAATATTTAGCACATATGGGGGTAATAAATGATGTTCTTCCCCATTACTCCATTACACTAGTACTTTACCCATGAGTCCCAATCGTCCCAAAACAATATGTACAAGGATATGACTCGACTTAGCAACCATGTAATCAACTAGATAATTAACTTGGGTTTAAACAAATGTTGTCACAATAATGCACTAAAAATGAGTGCATACAAGGTAGGCTAAGGCGATTTGGGTGTACATTTTAGTGGGGTGTAACAAATTCTTCCTTTAAGTAAAATGCTTAAAGGTCGAAACGAAAAGATAGGCTCTGAGGGGTGTACTAGGGGTATCGTGTACTAAAAATGAGTACAGCGCAAAGGGTGTGGGAGAATTACTTGACCAATGTAGCCAAGTAATTATAACAAAAACACAGGTGTAAAACAATGGGTTAATCCTAATGCCTCTTATCATGTAGTAAATCTAACTACACGAATGTAGTCTCACTTGTGGCTTCGGAATGGTCCTAACGCAAGTTCTAGAATCTAAGTGCTACCGGTACACACATCATAGCATAAATGCTTTTCCTACCAATTCTAGGGGCGAACCTCACATATTTGGGGTGGAAAATTTTTTAGTGGTACGGTTTTTGTGCTAGTCATATAACTCCTATCCGTGAGACGCTCATTAAGATCAAAGTTTCACTCCTATATGTTGTAAAAAAATTTAAATTTGGCACTAAAATTACCTTAACAAGTATTTCTCTCAGTTTTATTACACATCTACCATCAAACAAACAAAAATCAAGCGCAATTGTATTCTCTAAAATCGTACTTTTACCCTCCCCTTACACTTAAGATGAACATTGTCCCCAATGTTCAAATAATAAGATGTAAAAGCAAAAAGTAAAAGAATGAAATCAAATACTCCCTGATTCGCTCGGTGGATAATGAAATTACACGGTTAAATCTTCCTCCAAAGAGAATGTTGAAGCTCCATGACTAATGCATCGCCATAAGCTTGATTCCAAAAACATCTCCTTGTCCAAAATAACCTGTTAAACTGAGAAAACAAACACGAAAACCTGCATAACATCGGCGGGAAAAA